>JADKXX010000297.1:0-21390 GCA_017310255.1 Butorides virescens
GCGAGCGAGCTGCTGGCGCGGAGCGGGGCCGGCGCCGCGGCGCGCCGTGGCGTGCCCGCGGTGGGGTGTGGGGGTGTCTGGAGGGTGGGCCGGGGAGGGAGCAAGGGCGGCTTCGGCGTAGGGCGAGGCAGCGCCCGGGGAGGGGTGCGGGGCCGTTGGGCCGCGCCGGGGGGCGGAGCGGCTTCCCCTCAGCCGCGTGGGTTGCGGCTCCGGCTCGTGCGTGGCTGCTGGCGCTGGCCGGGGCGGCTCCGGCTTCTTCGCGCGTGTCGTCTCGCGTGCTGGCTCCCGCAGGCCGCCGGGGATGAGGCGGCTCAGCGTGGCGGCGTTTTGTGTTGTTTGGCAACGGCGAAGTGCTTCCTCCCAGTTAGAAGAGAAGGATTGTGACCGAAACGGTTGGACTTGATGGTCTTAAAGGTCTTTTCCAACCTAAACGATTCTCTGAGTCTGTGAATCCCAGGGAACTGTTCCCTGGTGTCTCCTTGAAACAGCTTTCTGTTGGGGTAGAACCCACAGGAAAGCATCAGGAGAATATGAGGCATTAAGCTGCACGGTGTGCTGGCAGAACTTGTTTTTGCTAGGAAGGGGCAAGTATTGGCCTTTACTAAGGGTGGTTATTTTCTTCCTGCAGGTTGAAGAACAGCAGTCAAAGTTTTACTGTGAAGCAGGTTCTTTTCTGAACCAAAGGCCGGATCGGTGCAGCCGTGGTGAGTTACTTCTCTGGTTTGTTACCTTAGAAGACGACAAGATCTGTAAAACGTGAGAACGTGTCCCAAAGTGCGGTACTGATACAGCTTCCTACTTCTGCCCCTGTGTGCCTTGCTTCTTTCCCTGTCTTGCGGGTGAAGCCATGTCTGCAGCATGTTTGCCGTGGCTTTCAAATTAGCATTCATGGCACGTGAGAACAACCTTGGCCTTTATAGATAGTGTGTTCCCGGTGGGTTTTGGTTTTGTGAAACTTCATTTCAACACCGGTTTCTTTTTCATTGCACTGTGCTTCTCTCGCTCTTCTGTTGTACCATGCTGCAGAAGGGCATTCAGTACCACAGGTAGAGATGACGTAATGAAGGTTTTTGTTTTACCCAAGCTTTACGTATAGAATGTTAAAACCATATCGTCAGAAGCAGGTTTTGACTGCGATTAAACTCAAATGGTTTAAAGCCATTTCAGAGCATGAGGGCAGACTGCAGCTTGCATTTCTGTTTCAGCTGTTGCACACAGCAATACAGCAAGTGTTCTGTCATACCTTTTTGAAAATCTGTTAAAATGAGGTGAATGAGGTTTTAGTTTCAGTGTCATGTTTCTGTAAAAATAAATTCGTAGAAGTTCTATTGCTCTGTTTCTGTCAGTCGCAGTATGGGTAAAAAAACCTCATAACTCCTTCCTACTTAGACATTTTTATTTGTCTTCTTTATCGTGGCTTAAATTGGGCAAAATATAGACAGCCTTGTTCATTCACTTGAAGAAAATATAATCTGTGTTTTGTGGTAAATCTTGGTAAGGGGTAACATTAGTCATTGTAGTGATTGAGGTCATTAGTGTAGTCATTAGTGGCTTTACCTAGTACCTTGAATAGACAGGGTACTAGTGGGTCTTTTGGTTTTGGCGATCAGTAGGAATACTAACATACAGCGTGATTGGTAACAGGTACTATAGTGTTGGAAAAGGGACTCACAGGAAAGTTTATAGATGGCTGGAGAGGGATTGGTATAACTACTAACTGTTCCTGAAATCAGCAGTGTCCTTAAAAGCATTGCTAATATGTCGTATCAATGTCACAATGAATGCTAGCATTTGGGTCACCTGTTTCAGGTGATGCATAAGTGGTTCTTGCAGCTTTTCAGAATGGAAACTTGTTTTTCCTGGTTTCCTTGAAACAAGTGTGCTGGAAAAGACAGTCTTTGGTTTCTACTTGAATCTCCCAAGCTGCAGTTTGTTCCTTTATAGTTATTTATTAGTTATATAATCTGCTGGCAAGAAGTGTTTGGCCCCATCCTCTTTAAGGCCCCTTTGGGAAGTTGTGCGTTGTCTACTAAGTCTTCCCTTACCTTCTGCTTTACTAAGCAAGTCCTCATCCCCTCGTCACAGGTAATTTGCTTTAGACCCCAGACCATCTTAGTAGCTCTGGCCTCTCTCCAGTTTATACACTTATTTCTTGAACTAGGGAAAGGGAGAACTGTGATGACAGAAGTGAACACAGTATTCTAGAAGCAGTCTTGGATACTGCCGGGTAGAGGAGGATAGCAACATCCCTAGAGCCGCTTACCACATTCCTCTTAAAGTAGCCCAGTATGTATTTGCAGTATCAGTGAGAACCCACTGTATTTTCAGTGATACATTTACCACTTCTCTCCTTCTGATTTCAGAGAATCTTAACTGAATCCATTCTTGCACCTCATTACAGTGGAAAATAATTTATTGAACTCTTAACAAAAGATAAGTTGTTCTGCTGCATTCCTTGAAGTCCAGAAAAAGTGAAGTGTGGAGGTGTTTACTGATGAAATCATTTGGTTTGCTCCCTTGCAGATGTGTAGCAGTCCTTGACTAGTTTTCGTAACTGACATGCCATTCTAAAATTTGCATGTATTTCAGTGTTACAGGAAGAGTACCTGGATACCCTTTTGCCTCTACCAAAAGGATTGACTACTCAGGAAGAACAAGCCAGTGTGGCAGAACACTGAAGAGGCTTGGAGTATTCTCTGAAGTAAACTGTGTATGCAGGTACTTCCATAGAAAGGGAGTTGGAGAATGAAGAGTAGAACAGAAATGAGTCTTGGGTTTTTGCAGGTGAAAGGAGATGAAGGAGTTCAGGAGTGGGAATGTAGGTATAGGACATTGGATGGTAATTATGAGGAGCTGGTATTGGTACTCGTGGTTTCTGAAGACAGTCTCATTGTGCTGAGGGGTGGCATCTGATGCATTGCTTATCTCCTGTGCACAACTGAGTGGGTTTGGTCTTCTTTTTTCCTGTCAGCTGAGACTTGAGAGTATGTTGTTGTCTCCGGTCTGTGTGTATTTGGTGGGATCTTGGAGAGCAGCTTTTCCTTGTTGTGTGTGATTAGGCTCTTTTCCCTCATACAAGAAGTTCTGGCATGGCAATAAGAGCCGCGCTTGGATTTGCAGCTGACAGTATCAAACATTTTCTAATTTAAGGGATTTCTTTTCCGTCCTCCCCCACCTGATGTGTGCTACTTAGCAATGGGTATGAGCCACAGAAAAGGAGCAGAAAGCAAGAAACATTCATGAAATTGCTCAATGTTTATTGTGAAGACACAGTCTGAGATTAATAAGTAAAGATGGGAAATGCTAGCCTTACACAGTATGTACACACACACACACATATAAACATACATATATAAAAAAAAGGTTGTAGGGACAGATGGGCAGCAAATTTATGAACAGTGTAGGAAAAAAATGCTAACCTTACTTGGAAATTCTGGCTGTTGTGACTCGAAGTGCAGACCCCACCTTCCTTCTGAGAAAATGTTGCTTATAAGGCTGACAGACTCCACCAGCATTTCTATACACCCCTCGTGGCTGTGAAGGTACCAAAAGATGGCAGGTATTTAATACTCATCTCGTCTGTTTCATTTCTAGGACGGTCTTGTAGAACTTGTTCAACAGTGAGTTAAGCTCTAGAAGTACCCAACAGACTGTAGAGAAAATCCTTGTCCCTGTGATGTAACCCATCTGTGGTGTAACCCATGTCCCTCTGCCTTTGCTCTGCAACAGAAAAGCTTGATTTATAAGAGGTGAAAGTAGTTGGTATCCCACAATATTAGAGCCAATATTCATGAGCCTTTGCTGTTCTGTGGGATTTAAGAGCATCTGTATGTCCTCTGCCTAAATTATGATCTGGAGAGGCACTGACCCATCAGTTAAGAAAGGAAAAAAAAAAAAAAAAAAAAAAAAAAAAGGGGGGGGTGGGGGAAGGAGGGGAAGTGTCACAACAAATTAAGATTTGAGATCTGGGTTTCAACTCCTAAAGTACAGCTGTGTTCTGTCTGCAGGAACTGATTTCACAAAGGCAACTGTACATGGCAGTAATTAAAACTGTGTTTAGGGAGGATCCCATTAACACAGGGTGTGAGCTGATGCCCTCATTGAGTCAATTATCTTCACAGGGTACACGCAGAGGATAAATTCCCAGCAGAAATTCTGTTGTTGAGGAGGGAATGTAAGGAGAGATTTTGTCAGAGTTGAAATTGCCTGTTAGGACCTGAGCTTGTAATGGCTTGACGCTGTTCTAAGTCCCATATTCTTCCTTCCTCCCGTAGCTGCTTCTGGTGTCTCTGTGTGCTCAGATGGCTTAACTTTTTGGCTTGTTTTTATGTCCCATTCCATACCTCCCCTGCTCCCCCCCCACCGCTTTTGGCCTTGTGGGTGCAATTATTAAATTGGCTCTGTCATAATATGTAAGTTTCCTCTAAGTTCACTTCACATTTGGGTAAGACAGAAGCAAAATAAGATTGAGCTACAGGATTAGATCCCAGGATCTTGGGGTTTTGGATTTAGGAATTAGCTATACTTGGAAGTTCTTTAGCTGACAGGAGTGCTGAAGCCATCTTGAAGGCATGCTATTATTTTGTTTTTCTGTATCCGAATCCAGTAATTGATTGTTTTTAATTTTTTTAAGGTTCAAGGAAAACAAAAATTGCTTTTCTTCCCTTTAGTGTTAAGATTGACTTTTGTGAGAAAAAGGGGGTTGCTAATACCATGACATTGCATTTCGCTGGGAAGGGAGATCCCTAAACGTAGCTACTCATTCACTGTTACAGTACTGGTAAGTGCGCTAATACAAAGTTGTGGATCTCCCAATAATTGTCATACTGTTTATTGAAATGGCAGTGTGGTGAAAACCTTCAGCAGGCGTAAGCCAGCACTGCTGCTGAAGAAGCAGTGCATCTGTTGCACAGTGCAGAAGCTGTTTGCATCTGTTATGCCTGCTTTTTTATGCTTAGTGTATTTACCTGCCTAGCAGTGTGGTGTGGAAATGACTGGGGAGCTTGCTCCGGACAAAAACCCTACATTTTCCCCACTCCCTCCAGCTTCAGGTATTTAAGGGGTTCAGGGACAAGCAGAGGGACATACTATTTATTTTGGTGACCATACCTATTTAAATGAGCCTAACTCATTTGTAGCTAGTTCAAACTGCAAATCTGAGTTTGGTGCAGTAAGGATTGGTTTGAAATAGGGTGTTTTTTCTTCTTACATTAAAAAAAAAAAAAAAAAAATTGTAAGAATGAGACTCTAGTCACCAGAAGAAAGCAGAAACTGATTAGAGGGATTTCTTAAATGTAAAGGCAGTGGACAACTGCTTGTTCTGTTCTGTATGGGTCCTGATGATAAGTTTGCAAAGGGCTTTGCAAAATCCCTGCCATAATGAAGCATTCTTGCTGTTTGTATTTGCTATACATATCAGATGTTTTTCCAGTTAATTTTTTTGCTATCCAAATCATACAGAACATACTATTTCCTTAAATATTTTGTTATTTGTAAACTTTAGGTAAAGGTTGCTCCATCTTCAGGGAGGTTACTATTTTTATCTTTGCCTTCGATATTTTGCTTGTGACAGCCTCATCCAATGTAGTGTGAGGATTGTGGTTTACAGGGGGTCAAAAAGCAACTGCGAATTCATGCAAAACTAAATCTCTTCAGGACTATTAAATTTAAATTCCCCACCTCTTACTAGAAAATCCTTGAACCACAGTTTTCTGGAGCATGGGAGAGCATTATTCAGAAATATCACTAGAAGATTGTCCTGACCTGGGCATCGACTGTGGTCTTTGACAGAGACAGAACACTGGGTTAAATTAGTTTTTGTTCTGACCTGCTAACGTTGGTTTGGTTTTTCGTAGGTTTTTTTTGAGCAGCAATAGTTGCTCCAATTTTTAAATGAAAATACAAACCTCTTCAAGAATGAGAAGCATTAATAAAAAATAACCTTTGCAAATATTTCTCTTCGATTTTTTTGTTGTTGTTGTTGTCTTTAGATCTGCCAGCTAATTCTTTTGAAATAAGAAAGTGAAAAAAAGTCTCATGGTTTTTGTTTTTGTACTCTACTAACTTCAATAAGTAAGTCTTCTGATGAGAACTGTTCTAGGTGAAGTGTATACGTTTTTAGTAGGAGCACTGTTCCCTTGAGGGGAACCCTCCTTTTCTGCATCAGGTTTGAATGTAGCTAAGAAATAGTTTAATTTAGCTGACGTGATCTTAGTTTTGTAGTGCAAATTCAATTGTTACGTGAATGCTCCATAATCCATTTTTTCCTCTCAAATGAACATGTCCTTGCAATGAATCTTTAGCAAGTATTGGGATATGTGCTGCAGATTCATTGTTGCTACACATCCAGTTTTCCTATGGCAGCTCATTATTTGGAGAACACTGTTCAGCAAAAGGCCTAAAATCAGCTTCTCTGAAGCTATAATTTTGTTTACACACAAATGCTCTGCCAGCTTACTAAGTTCCAGAAGTTATTTCTTCTTGTTTTATATCTGGTAACCAAACTGATGGCCTGCTATTCCTTTAGTTTAGGAGGCACTTCAGTATTATACTTTATCAGGTCTTGTTTGGTAGTGTGAGATAAGACTATATTTCTTTTGAAAGTAAGTAGTTTGACTTCTGCATGGAAATAAATGAAATAACTTCATAACATGAAGTTTAGTTTTGGTCTTGCAGGAATTGAGCTGGGATTTCCTCCTTAGTGCAAACTCTACACCTACTTCAGTTAGTTTTTTCTCATATCCTTCTTTTCCTCTCTCCCTTTCCTTCACTACCATTTTTAGGTGCTCTGAAATTCTGTTAGCTATGCTAGGTACATCAGTGCTGCAGTGTTTATACCAGAAAAATCAGTATATATCTTTTATTGCTGCTTTTCTTGTGTGTGCTTATTTTACTCAAGTTCTTTGTGCTGTGAATACAGAGTTTCTATTCTGATCCTTTCAAGTTAACCCAGTGTTTTCCAGTGTTGTCATTACATTGCTGCTTCTTGACCAATTTTGGCTGTGCAATGATGAAGGCAACGTAAGGTACTCAAGATGTCAAAATATCTGCAAAAAAGAAGAAAGTTAAAGATATTGCACCTAACAACCTCTTTTTACTGCCTGTCCTGTCAACAACATTATGTACAAATTTATTATTTCATGATTTGTTTGCATAGAGAAATGAAGCTAGAAGGACTTTTAGTGTAACATCAAAGTCTTGCCTTGACATCAATTCTTTGTGCTGGGCACTATTCCATATAGGGTAAACCAGTACAAATTGGATTTCATAGTCAAAATTAGGGTGTTGGTTCCTTGGAAATTAATGGTCTTCTGAGAAGTGTGCTGAGAATTTGAATCTTTAAGTTTGTTATGCAAAGGTCTCATAATTCCAGGAAGATTTTAGAGAATCTGCAAATTGATAAAGGCTGAAATGACTGATACAAGTAGATAGGAAGAAACAGAAGGTAGGTTGGTTTTGCAGGTTGGGGTGGGTTGACCTTGTTTGGCTGCCAGGTGCCCATCAAGCCTCTCTATCAGTCCCAGCATCTCTACCACCTCTGGAGTAGCACAGGGGGATGGGAAATGAGGGTCGTGGTCGGTTCATCGCACATTGTCTCTGCTGCTCCTTCCTCCTCACGCTCTTCCCCTGTTCTGTCATGGGGTCCCACTCACAGGAGACAGTCCTTCACAAACTGCTCCAGTGTAGGTCACCTGCGGGGTCACCAGCCCTGCCAGCAAACCTGCTCCAGTGTGGGCTTCTCTCTCCACAGGTCACAGGTCCTGCCAGTAACCTGCTCCGGCACGGGCTTCCCCTGGGGTCACAGCCTCCTTCGGGCATCCACCTGCTCCCCCGTGGGCCTCCCTGGGCTGCAGGGGCACAGCCTGCCCCACCGTGGGCTGCACCCAGGGCTGCAGGGGAATCTCTGCTCCGCCGCCTGCAGCACCTCCTGCCCTCCTGCTGCACTGACCCTGGTGTCTGCAGGGCTGTTCCTCTGGCATATCCTTACTCCTTTCTCCTGGCTGTAATTGTGCTGTTTCTTTCCACCTTCTTAAATCTGTTATCTCAGAGGTGCTCCCACTGTGGCTGATGGGCTTGGCCTTGGCCAGTGGCGGGTCCATCTTGGAGCTGCTGGCATTGGCTCTATCTGACACGGAGGAAGCTTCGGCCAGCTTCTCAACAGAAGTCCCCCCTGCAGCCTCCCCCCTAGCAAAACCTTGCCACACAAACCCCATGCACAGGGTGGTTAAAGCAGAGAGATAAAAAGATGCATCACATGTAAAGGATAAAGCCCAGGTTGAGTTACTTGTTCTGTTCAACTATGGCTGTGAAGAGAGATCTGATATTGCGGCTCATATTTTTGAAAGCACACTTTCTTTAACCTTAGGACCTTCAATTTTTAGTCTGTTTTTGCTGAGGATGGAGGCTTACAGACTGAGACTTCTTAGATTTTTTTTTTAAATCATGCAGGGCTATTGCTGGTATAAAAGGCCTTCAGTCTTGTTGCTAGTTTTGTTGTTAAGGTGTTTGTTTTCTTTAAAAAAAATGGAAATTTTAAACCTATGTCAGAGTAGGATTTAATTTCTCTAGCTTTCTTACTATCACCATAGCAATTTTACACCCCAAATTTTTTTTTATTCTGAAGGTTGGAAAACCAAACTTTTTTTTATGGTTAAACAAAAGCAAACCCTCAGGCCTGTTAGAAGAGAAACTGTGCTTGGTTGTTTATTTAGAAAACTATATAAATATTTAACATATCTGTATTACTAAGAGTTTACATAGGTTATAAATGCAAGTTTTTATAGACAAAACCATTTTTAATCATTAGACTTCACAATTGCTTTTATGTATGTTTCTCTTTATTTTGTTCTCATGCTGTTTCTGTAGTCATTATAAAGGTAAACTGTCATCTGGAGACTAATGTTTTGGTTTGTCTTTACAGTGTACAAGACTATTTATATTGGAAATTAGGCAATTGGCATTCTTAGTTCAGCTCATTAGCATTTCATATGCTAACTAGATTCCTAATAAAGGAACACAAATATATTGAGGAAAATTCAGTTTCATTTAGGACTCTTAATTGTTGAACTATATTTCATCCTCTTCTAATCGATACAGAATGTCTAGATCAATTTGAATTGTAGAACCTAACTACCTGAAATGGGTCATTTTCTCTTTTGGGGAAAAACTGTGCAGAAAATAAAAAAATGTTAATACTCTGCATCTTCGCCTCTTTCAGACAACCCTATGGTTTGCTCTGCCTACAACTGAAGCCATTGCTAGTTGCGGTTTTGCTGTTAGCTTGCTGTGCTTCACAGGAGAGGTAACTGGTTTAAAATCAAAATATTTTCTGTAATTCCTCAAATCTAGTACAAGTGCTTGTAATGATAGATTAATGCTTGCTTCTGCTGAAAGGTTTCTGAAAGCAAAATAGTTTAATCACTGTACCTTCACACTGCCTGTGAGTGGGTGTAATGCTATCTTACACGGTGTATAGTCTAATGAAAAAGTAGTGTGGGATGTTTAGATAATACGAATGCAAAATATCTGTCTATGTTTGCTGTCTTTTTTTTTTCTTAAGTGTTTTTCCTCCTTTTTAAATGTTTTCAGATTTTCATGGATCTCAATAGTGCTAGCAATATTGTTTTGCGAGTCTTGACCCAAGCTACTAGTCAAGATACTGCAGTGCTGAAGCCAGCTGAGGAACAACTGAAGCAGTGGGAGACACAGCCAGGTTTTTATTCAGTCTTGTTGGTAAGATACAGTGGAAAAGTGCTATTAAGTAGACTTTGAGTGATTTTGAATGTGGCTCTCTACAATACTGTTGAACCATGACCTCAGGCTGAGAGGACTCTTGTCAAAGGAATTACTTTTACTACCCCATGAGGTAGGGACACTTGTATGTACCAAGGCAGGAACCACCTTTTCTTTGTTGTGGAGGTGATGCATTGTGACCATTTTCATAGAAGTTCCCCTGTGCTTTTCGCTCCAGTAAGTTTGATACCCAGCTAGGATTGCTTTCCTTCTTGTCAGTGGAGAGAGACTCCTCAGTGGGAGTAGCTGACTGGGCTGGTAGTAAGGTTCCTGAAATGGGAAAGGTGAGTATTTCTAAAGGTACTACGAGCATTGGTGAGGTAGATGCATTAGTATGGTGCAGGGTGAAGAAAACATAGTCAAAGGAGGAGACCCAAAGTGTTTCAGAGAAGACACCTGGAAGTTAAGTGGTGTTATTCTCTGATTCCTATGTATATGTTTATACCAGTCTTAAAAACACAGATAAACTGCTTTTCCTACAAATGTCTGTCTTCAGCACATAGGATGAATGACTCAGAGTTGTGGACTGATACATTCTGTTCTCTGTAGACCCTCTGTTTTGTTTGTTTGGAAAGTTGAAGGCGAGTCAGGGCGTTTAGGGAAAAGGAAGAAAAATATGACTTTTGAGTTGTCAGACTGCATTTTACCCACTGGCTTTGCCATAGTGTTTCTGTGGTGGTAAACGATCTTGATAGAAAGCAACAGAAATTGCCACTGACTGGGAATTCTTTATTTCCTGGATGTTTGCTGTGAGAGCTTACAGCTCAGGTTGTAGACAAGTTGAGTGCTCATAACTGTAACTTAAGTTGGTGTGGGTTTGTTTTAAATATAAGGGCTGAAAATGCAGGGCTTGAAAGGATCCAGTACTGTAAATTCTGTTACAGTGGTTAAGCAGCCCTGTTTGGGGACACATTAGCCTTTCCTCAGGAGTGAAATGTAAACAGTAATCTTCCAAACTAAATAGAAGTAGAGAATCTGTACTTCTTTAGCTTGATTATGACAGGGGAGCTGCCTGGGAGAGAAGGTAGTTGGCACCGTCTTGGTGGAGCAGAAGAAGGGTGTGGGGAAGCAGGTGACTGTAAATGGAGAGTTGGTAAGACAGTTAGTCTCTATAGGATATGAGAAGTAATATAATTATTTACTGTCAGATACAATTGCCTCTGGGATGATCAGGACAGAGAAAATTATAATGGACCATGAAACGTGCATCTTTGAATCTACGATTTTTAGTGGAGTTATTAATGTTAGTTTCTGTGCTTCCCTTTTGAAGGTGTTATGTACCTCTCTTTGGGAGGACAGAGCTGAGAGGTCAGAGATGGAGTGGCTGGTTTTGAAAAGCCACCTCTGTCCTTCACCAGTTGTATCTGTTCATGTATTGTTTAGCTTCATTGCTGTTATTTCTATGACAGTGTTAGTGTGTTATATGAAATACTTTGTTTTGGGTAGCTCATACGTGGATACAGAGTACATAGAGAGGTTTCACTAGGTTTTGTGTAGATACCTTGGCCTTTTTTTCTCATCCAGGCATGGTCTAGTTTTACAATATTTTGATTTGAGGAAGCTTTGCTTCTGATGACTATTTTAGCAAGGAGGGGAGTGGTAATTAGAAGGCTCAGTGGGAGTTTCAGAACAAGCAGATTTCTTTTCCCATGTTTTGTTTGTTTTGCAATGCTGTTCATGGATATGAGGCTATAGCGGTGTTTGAAGTTTTGTCTTCATATTATAAAATGCTTAAGTTGCGCTTGGGAGAGGTCAAATCTTCCAGACATTCAGTCCCTCTTCCTCAATGAGCTTCGGAACATACTGCATACAGATCCTTTCATGTTGTGTGGTGTTTATCAGTGGGCTACAACCTTTTGAGTATTTTTCTAAAGGTTGCTAGTTTTGGAGTTGATACCACTGTTGGCACGTAAGTGTTTGCTCTCTAGTAATTGGAGTTTGTGAGGGGTTTTTTCATGTTGGGCATTATATCTAGAAAACTGTTACTATTACAGAAACAGAGTTTGAGAGAAGGTTAAGTTTTGAATTCATAGTGAAAACGCTTGATGAGTTCCCAGTTGTCTATAGTGCTGAGTTCTTTGAAGGGTTTGTTTATAGTTCTTCAGACATGGCACCCAAACGTAGCAGATGCTCTTGACCTGAATCCCTTCATTTTTCATGTCCGTTTTTAGTGGCCTTCTAAAAGCAATTGATACAAGTGGTGCACTCTTTTTCTACAGTGCGCTGTAGAATAAGATCACTGAGCTTACGTCTGTGTGCTCCTAAGGGAGGGAGTAATGTCTCAGCCCCTCAAGAAAGATACATCTGATGCAGTGGAAAACAGGAGGAGAGCTGCTGTTCAGGGTAGTACCTGTATTAAGATTCAGTAGTCTACCTTTATTTTAACTTTCCTTCTTGGTTATTTTACAACATTACTATATAAAATAATGCCTCTGTGTTTGTCTGTATGTACATACAGGTACATAAAAGTGTATATAGATAGGTACAGGTATATGTATGTATATAGATATATAGCTTTTTAGTAGCAGAAACTAATTTCGTAGGATAAGCATAGGTAAGTTTGAGAGCTGCTGTCCTACCGTGTCACTGTTCTGCAGTCAACACTGGTAGTCAGGATGGTTCTCAGTGCATGGCAGGATAACAAACAAATCTGAAATATCTCAGAAGTCTGTGGCACTGCACAATTCAGAATAATTTCTTACCCTAGTCAGAATCCAGCTATGTCATTGAAGAGTTTAATGACTGGCTGGTGCTAGCAGTTGTTATCATTATATTCCTTGCTCAGCCAGATGAGATTAGAAATGCATTTGCCCTCTATGTTGAGTTTATTTTTTAGAAATCAAGCATTAGGACTAGCAATAAGCATTTTTGTAATCTTTAAAAATTAATGTTTAACTCATCATTTCACTTGTCTATATTTTGTTTATATACACCTGTACATACAGAGGTGTCTGCATTTATACATATGCCAGTGGATGTGTTGTGTAATACAAGTTCTATCCTGTCTGTGACATATTGAGCAGTTTTAACTTAATCTTTTTTTTTTTTAAACAGAATATCTTTACAAATCATACCCTGGATGTGAATGTAAGATGGTTAGCGGTGTTGTACTTCAAAAATGGAATTGATCGCTACTGGAGACGGGTTGCACCGCAGTAAGTTCTGGTTTTATTCCACTTCACTGTCTACAATAGGTTCTGTTACAGTTGCCACACTGGAAAACAGCAAATTCCTTGTTTGATAGAAGTTACTTTAGAATTCACGGTGAAACTGATAAAATATTTCAACATTAGGACTTGCTAATGAACGTCTGTTTTCATATTTCTTCTTATAACTCTGTTCATGTTTTATTTTTAAAAACTGAGTTAGAGGGCTATTTTATAGAAACCAGATTTTGAAGTGACGTGATAAGCTTTGTAAGTCAACACCTGGACTTTCTGATAGTGTTGGATATGAAAGGTAGGATGTCTCTTGGAGAGATTATTAAGGAGACATTTCATTAAAGCTGATGAATAATTCGTATTGAGTATGTACATGAGAAAGTGGAAGTACCTATCATGATAGCAAGTTCTGGTGTTCATTTTCTGCTTTTCTGGTAATGCTTGGCAAAAAGTTCTCCAAAGAAGCTAAAAATCTAACCAGTATTCTTGAGCACCAAATAATTTACTGAGAAGTTACAAACAGTGCCATTATAATTTGTGATACCTACAGAACTATATACTTCTCACCGTTCTGTGTGAAGTTTGTTTTTTTTTTTCCTCCTTTAAAAAGTAAATGTAATTTCAAAAAGGGTTTCAGGAACTAGGACAGACCTGGAAGTGTTCAGTCCATCTCTTAAATGCTAATAATATAAATAGGTGGGACATTGCTGTCAGGTTGTGTAGGGTGTAAATTGCAATTCCCGGTCCAGTTTTTATGGATTATGATTCTAAGCTAGTTCAGAAAGTATGGCATGATATCAGTTGTCATCAGTTGTTTTAGATAGTTTAATGTATTTTGCCTTACATTGTAAGCTTTTCTGAAGATGCACCAAAAGAGGGAAAAGTGATGAAACTGTGCATTTGTAGGACATTTTAACTAGTGTAGTACTCCTTCGTTATTGCGTAAAGCACTAGAGTTTTTATATATGTGGATTAGTATACAACTGCAAAACATCTGCAAGCATTTGGGTTCTCTTTTATGCAAGAGGAAAATACCATCTTATGTATGGAAGATGGCATATATCTCAACATTTCTGGTTTAAGTGATGAGGTAATGCTGCATACATTACTGGTACTTAGCAAGCATTATTCAAAGCAATGAAAACACATTGTTCCAATTTGTTAATATTTTTAGATATATATTAGTAGTACTTCTGGTGGAAATAAAACCATGGTTCATTTCCTGCAGAAGTAGTGACTACAATTTACTGTTTGAACCGAGGTGAAAATTGAGTAATAGTCTTTCAATGTACTTTTTCTGTTGCAAATCTAATGTGATTAAAAAAAACCAACAAACTACTGGCTATTAGTAAAGATTCCATGGGGTAAATCTGTATTAAATTTACAGTACAATTTTTTTCCCCATTTCTGATTTTTCTATGGCAAATTTAACACAGTTAATGTATAAAATAAATTTTAAAAATTATTGGCTGCTGCTAAAGATTCCATGTGGTAAATGTCTATTAAATTTCCACTGTATGTCCTTTTTTTCTCTATTGCTAATTTTCTTTCTAAATTTCTCATATGTGACACCTTGTCAGTATTTTGCACTCACCCGGATCGCTTTTCTCTTAGGAGAGTATATTTAGGGTATTTTGAGAAATGCTGCTTTTAAGCTGTAATTTCTCAGTTGATTGTTTTGTGAAGCAATTGTGTTTAGGATACCATGGGTTTTGACAGTCTCATTGTACCAGCTGTATTTTTGTTGTCCTTGCAAAATTTTCGTCTTTTATCTTGTCCGTCACATCAGTAGCTGTCCCATGTCCATCCATGGTAGTACCTCAAAGCTTGTTCTTATCTACCCAGCTGTTTGGTAGAGTAGATATTGGATTTGGAAGTAACTGGTTTCTGCTGCCTCTCAAAGGAAAGGACTGATTTTATACCTGTGTTTATCTCAGTAGGATGCTAACTCAGGTCTATCTGCTTTACTCAGCTGTTGATTTTCACAAAATCTAAGGAAAAAAATCATAACCATTGATATTTCTGTTCTTTGCCAAATGTAGTTGAGATCTGCCAGGTAGTTTGAAGAATTATGAGAACTGGAGGAGGGTTCTTGAGGACAGATAATACATTCTATAACCTTAATTCCTTAGTACATCAGTGCTAAAAATGGTTTCTTTTAGAAAGATTTGTCTTGAAGATTTATGTACTCGTGGAGAACTTTCAATCTCCAAGAACTTTCCCAATAGGCTCAATGCCTCTGTTGTACAAGTGTGCGGAAGTGAGGTTCAGATGAATCAAGCAGGGCTATCTTTACTCTTTTTCTGCTGAGCATTTCTCGTTTCTCAGCTGCTACTACTACAAAGCAGGAAAATGCTGAGAATGTGAATTCTTTGGACAGTACAGTAGTTGAGTGTTTTATTGTCCTGGTTTTGGCTGGGATAGAGTTAATTTTCTTCATAGTAGGTACCATAGTGCTGTGTTTTGGGTTTAGTACTAGAAGAATGTTGGTAACACACTGATGTTTTTAGTTATTGCCAAGTAGTGCTCGGACTACTCATGGACTTTTTGAGCTTCTCCTGCTTAGCCAGGTGCATAACAAGCTGGGAGGGAGCACAGCCAGGACAGCTGACCCAAACTGACCAAAGAGCTATTCCATACCGTAGAACGTCATGCTCGGGGGGGGGGTTGGTCGATCAGTCAGAGGGGGGGGAGAGTGATCGTGGCTTGGAGAGTGATCGCTGCTTGAGATGGGCTGGACGTCGGTGGGTGGGTGGTGAGCAATTGCATTGTGCATCACTTGTTTTGTGTATTCTCTTACCATTATTATTATTACTATTGTTATTCTTTTCTCTTAGTAAACTGTCTCTATCTCAACCCACAGGTCTTACTTTTTTTTTCCAATTCTCTCCCCCATCCCACTGGGGGAGGGGGGGAGTGAGTGAGCGGCTGCATGGTACTTATTTGCCAGCTGGGTTAAACCACGACAGTCCTTTTTGGCGCCCAACGTGGGGCCCAAAGGGTTGAGATAACGACAGATCTGAATGTGTTAAAAAGAATGTGATACACATTCATTATATTAGTCTAATAGTCGCTGGTCACAATGTTGTTTCATTTGCTCTCAGAGTTGTTGTCCTTGTTCACAGAGTTCTTTTATATATCACCTTACCTGCCGTATGCACTCCCTGTGCTGCTGGTTATCACTTGTCGCAAGTGGATTAAAGTTACTGTTCTGCTGTACTGTGTAATACTGGCTTATGCTATGATAAAATTATTGGTCATCACATTAAGCTCGTATTTGTATTCAGTATTGCTGTCACCTCTGTATTTTGGGAACCATCTCTTGGGAATTATGAATAATTATACATTTTACTTTTTCTCCTCGGAGAGCCAGCCTGTGGAGGAGACACCTTACTCCATCTTCCCCTTCTTCTCTGAGCTAATTACAACAGTTCTTGGGAATTTTGAATATCCTTCGGATCTTCAAACCAGCATGGTCTTATTGCTAGGTTTCCTGAATGTGGTTCAGTTTTTACTCAGGGTTAGACTCCTACTTAAATATAACATTGGAAGATCAACTCCTGCAACAGGCCCTGCGGCTACCCCAACCTCAGTGACACACACTGTAGCTACTTAAACTGTGGACACAGGCACCGCAGCTACTCCGACCCCAGCGACACCCACTGTAGCTACTCAAACCCCAGCGACAGGCATTGCAGTTGAACAAGGGAATGAACCTGTGCCAGAATCAGTTGCCCCTATACACAAGAAGAAAGCTTGGAAGCTAAAATCAACTTGTTTAGAAAGGGAGTATCAAAGACCAGGGCCATCACAAGAGCAGAAGGAAGAACTCATAAATGAGGCAGAAACCACACAGTCTCTATCCTTGGGTGAGCTGCGAGATATGCAAAAAGATTTCAGCCGTCGTGCAGGAGAGCACCTTCTCACCTGGTTGCTCCAATGTTGGGATAATGGGGCCAGTAGCCTGGAACTGGAGGGTAAGGAAGCCAAACAGCTGGGATCCCTTTCTAGGGAAGGGGGCATTGACAAAGAGTTTGGAAAAGGGACACAAATCCTCAGCCTCTGGAGGCGACTCCTGTCAGGCATGAAGCAAAGATATCCCTTCAAGGAAGATGTCATACATCGCCCAGGCAAATGGACCACCATGGAGAAAGGCATCCCAGTACCTGAGGGAATTAGCCATCCTGGAGGTGATTTATAGTGACCTGGACAATGACCAGTTGCCCAAAGATAGTGTCCGGTGCACACGACCCATGTGGCAGAAGTTGTTACGGAGCGCACCAACATCATATGCCGACACATTGGCAATACTGAACTGGAAAGATGGAGTGGGACCGACAGTGGATGAAGTGGCTAGCCAGCCGCGGGAATACAAAGAAAGTATCTCTTCTTCCCTCGTCTCTACTGTGGATAAACTGTCCCAAAAGGTTGAACAACTCCAAAAGCATATGTCCTACTCCCCTCCTGTACAGACCAGTATCTCAGCCATTAGAAGTAAGCGCCCTTCTGCTCAAGGAAAAGAATATCAAAGGTGCACACCACAGGGCCCTCTATGGTTTTACCTGCGTGACCATGGAGAGGACAGGAGAGGCATGACTACGCAAGTTGCAAAGAAAAACTCTTCCAAGAATCTTGTTGCTCCAATTTCCAGAGATGGAGTAGATTGTAATTTTTTCAGACAGAATAGAAGGGCTGATCTTAATTCTGATTGTGATGAAGGAACTTCTGACTCATACAGAAACCATGAGTAATAGTGATCAGAATTAGAGGGGCCCTGCCTGCAGCCAGGTGGAGGAAAGGGACAACCGGGTTTACTGGACTGTGTGGATTCGATGGCCTGGCACATCAGACCCACAGAAGTATACAGCTCTAGTATACACCGGTGCACAGTGAACCCTAATGCCATCAAGCTATATAGGGGCAGAATCCATTTGTATTTCTGGAGTGACAGGGGGATCTCAAGAGCTGACTGTACTGGAGGCTGAAGTGAGCCTAACTGGGAATGAGTGGCAAAAGCACTGCATTGTGACTGGCCCAGATGCTCCGTGCATCCTTGGCATAGACTACCTCAGGAGAGGGTATTTCAAGGACCCCAAAGGGGTGGGCTTTTGGTATAGCTGCATTGGAGGCAGAAGAAATTAAGCTGCTGTCTACCTTGCCTGGTCTCTCAAAGGACCCTTCGGTTGTGGGGTTGCTGAGGGTTGAAGAAGAACAAGTGCCGATTGCCACCACAACAGTGCACAGGCGGCAATATCGCACCAACCGAGACTCCCTGATTCCCATCCATAAGCTGATTCGTCGACTGGAGAGCCAAGGAGTGATCAGCAAGACTCGCTCACCCTTTAACAGTCCCATATGGCCAGTGAGAAAGTCTGATGGAGAGTGGAGACTGACAGTAGACTATTGTCGCCTGAATGAAGGTATACCACCACTGAGTGCTGCCGTGCCAGACATGTTAGAACTTCAATACAAACTGGAGTCAAAGGCAGTCAAGTGAAGACACAAGCCACTGAAGGACATCAAAACAACCAGCAGGTGGATCAGGCTGCTAAGACTGAAGTGGCTCAGGTGAATCTGGACTGGCAACATAAGGGTGAATTATTTCTAGCTCGGTGGGCCCATGACACCTCAAGCCTTCAAGAGATTCAACATACAGATGGGCTGGTGATCCAGGGGTGGACTTAACTATGGACGCTATTGCACAGGTTATCCATGAATGTGAAACATGTGCTGCAATCAAACAAGCCAAGCGGTTAAAGCCTCTCTGGTATGGAGAGTGGTGGCTGAAATACAAATATGGAGAGGCTTGACATGGCAAGCGCTATGTGCTCACCATGGTGGAAGTGACCACTGGATGCTTGTAAACATACCCTGTGCTGCATGCCACTGCCCAGAACACTATTCTGAGCCTTGAAAAGCAAGTCCTATGGCAACATGGCACCCCAGAAAGAATTGAGTCAGACAACAGAACTCATTTCCGAAACAGCCTCATAGACAAATGGGCCAAAGACCATGGCATTGAGTGGGTCTATCACATCCCCTATCACACACCAGCCTCTGGGAAAATTGAACGATGCAATGGACTGTTAAAGACTACACTGAAAGCAATGAGTGGTGGAACATTCAAACATTGGGATACACATTTAGCAAAAGCCACCTGGTTAGTCAACACTAGAGGATCTGCCAACCGAGCTGGCCCTGCGCAGTCAAGCCTCTTACATACTGTAGAAGGGGATAAAGTCCCTGTAGTGCATGTAAAAAATATGCTGGGGAAGACAGTCTGGGTTACTCCTGCCTCAGATAAAGGCAAGCCCATCCGTGGAATTGCTTTTGCTCAAGAACCTGGCTCCACTTGATGGGTGCTGCGGAAGGACGGGGAAGTCCGATGCGTACCTCAAAGGGATTTGATTTTGGGTGAAAACAGCCAATGAACTGAATTGTATAATGTTAATTGCTGTATAATACAGTATGTCATCATTTTTACTATTGCTACATATCCTATCAATGGTATAGCAGTAAGAATCACCCAGATTAATAAAGAATGAATTTTGAAGAAACTGAGGAAGTGCAGCGGATGGAACCGGAACTGACTTCAGCATGCAACAACCCAACACCAGACCCCATCTCTCCTACCCTGAAAGACTGTTACGACAGATGGAGCCCAAAACCGTGGACTAAATGAACCCAATGGACATTTTAGAGGGATGGTCCATAGTCTAAAGGAATGATATCTGTGTGTATATATCAAAAAATGGGAAGGTGGTAGTGACTAATTGGAATGTATTGTAAGGGTAGGACCTAAGCATGACGTAAATGGTACAGAATAAGGGGTGGATAATTTGGAAGAAAATAATGAAGAAAATTAACTCCATCCTAGCTGAAACCAGGACACTCATTCTGCTAAAATACATAGCTACAGAACAGTGAATACAAACAACTTTTAAGAAAATTATTTTAAGAAAAAGTGAGCCTCCTGAAATACTTTGCTTTTTGCACATGTTCACCGATGCTGTCTGTCGTGTTCACACTACGTATTCTCCATGTACCTTGGACTTAAAGCAGCATTTTCCAGGGTGAGTGATTTTAGAGATGGGCCTATGAACTTTCTCCCTCATGTTTTCTCAGGCAGCTTTCCCAACTACCATGGATAAGAATCTAGGGTTGTCATAGCCTCTTTTCAGGCACTGTTTGGCCTATTTTTTGAGATTGTCGTCAGCTTCCTCAAAAGGTGGTCTCACTGTATGATCTTGCACGTGGTTTTGGTTTCTTCAGAAGTGGCTTTTGTTGAATTGCAGTGTTGTTAAGAATCATAGAATCATTTGGTTGGAGAAGACCTTTAAGATTATCAAGTTCAACTGTACCTGTCCACCACTAAACCGTGTCCCTGAGCACCTCGTCTACCTGCAAATTGTGAAAGACCGCAGCATAAATACTTAGCCGTTTTAACGTTGTTTTAATCGTTGACTGGGGAGGGACATGGCTTGTGGAACGACAGAAGTTCTTCTCAGCTCCCAGCTGCCCGGAGCGGCTGAGTGGGGCTGCGGGCCTCTCCCGGCCCGTGTGAGGGAGGGCGGAGGCTGCGTGTGCGGCGCGGAGCCCGCGCTCCGGCAGGGGTCGCTCTCGCACGGCCTGAGGGAGGCTCAGGGCCATCCTGTCAGGCAGCGCGGGCACCGCCGGCGGCCGCCCTGGTTTCTGACTTTTTTTTTTTTTTTTTTTTCCCTTGCTCTCTGCCCAACTTTGCCTGTCACAAGCTTCAGTGTTTGAGGCGTTCACCCTCACGAGTCTGTTTCTCTTCCTTCCCCTGTTCTGCTTGTAATGGCAAAAACTTAATTGCAGCAGGTTTATGTATAGTAAGCAACAAATGGAATGCTCGCTGCTCTGGGAATATACATAGGATATGATTGGTATAATAACGATTATGAATAAGTAATTAAGGCAAGGGGCTTCATGAGCTTACAAACAAGGTAAATGAAATAGTACAGTAGAACAGGTGTTTTTCTTTACAACCCAGATTTTAGGTGCTTTCTGTTATCCCTGTGTCCTGGTTTCGGCTGGGGTAGAGTTAATTTTCTCCCTGGTAGCTGGCACAGCGCTGTGGTTTGCATTTAGGATAAGAATGCTGATAACACCCTGATGGTTTAGCTGTTGCTGAGCAAAGCTTACACCAGTCAAGGCCTTTTCAGCTTCCCCTGCTCTGCCATGGGCTCAAGGAGCTGGGAGGGGTCACAGCCAGGACAGCTGACCCCAACTGGCCACAGGGCTACTCCAGACCATAGGATGTCATGCCCAGTGTATAAACTGGGGGGAGCTGGCTTGGGGGGGGGGGGGGGGTTCCTGCTTGGGGACTGCCTGGGGGTCAGTCAGTGGGGGGTGGGGAATTGCTTCGTGCATCATCTCTTTTGTTGTTTATTGTTTTGTCATCATTATTATTATTCTT
>JADKXX010000299.1:0-344822 GCA_017310255.1 Butorides virescens
GGGGGGGGGACGGCGCGGCCCGGGGGGCGGCTGCCGCTCGCTCCCCCGCCCTGTGGGGGCGGTGCGACGCTGACGGCGTCAGCCCGCCGGGCCCCGCCGCCCCCCCGGCCCCTCCGAGCGGCTCCCGGCGGACGCCCCGGCGAGAGCGCGCCGAGGGGGAGCGCGTCGTGGCGCGGCGGGAGCAGCGGGCGGGTTTCGGCGGCCGCTGGATGGGAGCCCTTCTCCGGCGGGCACGGCCGCGCTCGCCCCCCCCGCCGGCTGCGGGAAGGAGGACGGCGGAGCATGCCGCCGGCGGGGCGGTTCCGCGGGGACTGACATGCTGCTGAAGGAGGGAAGGCGCCAGCCCCTCCGCCTCTCCCCGCGGTAGCGGAGGCGATGCCGCAGGGCGCTCCCCGGGCTCTCCCGCAGGCGCCAGGCTATCTCCCACAGCCGCCGCGCTCGCTGCCGTGAGCGGCGCCCTCCCGGCCGGGCCGAGGGGACGAGCGCCTCTGACCCGCACCCCTCCTCGGGGCGGCGGCGGCGGCGGCGGGGCGGGGGGGGGAGGCGCTGCCCGCGCCCGCGGGGCCCCGCGCGGCGGGCGGCTCCGCGCGGCGGATGCGTGTGCATGAGCGCTGCACCGAGCGGGCGCAGGAAGCGCCCCCGCGCCGCCGCCTCCATCTTCCAGGGCAGCAAGAGCTCGCCGCACGGCCGCGACAGCGAACGCCGGGGCAGCGGCTCCGAGAGCGCCTACCAGACCCAGCGAGCCCTGGATGACTGCAAGATGGTGGGTGCCGCGGGGGGAGGGGAAGGGGGTGATGGGGGGGGGGGGGGGGGCTTGCCGGCGTTTTTGCCTTCCCCGAGCGTTCTCGTCGCGGGCGGCGGTGCCGCTCCTCCCGCCGGTTTGCCTATTCCCATCACGTGCAGTTGCACTATTTTTAAAACTGCGGTCCCCGTCGGGGGTGCTGCCCTGTAGCCCGACTCGGAGCGGTTCAAAGGCGGGGGGGGGGGGGGGGAAAGGAGACCCGTGGGGAGCCGGCTGGGTGCTGCCGGACGGGCAGGGCAGGGACAGGAGCCGGGCGCCCGGTCCTGCAGGAGCAGGAGCCCCGGCGCACCCCGCCTTCGCGGCGCTGCCAGGCAGCTGGAGTTGCTTTTTTTTTTTTGCTAGATCTGGCCAAATCTGTCCCCAGACTTTCACTCACTGAAGCCCAGACGGGTAAATAGTTGCCTCCCCTGCATCGCTGCACTCGCTGCTTGCTGTCTGGTGCAGCAACCACACTCCTGCCCTAAAATCATTCTAAAACAGGACTCAGAATTTGAGGCCTTGAAATTCTGTCTCTGGCATATGTGATACCTGTTTCCAGGCTCCCCAGAGTAGCTGGTTGCGATTGTAAAACCTCTGATCAAGCACCTGCATCCATGTTATTTTTGGACTGTCAAATTATGGTGTGTTATTTTTCTCCATTCATGCTTGAAACGCTTGGATCCCGATACTTTCCTCCAAACCAGCACCATATACCCTGTATCTGGCTCCTTGAGCTACAGTCAGCTGGACACTGGGCCCCAAAATCACTCCTCTAACCAATGACAGAAATAGAAAACAAATGAAGTTGCTCCTGCTTGACTTGAAAAATCTGGATCTTGCTAAAGCTCTGTCCAGTAGCGTTGGAAATGCACCTGCTTCTGATGTTCTGCTGGATTCTTGCAGGGTTTTTCCTCTAATACTGCAAATCGTCCTGGCAGGTAGCCAGTGTGGTACTTGAAAATCGGGAGCAGCTCCCAGTGCACAGAGCAACAAAAGCTGCCACAGTAGCTCTATAAATACACCCAACAAGTGGATGCTGCTTGGTCTTGCCTTTTTTCTCATTCCCGACAGCGTACTGTGGTTAGCTGGAAGAGCTAGCTTTGTAGAATTCACTGATTAGAAATAAAACATGATTTACAGATGGGTTGTCAAGGTGCAGTAAGGTTTGGGAGGTAAAACCAATGTGGTTGGTTTTTTTTTCTTGTTCTCTGTCTCAGTGCTGCAACACCAGTGTGGTTTTGTTTTTCCTGACAATGCTGAGGTGGCTGAATGTGCCCTCTGTTTAGACAGGGGATGTCAGGTGAGAACAGGCAAAATGTATCTAGTGAAACCAGTTACCAGTTGCAGGATGAGACACTTTTTCTTCATGCAGCGTAATTACACTACAGCACAATGTAGTAAAAACGTTTTTCTCTCCATTGCTTTCATGCATTGTCTTAAGCTACAGAATGAGCAAGTTGAAGCCAGGATTAGCAAATGTTGTGCCTGGAGCTTTGTTTGGTGTGTGCTTTTGGCTTGGTTTGGGGCTTGGGGGTGGGAGGGTGCAGATGTGCCAGAATGCACTGGGATTGTTTTGCTGCTCCAGAAGCAGAGAAATCTATTTGCTACTCTTACAATGACCTTTAAGAAAGCATGGCCAAAAAGTGGGTCCTGGCACTAGTTCTCAGTTACACGGAGTAATCGCAGTGGGATGCATGAAGAGTCAGAATGTAATACTGCAGAAGAAGCGGCTTGTTTATTTTTGTAGGATAATTTTAGGGCTTGACTTTAAAACTAGGTAGATCTGATAGAATCCAGGTTTTTAGCACACTGGTATGTTGGGATATGTTGAACTCCTGGTGATAATGATGGCTGCAGAATTATAAGCAGTTACTCTTGTCTGTTTTTATGTGGTTTGGAAATTGAGGTCAAATTAGCAAAACACAGATAAATAAACATTCTGTTCTATTGCTCCTTGCTTTCCACCCCCACCACCATGTGCAGCAAATGGTCGGATGTGCTTTCTTTCAGAAGACAGCTTCGTTTCCTTAAAATATAATCGCACATACATGATCAGTGGAACTGAAAAATAATAATCTTTCCATCACTGTAAAAGTTACCCATTTAATCCAATAGCATCCATGTGTATCTGCTGGGTATTAGATTTCTGTAAAGGTTGAAATGTTTATTCACTCCTTTGTCTGTTTCCCACACACACAAAGAGTGGAAAAAGTGCATTCTAGAATCCTAACTGGGAAGTGCCTATTTGGTACATCTTTTCAGCCAGTAACTTCAGATCAACTTTAAATCTGAAATCTGGGTTAGAGGCCAGTGGCAGAACAGGAATCGTTACAAAATAAATTAGCAAAATTGCCAGTGTACATTCCAATTGCTACATTCCAATCCCTAAATGTGCTGTTAATCAGGAAGCAGGAGGAGCAAAGGCAGTAATTTCTGGAGATATTTTTGTCTTTTATGATAGCAAAAAATAACCTCATGCTACTGGTAAAACAGCTGGTTTTTTGTCTGCTTAATATTTAAGACTAATAAACACTTTCAGAGATTAAAAGCAGAAACACTACTTTCCTGCAAATGAACATTTGTAGCTCCCAGAAGAGGCAGCTGTCATGGAAGCCCTAGTCATTTACTAAATCTTGGGCACTTGATCCTATATGCCATGAAATTGGGAGCAGCAGGAACAAGCCCTAGATTGGGCATGTTTTTTAAAAACTTGATTGTTTCTATCAGTGTAGTTAAACGTCTCACGTAAGTAAATCCTCTTTGTTTTTCAGCTTGTCCAGGAGTTCAATACCCAAGTGGCTCTGTATCGGGAGCTGGTAATTTCTATTGGGGATGTCTCAGTCACCTGCCCATCTCTGCATGCGGAAATGCACAAAACTCGAACCCAAGGATGTGAGATGGCCTACCAGGCTCATCAAAAACTAGCAGCAATTTCTGGGTAGGAGTCTACTTACTTTCAATTAAAGCTGTACTCATATGCACATCTTTGCTAAATACTACATTATGGAAACTTTCAGCAAAAGCATTAACTTGTGTTTCTGTTCCGGGCATAGAGATGTATGACCACAAATTCTACAGAATGCTCATATCCTTATGATAGTGCAATTTTGGGTCAAATCCTGGTCCCCTTGCCAAGACAGTATCCCGCTGATTTCACTGGATGCTTTTATGTAAGATGAACAGGATTTCACTCCATATCACTAGACAAAAAGATCAAGGGAGAAGCCTTGCCTTTCAAGGGTAAAATAGCAATAGCTTTCTGCCCAGCCCTTTATCGGGTATACCTGATTGAACAGGTAGAGTTCAGTTCAACTAGACACTTAAAAATTAGACTAAAAAATAATGAGGTGAAAATTACGTTAAGGGGTGGGAATGCAAATACTATTGTGAAAACTTGTGGTTACATTCTGTTTTCAAATCCTTATTGGTGTTGAAGTGAGGATTGAAGCTTTGCCAGCATATAATGTTTTCATTTATACTTTGATATTACGTTATAGATATTCCTTTCCATGGTGACAGGATGTATCGCCACATACTTGAGACTATGCCTCAGTATGAGATGAAACAGGATAAATATCTGTGCCTTACGAACTGGGAATTCATGCTGCTTACAAAAAGTCTAGTTATTTGTGGGTTCTTCACAGTATGGTGACAGGGGCGTTTTTATTAGCCCATGTAGCTCCCGAGCTGTGTCTCTCTCTCACTACACTTCGTCAGAACTTTCTGCGCCTGCCTTACCCACTATAAACCAGTGCGTACGACTTGGAAAAAACTTACCTTTTTTGCAGCTCTACCTAATCCCTGTTGAAGTTCTTTCATCACTTCAATGTATATGAGAAATCTGCTGTAGGTTTAGTATATAAAGGAAGACCACACTAACTAAACAGAGGAAAACACTGGTCACACACACAAAAAACTGTCAACATGTTAAAATGTGATTTTGTGCAAAGACACTTAAAGTTGATGTTGCAACCTCGATTTCTTTCTCAAACAAAATGCATGTTTTTAAGTTACTAAAGTCAGTGAGAATTAAAAAAAAAAAAACAACCAACCAAAAGATACATTTCTCTTTAACCGGTGTACACTTCCTCAGCACGGTAGCACTGGAAATGTGGAAGTGAACTGTAGTGAAATTGATCTTGTGCGCTTTCAGACTCAAAAGAGAGACTAATAGCAGAACCAAAATAATACATCTGAATAGCAGAACCTTACTTGGATTTTTTTAATCTTTTTTTTTTTTTCTCTCCCATAAAGAAAACCATCAATACATGCTCATTTAGAAGTATGGAGTTTTTTTAAGTAATCATTTCACAGTTGGGAGTCTGTCATATACACAAAGATGTCCTGAAGGTTGTGCAGTTGCTGCGAGATTGACATTTAGCTAATCTAAAACTGTTTTAAATAACTGTGATAATAATGTGATATCCATAACAACTGGTAGGTGTTAGAAACCCTCTGGAAATTACTTGTTTGGTTTGACAGACATTTTACAAGATGTGCTTCTCATCCCCACCCTCCTACAGCTGAGGAAAGCCATATGAGCCAACTGAACTTGTTTGTTGTATCTGTGAGGAAAGATGGGAGATGCAGCAAGGATTCGGTGTAGAAAATAAATAGAAGGAGAGGAGTAATAAATAGTCTCAGAGGTTCAGTCCTTAATTCAGCAGGAGGTACGATGCAGTGCATATGGCGTAGGAACTGGAATGGGAACCTGGTTTGGTAGGAAGAAAAAGTAGCAGGAAGAAAAATACGTAGGGACAGGAATGTATTAAATCATCCTTAGTATTAAATAGTTGGGAGAGTAGCGTATTGCTCAGAAACCACTGGTAGTCAGCAGGTGGGACAAAGTCTCATTTAGTTCACTGCTTTAGTTCAAAATGCACAGCACTGCACTGCGCGAACTCCTGGGTAACACAATCAGTTCCGTCTTCCAAAGCTTGTTAAAAAAACCCTATTGCTTTCCCACCCAGAGAGAATAATGGCAATTAGCTAATTATGTTAGTAGACTATAAAATTTCATTACATACTAGCATTCTATTAGTTAAGGTCATCGGTAAAGTTCAGTTAGTCTCTAAGTGACCTGAGCTGTTGCAGGGCACTCCATGAGTTTCTTTCAAGAAGTTGACATCACTGTCGAGGACAACGCTGAGTTCATTAATCTTGTTTGTAGTGATGTCTTCCTTGGAAAATTAGCAGAGAGCTTCGTTTTATGCATCCTGTTTGAATACATCAATATTGGAGACTCTTAAATGCACTCCTGATTCAGGCAGCTGGAAGAGGCACCTATTTCCCCTCCTAACTCACCAGTTCTACAAGATTAGGGAAGGTAATAAAGAGGAAAGGTGCAAAGACTTGGAAGGAAGGAAACAGGGACAGATCCACTACTGCTGAGAAAGGCAGCTCTGGAAGAAAATTTGGGAATTGTGGGAAGGGAAAGAAACACTGAAGTGGAGGTAGTGCATTAGGAACTGAACAGGATAGAAGTCATGAGGAAAAAACTTTGATCATGGGCATATCCATTCTGGAAGATTAGGTGGACATTAGAGTAAGGCAGTGGGGTAATATGAACAAGAAGAGAAGACTGCAGTTGTAGCTATAGAAAAAGTACACACTGGTATGCTATCAAAAGGAGGTTCAGCTAGGGAAATGGAGAGAGTGAAAGCCACACTTAATGTTTTAAAAACTGAGAGAAAGAAAAACAAAGGAGCTGATGACAAAGAAGTAGCAAGGACACATAAAACCTTGTGAAGTCTGCACTGGATTAGACCATACCACCCCATCTAGCTCAAATCTGACAGCTGCCGGTAGCAGAGATTTCATAAAAAAGCATATAAAAACAGGCTGTGCATAAAATGATGCCTTCCCTCATATACTTGCCACTCCCAGCAATTAGTAGTTTACCGGTTTCCTGAGCCAAAGGCTGCACCTGAACAATTTGTATCTGACAAATATGAGTTCTCACAGAAGATTTCAGGATTTGTCTAAATATGAGTCTTTTACTCAGAAAATGCCAAGGATGAATAATGACATCTTTACATTGTGGTGTGCTTAAAAAAGTTACAAAGGAATTTACAAAAAAAAATATTATTGAGAAAGGAATTTTCAAATTCGATCTCCCAACTTAATAGGGTCTCGTGGCTATTACATCCGCTTCTTAACTTGCTGTCTTACATATTTTTCGTGTAGAAATAGGTGAAATTTTATGAAAGAGCAGATGCACGTCTGAGTTTACCAGTACTGTCGTGGCTTTCAGGGAGTAAAGATTAGAAACAAAAATAATTTGAATTAAAATATCCTAGATCTAGTTGATGATCTTTTGGAATGCAAGTCGAAGTACATTCTTCTTTTAGTGTTGGTTTTCTCAGGACTTCAAGTCAATTCCTGCTCACCACACTAGTACTAAAAATTCTTAGTGATTTTTAATGAACTATCTTCTGAAGGAATTGAGTAAGGTTTGGTCCTTTCATTACATTTTCTGTTGTATTAATGTATCAGAAATTAAATATCTCAAATTACACTGTGCACCCTTGCAGTATCAGATGGCATGGTCAAAACTGAAGAAAGTAAAGCAGCAAGCAAATGAGTCAGCATGACTTTTTTCCAAAAGAAAAGAAAGGAAAAATACTTGTAGCAACAGGCAGGTGGGGAAAAAAGGTGCAAATCTCTTGTTTTGGAAGGGGGTCTGCTTTATGAGATGATAAAGACGGGTTATGTTTTAGAAGTCATCAAATAGAGAGCCAGCTTTATAGATGAAGTACGCTTAAGCGTGGGATGTAAACAGAAAGATAACTCGGAACTGTATTTTAAGATACAGGTCTGCACAACTGTGTGCACGCTTTTGTAAATGTCCCTTTCATATTCTCAAGCACTTGATATGCTTACGTAATGCAAGTACTTCTGTGTGCACTTGGCACGCTGAAACCAGAACTGGCAGCATCTCTGTGACAGTCTGATATATATGTTGACAGTGGCTTTTTCTTGCGTGAAATGAAATTGTGCGAGGAGATCACGGGTGCGTGGCAATGTACATCTGCGTGAACATAGCTTTGAAAGTGGTTGTCCTCTGTTGTTCAGACTGCTGTTTCAAAGCCCTGAATCTAAGGAGGAATAAACCTGTACACCAGTACAGGCTTGGGGCCAACCACCTAGAAAGAGGCTTTGCAGAAAAGGTCCTGGGGGGTTCTGGTGAACACCAAGTCAAACACAAGCCAGCACAGTGGCCTTGTGGCAAAGAGGTCCAACAGCCTCCTATGCTACATTAGGAAGTGTTGCCAGCAGGTTGAGGGAGGTGGTCCTTCCCTTCTACTTAGCACTGTTGAGGCTGGAGTACTGTGTCCAGTTCTGGACTCCCCAGTGGAAAAGGGAAAGGGACATACCAGAGCACTGGCCATGAAGATGGTTAAGAGCATGCAACGTCTGACACACCAGGAGAGGCTGACAGACCTGGGGTTGTTTGGCTTGGGGAAGAGAAGGGTTGGAAGGGGATCTTATCAATGTGTATAAAAAATAACTGATGGGATAGTGTAAAGAAGACAGAGCCAGATTCTTCTCAGCGATATCAAGTGATAGGACAGCAGGCACAAATTGCAATACAGAAATTTTTATTTAAACATTTTTAAAACCCCTTTTTTACTGCGAGGTTGGTAGAATATTGGAACAAGTGCCCCAAGAGGGTGTGGAGTCTCCATCCTTGGAGACACTCATAACTCAGCTGGACACAGTCCTTAGTCACCTACTCTAGCTCACACTACTTTGAGCAGTTGGACTAGGTTAGTTCTAGGTGTCCCAGCCTGTGACAAAAGTCACTGTAAATTTTCTCATTGGGAGGATTCCAAGATAAATATTCCTCATCTGACAATGAGGTGCATCTGTTTTGTGAAACAGTTGTTAATGTAACTTCCCCTAAGTTCAAGAAAAGTTAAGGAAGTAGACCTAAAAATCACATCTTGATTGCGTTCCCATCTTTATTGCCGTGCACAAAAATTTTACCACAGCATTGCTTTAAGTATGTAGTTTTAGTTTTTTTCTACTTTTGTTTTCCTTTGCAATCTACAGTAGATTTCTGATGTTTTCAAGAAGCAATAGAGGGTAATTTCTCAGATCTAATTGATCAGTTCCTAGGGCTGTGTTAAAATATTCTATTGGCACCCAATTGTGGTGAAATTTTTATTAAACTGTCTGAATTTTCCCCAAATTATGACAATTTAAAATGATCTGCTTTCTAAAGCACACAAGCAAACATAAAAGACTGCTCCAAAACATTGTACAAATTAAGAGAGAAGGAGACGTCAGGCTTATAACTTAATGAAAGCTGCATTAAGACAGACATAACAGTAACCATTTTAACTGTTTAACTTCAGATGTTGAATAAAGCACTGCTGGCAGGGAGTATAGCTGAGCAGAAACAACACATAGCAACACTTAGCTCAACGGGGACTAATTTTTGTAATCGTGCATCAAAACCAAGGTAATGCCAGCAGATAGAACAAACTAGAGCTCTGCCCAAGCTACATACCAATCAAGCAGCATGTATGGAGATCTGCCCTCCCTAGATGTCTTTACAGTCACTGCCATTGTCCTCCTCTAAGCCTATGTCTCAGAGGTGGGGAAAGTGGCGGCAATGTTGATGGCCAGAGTTCTGGATTACAGGCACTGCCCCTGGATCCTATCTCAGTTACAGTTAGCATTGTTTCAACAGACAGATGAAAGTTAAAAATAAGGTAAGTGCTTCACAGAGGTTGCACCATGACAGTGTCATTAAACATTAAAAATAACGTGATGACATGTAAGAAAGCAAAGCAGTCAATATTCACTGAAAGAGTAATACTGTTACACACGATAATACCAACAGCATAATGTCCCCCTGAATTCCTGTGGGGTGTGTTTGCCAAAATAGTGCAGATACATAAAACATGAAGACCTTAAAAACCTGCCTTTAAAAATCCTATTAAGTAAGTTCAAAATGTTGAGATTCCCTGCTTCTGAAAACTGTTGGAAATACAAAACTTCTCATTTGCATTCACAGGCATATACTAAAACCATCTCAGTAAGTTGGTCCAATCTGGCAGGCCAGATCCCACAATTCTTACTATCATTGAATAGTACCTTCTCAGTAACTTGTCCTGACGGCTTAACTGGGACTGTCCGAAATGAGAAAAGTCAGGGAGATCTTTGTCTCCCTCAAACGAAGAACTTTCAGGATCTGGAGCAAGTTCATTACTGAGCATTCTTACCGCATAAAGTCTCATTTTCCCTCAGCCTTTACATTCAGCTTCTGTAAACATTTACAATAACTTTCTTAAATTCTTACAATTTTCTTGTGATTTTGAGCATATCAAATTCTAGGGGCAAATTCTGACTGTGTTTGTTCCACTTTGGAATATCTGCACTGGTTTCTCGGTCATGAAGTGACTCCAGACTTACTAGTGTGCATCAGAGACTGCACCTGCTACGGTGACTCAAATCCCATTTTTGGCTAATGGGAGTTAGTCTGCATGGGAATGTTTTGGGAAGTAAGCTCAGATACGGGTATTTTGTGAACATGCTCTTTATGGACAAGCTAGTGCACGATAGTGCAGTAAGTATACCATACCTTACTCCTTTCTCTAGAGGGTAAGACACACATGCGTTTTTCTTACCAGGTTCCTTTGCAAAAATTTCTCTAATTATACAAGCCATGTGCATCTGAAATGATGGAAAGGGACAATGAGAAGTTAAGACTGTTTTCTGTGGAACTGAGTTAAGGTGGGTTCTGTTGCTGAGAATAAAGTCTGTTTACTCAATTTAAGATGCAAGTTGAAAAATAAATACCTCAAGTTCTAATAGGTGATTCAGAAAGCAAATAATAGAGGAGAAAACAAGGTTACTTACTAAAGCTAGAGTTCTCAAAACAGCTAACCTCTACAGACTCACTTTTCCTTTGTACCTTTGTCTTTGAAACTGTGCTCTAACAGGCAGTTGGGACTTGAAGATACGAGGTATTAATATCTCCCTTTATAGATCTGTCTTTCATAACTGGAGGCCAGATTTAGTAAAGGGCAAACATACTGAAAACTGAATTTAGCATTTACTTCTCTATGTCCAAAACAGCTGTTCTGAAAAACCTGGAAGTTCTACATCTGCCATGACACAGCGTAGCTTAAGTTTTGACAAAGCGGAAGAGCTTAGCACTTTGCTTAATGGTAAACCAAATCAGCAGGCAGAAGTGAGGCATTCTTGCTTGTCCACGCTCTGATGAGCTTGATCCCACAGGTGCTGTCAGAGCATCCTTGGAGCCTAACACACACTGAGAGCTTTGGACTCCTCACAAAACACAGTGGCACCTGCTGCTTTCTTTTAAACCAAAGCTGAAGTTGAGTCAACTTAATTTCTAGACCACTTGCACCTACCTCCCAGAAAAACGGCTTAACTACAGTCAGGGGAAGGCGGGTGAGCTAAAAGTAGGATGGACATAATCTTTGTCAGTCACTTATTTGCCCCTTTCTTCCATCTCAGGCTCAACACCCTGGCCCAGCAGCCAGGGACCCTGCCCCATGCTCAGGGATCACCACAAATCACCGTATTCTCCCTGGCAGACATAGAGCAGCGAAGCTTTTCCTCTCTGACATGAGCTTAAGCCATGAGGTATCTGCAGGGAAGGAGGGGGCACGTTGCCATCATCTGACCCCATGGGCAGGGTATTGTGCACCAAGGAGCAAAATGGTAGAGAGGTCTGCACTGGACTTGGGTTTCAAGCAGACCCAGTGCAGGTGGACATTGAAGATTGTTAAGGAACCTCCTTGGTGGTAAGGAAAACTTGTATTCTAGTCCTTGCTCCCATGATTTTTTCTATGTTCTAAGCAGATAAAGCACATAAAGATGCAGGCAAGCAGAGATTCAGAGCTCACATAAATGATGAGTGTTCATCATTCTGTGTCTTCAGCCTAGTGAACTGTAAATTCATCTACATGGTACCTTGGTCTAGGATTGGAGTAGGCTGCAGGTTTAGGGTGATTTGGCTTCCATTTTGACATGCCTTCTATATTCGACACTCCATTTTGGGTCCCAAACTCCAGCCTGGAAAACTATATCAAAAAGTAAGGTGTTGCTCCATTTTAAGTCCTTAACTGGAATGCTCAGCTCTGCTACACACAAGCAGCATTCCACCATCATTAGATTCCACAGGGTTTGTTTCTCTAAATCTAACTTGGGAATAATGGAGTATTCCAGCCATAGGTAAGCCTATTTATCTGTAGCAATGGTTGAAATAACCACTCTGCTTTACACTCCTGTTTTGAGCTATACAAACCTTTTACATCAGAAATTGAAGTGACGGAAAACGATGTATGTAGCCAGAGAGATTTGGGGACTGAACTACATTGGCAGGGTCCCATTAGAAATGCTGCAGCATCAGAGCTGACCTTGTTCGGACAATTCAGTGTTTCCACAAGCATTCTCTAACTTCATGCCCTTCTCTTGCCCCATTTTGTCCTTCCCTTAGAATACCTGCTATTGCTGTTGGATGTGAAAAGCTTTTCAGGCTTCTTCTATGAAAGCAATTTTCTTAGGGAGTAATCAGCCAGAAGATTCAGCTGTTAGGTGCATCTACAGAAGCAGGAACTGTGGGGATATTGAAAAACCTAGAAAACTTAAGTGTTGACTCTTTTTTTTTGCAGCTGCTGTTACCTTTGCTTCACTCCAAATTTTCTCATACCCTCTTCTCCCTTGTCATCCCTTCTCTTCAGTGTTTCTGTTTCTTGCCTTTTTTCCCTTGTAGCCCATGTCCAAACAGTATTGAAATTAATATGAAATTTTCTGCTGTCATATTAACTATTTGGAAACTCTTCAGGGCAGAGACCTGAATGTGCTTCTAGCAAGTTGCTGGAACCCACTTACCTTTAGATCTGCGGTACTACTGTAATAAACATGATTAACAAGAATAATGAATGTTTTGAATATTTAATTTTTTTTATGTTTTGGGAAAAGTCTTGAAAATCTTTCATTCAACCCATGACGTTTTAGGTGAACCACTTATTAAATAGGTGCAACAGTACTTATCTCTGAAAAATACTGTATATGTTATTTAATGTTTTTACATCATATTTCAGTCTTTCAAGAGAAGGCATAATATTAAAATAGTCTATTTTATTATTGCTGTAGCGTTTCCTAAATAAAGCATGTGAAGATTAAATTTTTATCATACTCTTTTCCTAATTCTTTCTTAAAAAAATTGATTTTAAATGTCAGTTTGCTGCAATTTTAGGTGTAACAGTACCCAGCAACTCTGGTATGTATCTTGGCATATCAAGTAGAATCAGTCAATAAGCTGAGCAAAACACTCACTTATCTCTGTAAATAGTGCTTTAAAAAGGGATTTAGAACTACATTTTAAAAGGTATTTAAAGACTTGCAAGTGCAGCTAATTACGTCTTTCATGTCATGCTAGTGACCCTATGTCCACAAAAATTAGCAGTACCACAGAAGCCTACATGGGTTCAAAATTAATGTTAGACCAATCCAAAGTAGTTTTTCGTTTCAGTACTTCTGAGAGAAAATTTCTTTCTTGGCAAAATTTTGCAAAAAACATATTTGTTGAAAAAAAAGTATACTGAAGCTTCATGCGCATCTTCAGAGATGTGATTAAAAATTGCAGTTGCGCCGATCTATAATGAAGACATCAAGAAGAGCACCTTTATGTCCCATTTAGGCTCAGTACTCTGGCATCTGTCTCACCAGCGTATTCCAGTAATTTTCTTTGCTCATTTTCTACCAAAACACAGCTGAGGCCAAAGCTGAGAATTTAGTCATGGGTTTTAAGTGATCGTTTCTGATCATTAAATACTGTTTGATTAAGAAGTCCCACATGGCTGCAATTTTTAGACACTCTGCTTACCATGGTTCTGTGTAGTTTAGGTTATATTGTTTTCAGAAAATTACTTCTGATTGTCATTGAAGTTCTTATAAATCTAGACTATTTTAGCAATATGTTCATATATCTTGAGAACATGAGATAATGAAGTTTAGTGTTAGAAAAAGACTTCAACATGGACTCTTAGAATTCCACATATACTGGGTTTTTGCTTCTGATTTCTTAACTTTTTTTTTTGTTTGGGTTGGAATTACCCTATTAACAAATATTTTTTACTAATTCTCAGTAGTTCTCAACATTCTAAAAAAACTTTTCTCTCATTAGAAAAAAACAATTTTGATTCTGTGCCCCTCACTGAAATCAGCCAGTGCCGTTGCTAAGTTAATTGGACAGGACCATGCAATTAAGTGCATGGCCTTCTCACGACCTGTGTCCTGTCATGTCCCTTTAAGTGCTAGACCTCCTGCAGACTCATTTAAGAAAAGACTTTGTATTCATCGCGAACTTTGGTGCATGGAGGTTTGCTCTAGTAAGATGTTGAGTACCAAACGATAAAGGATAACTGCTCTCAACAGCATTGACAGTAACTTGCAAGATCAGTCTCCAGCCAAGGGAGATCTTAGATCTCTCAGGCTTACACAAGGAAATTTCCAACCAAACCTAAATTTACTACAAGGTGTGTAAAATCTGTTCTAGTTTTTCTAATTGCTTTATAGTTCTGTTTCATAACACTTAAATACTTGAAACAGTTATCCGGGCATTAAGGGCTCATCTGAACAAAGCATTAAATTAAGCATTCCTTAATCAGGAATCCTTCCAGTACTATCAATTAAGTGGTGTTTAAATTCATGCTTTAAAATTATACATACACTGAAGTGCTGGATACTTCCTCTTTGTTGGATACATTTACAGATCTACGTTTAGATTTTCTACATAATTTTTAGCTATAGGAGAAATAATATACTCAGTTATTTGTATATGAAAAATTATTCGCTGTAGTTCTTTTTCTCTCATGTTCCATTTTTTACCTTGCTATTCTTATCTTTCATATGAATGCTTTCTGCATTACCATTTCCTGTCAGCATAGGAATTTGGCATAAGAATTCAAATACTGTCACATTACATTAAATTATGTGCTCAAAGTTGTTGAAGAGGCTGCTTTCCCATTCCAGAAGAAAACAAGTTTGCATTTATTGTGTGAACAAAGAAAAGCTGACACTTTGTGTCTCTGTCTATCACGGCAAGACAGATCATTGCAAAAGTGCTGTTGTTCACCTCGTCAGCGTGGCAAATGGTTAAGTGGAAAAATATTTAAAAGTGCCATGTTTATTCAGCAGCCTCCAATTATTTCTGTAAGTTCTGGAGCTGCTGTTGTGGTGAAGCAGAGCTGTCCACCCATATGCATTTACACCCCGTGCCAAAAAAAAATCCAACAAAACGGAGATTGATACTAGGGATAGTATGGCAACTGGAACCATAGCCCTGTATGTAGGCTGAGCAATTTGTGCTGAGGATGCAGTCCTTTCATGCAGGTTGAAGAACACCAGGGCTCCAAAGTCACAGTCGTTCCAAAGCCTGGGCATTTAATTTAGCTGCAGACCTACCCAAAGTAGTGTGCGTACAGCCTTACTACTCATTTTACATCATTCAAGACGTGGAAATGAGCAGTATGGCTGTGACGCTGCTAATACAGACTGCTGGATGACCAAGGAAGACTTTGTGGAAGCATCCTTGCTTCCCAAGCAGGAATAGACAATTCAAAGAGGAGAAAAAAGCGACACAGTCAAGTGGAGACTAGAGCAGGATTCAAAAATCCAAAGTAAAAAAAATGCAAAGTTCTTTATGCTAAGATACTGCTTCCTGAACACATTTTGTCAACAGATGGTTTTAAAAATTTCTTTCTCCATATATGAATTTAAACATTTCATGAAGCTAATCTATTTCTTTTCTCTCTCTCTCTTTTTTTTTTTTTTTGACACATTCAAGTTTTCTCACAGTCTCCCAGCTGTGATTTTTAACATAACTACTCATACAGATTTGATCTGTGAAATATCTGGTGGGGCTGCGCACGATACTTCTACTGACACTATACCACAATTTCGTTTTCACTTGTAGTACTTTTATGTGGAGCTATTTGGATATTTGTTTTTAAAAAGATAAAAAAATGCTCCAGAGCATAAGAATTACCTATTCAAAGCACTCCTAGAAGCATTCGATATATCCAGAATCCCAAATACTAACTTATTCTGAGCAAACTGGTAAAGATCTGCTTAGTGGACTCTTTTCCTTCTGCTTTAGAATTGTCGCAGTGACATTGTCTGACTAAAAGAAAAAAAAAAAATGGATCATGTGAATGTGTGGATCTTTTCAGTAATTGTTAATAGAATATAGTTCTCCAAATCGCAGTGAAGGTTACAGAACACTTTCCCTTTAGTTTCAATAGTCCTTGCACCAATGTGTTTTGTCACATTTTTTAGGAAATGAAAATATATTGTTCTTTACTGCTTCTCATTTTACCATCTCTTCACATTTGCTGTTTTTCTCATTTTGAAATCTGGAAAACTAGTAATCGAAGTTAGAAGCAGATAACAGGTATCCAGATCACACAGGCACTTTATGGAATGCCCTTTGGAAAAACTTCTATATTGAAATTTATATTCAAAGTAGGTGCTAGAGACAGAAAAAAATGGAAAAGAGAAGTGTAACAAATCAAGGCAGTCATCTAGTTTAGTGTCCTGTGGATGGTCAACAGCAGATGGCCTCACCTGCCTGCAGCAGAGTTCCTTCTAAATCCCGTATGTTAGTAGTTTGTTGTGACCTAGATCCTACAGCATCAAATACTCAAAGCATTTCATTCATTTTCAAGCCTTTCTGGGAAGTCTGACCCTATTTGTCCACACAAATTTCATAGATCGTTCCACACAAGCTACTTGTTTTGATAGTTTTCAAACATTCTCTGTAAACCGAAGGAACTACACAGGAGTGTAGGTACGAAGTCTTACCATTTAAGTTTTGCAGACTTTAGAAGGATAGAGTTTTTAAGCCATTTATTAATGAGTAGTAAGTGATTAAGGGACATTTTAAAAAAGTTAGAGGCTTAACTACAACCAAAGGGGAAATCCACAGGCAGCGTGAGTCTGCAGTCCAGTTACAGGAGGCAATATGGAGGTAAAGTGGGCTTGAGCCTGTTGGCTGGCACAGACCTGGCGGTGCTCTCACTACTGGTTTGTCATCTAAGAACAACTTGCAGATGCTGACAAAGCAGGGTGCTGAATAAGGATTTCTTAGGGAAAATTAACAATTGTTGTATATACAACTAATCTGACTGCCTCCTTCTTGATTAGCACAGATCTGTTCTGGGAGGTGCCTGTCATGGTTTGGGTTTATCTATTATTTAGTAGTGTCTGTCATATAATTGGAGGCAGTTGAGTCAATGAGATTTTTGTCCAGCTGAGGCTAGAGCTAAGCAAGGGTGACTTGAGAGCTCATCCAAAGGTTTTTTTCATTTAACCTGTCACCACCTTTTCTCAGCAGGGAGCCCGATAATGTGCAGAGAGAAAGGCCCTGCTCGGCTCATTTTTGGCTAGTGCAGAGGTCTTGGAGATTTCTGTAAAGTAAAGGCAAGGGACAGCCAGCTGACAAACGATGGAAAGGGGGCTTTGAGTTAGCTTCTGCAAAGATTTGGTGGTCAAGCTCTGCATTTATTTTTTTAAAGTCTTGCAGTAACGCAAAAGCATATTTAAAGACATAGTGTGCAATTTCACTTGGAATTCTGAGCACTTAGAAGTATCCTGATGGGGATTTTAAGCTTAGCTACTGTGGTGGTTTAGGGCTGGCCAACAGCCAAACTCCCACCCAGCTGCTTGCTCACTCCTCAGTGGGAAATGGGGAGAAAACAGGAAGAACAGAAATGAGAAAGCTGGGGAACGGGGATAAAGACAGGGACATTGCTTACCAACTACTGTTGCAGGCAAAGCAGGCTTGACTTGGGGAAAATTAACCTAATTTATTGCCAATTAAAATCATTACTAATTTAGGCAATGGGAAGCAAAAAGACAAGCATTAGAACACTTCTTCTGCCCCCTTTCCCATGCTCAACTTCACTCCAGACTGCTCTACTAGCCCTGAGGGGTGCAGGAAGGATGGCAAATGGGGGGTTACAGTCAGTCCATAACCGTTCCACTTTGCCTCTCCTTCCTCCTCACACTTCTCCTCTGCTCTAGCGTGGGCTTCTCCACAGGCTGCAGTCCTGTCAGGAAAATCTGCTCCAGTATAGGCTCTCCACAGGTGGCAGATCCTTCAGGAATATCCATCTGCTCTGGTGTGTTCCTCTCTGCAGGCTGCAAGGGAATATCTGCTCTGCCGTGGAGAGCTGCCTACTCCTCCTCTCTCTGACCCTGATGTTAGCTCTCTTGTTTCTCACTCTTTCTGTTCCCTCTTCCTCCCTTCTTTTTTCTCCCCTTTTTTAAAATAAGTTTTCAAAGGCATGCTTGGCTGATGGGCTTAGCTGTGTCCTGCCATGGGTCCCCTCCCTCCTGCCATGAACCCCTCACATCCTCCCACAGAAGACATCCTGTAGCCATCACCATTACAAAACCTTTCCACCTACACCAAATACACCTTGTCTTATCTGAAGTGGAATGAGTTTGAGTAAAATTTCTTATATTAGTGCTGTTTTACTCAAGTCGGAGAAGTTTTACCAAGTTTTTGTAATCACTTTTGTCCTCTAGTGGAATAGTTTGGGTAGTCCTCTGGTAATCTATTTCTTGCCTGCACTTGAGTTAATTCAGCCACTAAAATTCACTTCTGAGTGAACAAATCTAGAAAATTCCAGTCCGTTATTCTGATAGCTTTAAAAAAATGTTTTCTGACTAGCACCTCAAATGCTGGGTGTGCTGCTAAGTAAATGCACTGCTCTTAAAAACAGTGTGTGATACTTGTTCTCCTGATAACATTGTCAGGGGTGTAGAAGAATCACGGTATGTATTAATTAGTAATTCATTCATTCATTTTAAAGGTAAGGTTACTGCTTCTGTAGTAATTTTCTCATACAGTGAGTTTCCATGAGAATTTTAGAACTTCAACATAAAAAAAAAAAAAACTTCAATAATATAAGTGGTACTATATTTTTTTTCCTTTTGGGGTATTTCCAAAAAAGGGGAGCCTGCTAGAAAAAGGAAACAACAGAATATTGAAAATGACTGTAATCTGCAGACCATACGTGCGTGACCCTTGGTTCATCAGATAACTTCTATGGAAGTCAGTGAGATTTTCTTGAATGGATAAAAAAAGTGTATTTTCTACTTTTAGAGTTGTAGCTAAGTTGTTTTAGCATGGAAATATCTGAACTGCCATCAACTTGGGAGTTAGAAACCTCTACAATGAGTCACTGCATTGTGTTTTTATTGTACTTGTATTGTCATATACCCAGATTGTCTCCATCATCCTTATCCAAATAATTGGAGATTTACACTGGTCTAACTAAACAAAATCTGATCACATGTCTTGTTTTTTCAGAGCGCTTTTGTAACTGCTTCAAAATAACAATCTGATTTAATAAAAACAACATTGCAACCATTTATGGGTCTACTAGAAAGAACCAGCCCTGCTTTCCCTCTGGCTGGACTGGGATGTTGTGTAGCAGTTGTATCGCAGTATTACAGTGCATTAGTGGAGTACAAAAAAACCAACACAGGCTACTGAAACTGACAGCAGTTTGTGTGAAACACATACATTAAAAAAATAATAATCCCAGCAGATGGGAGGGACACAAATAAGAATGTTCTCTCCAGATCTGTTAAGAAGAAAACATTGCCGTCGGATGACTTTTCTACTTATATTCAAAATGAATCAACAATTCTTTTGTTACCTTTAAAGATGAATGGTTAAGTGATAAAGAAACAAACAATGTATTTAAGATAGAAAAGTAGAGGCAGGTTTAATAGGCTGTTGCACCTGAGCAGAGGGGCCTCTCGCTCTCAGAGGTATCTAAGGGGATTAAGTGTGTCTCCTCTGCAGTATTTGTCACATTTTTCATTCTAGCAGAAGAACCATAATGTCTGAGATGGGTCCTGTTTCCAGATTATCTTTGCAACTGCTGTGTATTTCTAAACTGCAGTATTTCTTACACTAAATTAAAAGACAGTCTGCAGGGTAGTATTTGTGGGCAGTGATTTTCCACAGTTTATCAAAGCCAATTTACATTCCTTTTCATGGGAACTACATATATGGGGCGTAAGGCAAAATTCGGTGAATTCATTTTCACTTCTGTTTTGCCAAAGGTTTATTTTCCCTTAGCTTTTGAAGACAAGCAGTCTTCATTACATGTCTAGACAGTTCTTCCAGCTCACATTTTAGAACTATTGATACTGTTCATAAAAATACTTTCCCATAGAGTTAAGGATAGAATTTGTCAAAACAATACTTTTATAAAAAGGTGCATCAAACCCTTCTTAAAATTTAGTTCCTCTTTTAACCAGAGATAATACATCAGTCTGTGTTTTTAAATGTTGCGGATGGTGAAAGTAAAATGCTCTGTTGTAAATGCGTGACTAAAAATTTTAAGTTAAATTCAGAATTAGACCGTAATCTTTGCTCAGTTTTAGTAGTCAGTTTCACTAATTTCAATGTAGCTATGAATACTGGACACCTGTGGGCATTCAGGAAAACCTGAAGGTGTTTTTCAGTTGTAACCAACATTTTAGCAGTACAATGAAATCATCTGTCAACTAGTTTGGAAAAAAATTAAAATTTTTTAATGGAATTTTGCCTCTACCTTTTCATGTTAAGGAAGGACATTTTAATCACGTTTATTCTTTTATTTTAAAATGATTACCCAAAGAGCTGCATTCAATCACATTTCTTACGTATACCGGGTACTATATGGTTTGTATAAGAGCTCCCTCTATAGGTCTTATTTGAAATATCAGCGCAGGAAAATACAAAGGAAATTAAATTCCACCTCTTGTCAGTGCTTCATAAACATATTCAGTTGAAACACATGACCTGATTTTTAAAAAGCAGGTTTTTATGGGAAGAAAACCATCGATTTTACCTGTTGTTAAAGTCTGAGAACATAATGTTACAGATTTATTTAAGTTGTATTTACAAAAATTTATAATTTTAATAGCAGCCTGATAAACTGTGTAACTTAAGCTACTGTTATATAAAGGATTAAATCAGCATTTTCTCTTCTGTAACTACTTTTAATACATGTAGGTACCAGAGCTCTCAAACGGCAGAAGTATGGCTCACACAATAGTATGGTTTTCTCATCAGTTGGGTAGTATTCACATGTTAATAAGGACTTTTACCCTTTATGGCACTCTGGTGGTACAGTATTCATGTGGCAGCTACAGACCTAGTAAGGGAGGGACAGGATACTGGAAACTAATGTACAGCTATCACCATAATTTAGCAGAGAGAAAAAAGGAGATTCAGAGCCAAATGATCTGCCAGTTTTCCCTAGACATCAGCAAGTGTTTCTAAGTCAAATAAGTAATCCTCCAGATGTCATGGTGGGAAATGTAGTTGTTGGTAGCAGTAAGTATCTGGCTTTCTTTTGTACAGAGTTTTTATTATTAAAAACAAAACCAAAAAATCTCTATATGAAGGAACCCCTTCTCTTAGTTCTATTTGAAAATCAAAGCCTACTGTTCTCTGGTGAAGATCAGGCAGGATTGAAGCCTGACAGTTATTAAGCAATATGCCAGCTTGTGTGAACCTATGAACTTTACCCTTCATGCAAAATATTTGTGTAAGCACACGTACACCCATCTCGCCATTTACCCTTCCTCATGTGTGGGAACACCTGTGTCTTGCTGCTTCACTGGCAAGTCAAGAGGCTTTCTCAGAGCAGTAGAATTCCATAAATTCTATCTTTGGTCCCTTCCTAGATGGGCCATTCATTACATTCATCTTGTGAAAGGCAGCAGTGCTCCCCTGTCAGATGAAATATCCCCAGGAAGCCACAACCTGTGTATCCAAATCCTGCAAAGGTTACCAGTACCTCTTTATCTTTCCTAAGTGGATAGGGTGAAGCAAGAAAATTCCTGCTCTGCAATGGATGCGGGAAGTGAGCACAATTCCTATTCATGGCCTCATGGCAGCTGTGCGCGGAGGAGCTGGTCTGCGGCTCATGGGCAGGTGCTCAGTGCTGCGCTAGCTCTCCTATGTGCAGCTGCACGTCAGCTATTGAACAGCTCTGCTGAGAACACGATTTAGCTCCAGAGTTGTATGAGGCTGTGTTACGTGATATTTCTCTTGAATATCTAAGAGGTCTTCATAAAGAAATCAGCTGGACTAACTGAAATAGAGGTAGCTGACTTTAGAGGGGTAATAATACAAGTTTACACTGAATTTTATTTGTAAATAAATACAAAATTGATATCTGGCTGTTCAATAATAAACATATAATCACCAGCATTCTGGAAGTTATGTCTGTACCAGTCCCCTGTTTGATGATTCTCATGGCGTGAAACTGAACATACAGAAGTAGAAAATGACTGAGAGAAGTGAAATTGATGCTTAAAAAGAGAATTTTTAAGACCACTGCACAGAATGTACTTAAGGGATTATAAAAGAAATCTTTATGTGCATTGGCATCAGAGCATGTGGCTTTCAGAGATGAAAATGAGGTCTATATACATAGGAGAAATTTGGTTGCAAGCTAATGGAATTCTTGTGGTCATTACTGCAATTAAACACTAACTGAACAGTTTGACACATCAGTGAGGGTAGTGGCCTGGAAATAATTCTCACTGTATGAACTCTGGATGATTAAAAGTATTTTTCTTGGATGCCACTGCTGTGACACTGCATTTGCAAATGACAGAAGAATTTTGCCCACAGCCCAATTACAGATGTCAGAACATGCATACATCATAGACGTTTCTAGTTCTTATTCACATGCTACTCATAGTTTACAAGAAAAATACGTTAGATTTACAACACAAAAAAAAAGTCAATTAAACTACCTATTACTGTGCTTTCCAATTACTCTTCAGCTCATTTGTGAGTAGGAACTCGCTGATAAATCCAGATTGGCTTATGAGACAATCATCTTGTATATAATTGCTGCTTTCTTAGTCTGCACAATTAAAAATCCTGTCAGTAAGACCAAAAAAGTATTAAAGAAAGGTTTTCACCGATTTTGCTTCTTAGAAATTAAATAGCTGTATGAGGAGCATACTGTTTTCTTACACCTGTGTGCAATCTTTTTGTTGGTGACAGATAGAAAGGAAGAAATACATTCAATAAATAAAATCCCTGTAATGGCTGTGACTTCCAAAAAATCTAAGGATTTCTAACATTTGAAACAATGCAGAGAAAAATAGGACAACCGTAATCCAGTTTTATCTAAATCTGTTACAAAGAAATTGTCTTCTTGTGATGCAAGTTTCCATATTCCTCTTAGTGATAGACTTGTTAAAGAATCGTAGCTTTCAGAGGAGCTAGACAGATTCAGCTTTCTTCGCATTAGAGATTGGAGTAAATCTGCATCTCCCTATTAGAAAGAGCTCTCATCACTGAGCAGAAAAAGGTCATTGTACCATCTGTGGTGGCTTTGTTTTTTGCAGGTTCCACTTTGCACATGAATGTTCATGTAGCAATGACCTGCAGATGGAATAGACAAATTAATGACTCATTTATCCACTACTAGTTGTGTAACTGTTCATCTTCAGGACAGAGGAAACCCTGTTCAGAAAGAAAAGTTTAGGCATCTAGGAAACTCAAGCAGAAACTGAATGTGCTTGTGTATATATTGGCGGGGCTCCAGGACTTAGGTATTACATGAAACAAGTAATAACTTTGAGGAGCTTAATTTTGGACCTGGGTGCTAAATATGGAAATTAAATGGAATTCTACACTGCTAAGTCTTTTTTAATCCCTCTATTGGTAAGGAGACCTCAAAGGAAATTACTGTATGTGTGCTCATGGGGAAACAAGCTGCAACAGTAAGTGATGCAGACAATGGGGGGGGGGGGGGGGGGGGGGGGGGGGGAAGGCTGTATCTCCATCTACTGCAGTAATTCCATGGTGCTGAACTTGGGAATAGTGTTCCGCACACATGTAAGAGTATGTGACACTAAGGGGTATAAAAAATTTCATCTATAAGCTAAAAGGTAGAACAAATTACAATAGTACAAGCCTCCAAGAGGCCTTGTATTGGAGCACAAGTCTTACAAGGAGTGGCTGAGAGAGCTGGGGTTGTTCAGCCTGGAGAAGAGGAGGCTGAGGGAAGACCTTATCACCCTCTACAGCTACCTGAAAGGAGGCTGTAGCGAGGTGGGGGTCGATCTCTTCTCCCTGGTAATGGGTGATAGGATGAGGGGAAATGGTCTGAAGTTGTGCCAGGGCAGGTTTAGACTGGACATTAGGAAAAATTTCTTCACAGAAAGGGTTGTCAGGCACTGGAATGTTCTGCCCAGGGAGGCGGTCGAGTCCCCATCCCTGGGGGTTTTTAAAAGACGGGTAGACGAGGTGCTTAGGGACATGGTTTAGTGGTGGGATGGCAGGGTTAGGTTAATGGTTGGACTTGATGATCTTAAAGGTCTTTTCCAACCTAGACAATTCTATGATTCTATGATTCTGTTGTCTAAATATATATTGCATGGTTCTTAAATTTAGCTATCAGAGGAAGAAAACATGGTGAGCTATACTTTTGCTGTATTTGACTAGTTGCTTGTTTGTGTTGGTTTTGGTTAGATGAATTCTGTAAGGTTATATTTACTCCTGAGACTGCCTCTTAGATCAAACATCAGAATCCTATTCTGCTCTAAGGTTCATCCAATTTTGTTGTAACTCTTTTACAGAAAATGTTGAAATCATTAGGAGCAGTGCATGCAAAATGAAGGACCAGGCTGGTATTGAAAATGCTGGTATGATTTAGAAGTAACAGCCTACTTCTGAAGAACAGCTCCTGATTTATACTAAAACAAATTAAATTTATATCTGGGCTATATGTGTTTTATCTTCTTTGTTTGATACCAATATGATTACATTAAAAACCGTTCTTGCCATCTGCCAATTTGAAAAGAAATGCTGTTAAATTTATGGTTATTGTTTATGCAGAGAGAATAGTCCATTTCTAAGGAGCTAAGCGAGCACAGATTTAACCGCTGCAACTCATATAACAAATAGGTGGGTTAAAAATGAAAGAAACAGCAAACACAACTGCAGGGAATGTTAAGATTAAACTCTTGTTAAACCAGGACTAGATACTATGGATTAATGCAAGATAAAAAGCACTAGATACTTAATGCAAGGTAAAAAAGTATAAAATACTACAATGTAGAACTTCTACATGTCTGAGGAGTTTGCAGTTAAGTACACTTTATAAAAAGACAAATTCAGTTTATCCCAAAATAATTTCGTGTGCATGTATGTGTGTTGTAGTGCTGTGTGTCTTCTAAGCGTAATTTGCAGCATTTCAGAACTAGCATTATTTATTTTGTTATACTACTGCTTATGCAGTCACTAAAAATATTTACATTCCTATCCTTTGAAAAGAATGTGAGATTTCAACACAGATCCATTTCTAGGAAATAACATGTTTTCATATGCAGTTAAGGACTTAACCCTGAATAAACAAAAAAAAAAATCTGTCAGTGTTTCAGAGTCTTAAGGCTATCAAATGTTTTCCCAGTTGGAATCACTGAGAATAGGAAGCATCTGAAAAGGGTAAACCCTTTTTGTTCTGCCACCATAGCTTTGTTCTGTATTTATGGTAAGATGCAGGAAATACCATATTGTGCATGGTATAATTTTTCAACAAATGCAGACTTCACTTTAAAAGTAGAAAAGTAGACGCGGCTTAAGAGAAATGAACATATTATAGTCTAGCTAAAAGAAAGCAAGCTCCTAGGATGGGCAGGTTTATTATCATGTGTATGGTATTGCTCCTGAAGTAACACAGACCACAGCAATTGTAGTTTGTACTTCAGTCATTTCCTGCCTTCTTGATGAGGTCTGCTTTGTAATGGATTAGCAGCTGGGACCAATCTTCCTTTGTCCCTTCTGACTAAGTCCAGCGTGATTTCTTTTCAATCTTCAGTCTTTTCCAGCCTCGTCTTTTTGAAATTTTTTGGCTGCATTTTTTGCTCATTTAAGCATTCCTGATTGAACAGCTTACCACTCCTGTGATTCTTACCAGTTTTCATTGGCATGCACAAACACCAGTAGTCCTCCTTCATATGCTGTGGAAGTGCTGAGGTTGCTCTTTCCTTTTAGGAAGGTTCTCACCAGTTCTGTGAAACCTTCACGGTTCCATTTGGTTTCTGATGTCACTTGGAGGGACAGGAACCCTTGAGGACCTTGGAAAACCAGTTTCTTTCTCACTGAAGGCAGATGATGGCAAGTCCTTGCATCAAATATTCTTTTGAGATTGCTCCTTTCTCCTGCCCACTGAGCCACATGCATCAGGTCCTACCTTATGCTGGCTCTTATTTTCTTACCCCAGGATATGACTAAGTATATTCTCCCTTGGTGTCACTGAAATCAGTGGCAAAAGGTGCTGACTTTCTAGGCAATGTATGGCCTGCTTTGTTAGAAATAATCATTAATCTCAAATACAAGAATTAACAGGTTTTAGTATGCAGTATTCATTTGAACTGAAATTCAGTAAGATTGTATCAGCACAAACTGATAGGATTTTCCTTAAAATAGAGGTTTTTAAGCTTTGTTCATGGCAAAAGAGCTGGACTTAACATTTTGACTGGACCCTGATCTGGGTATAAATAATAACCTCTTACCTCAGGTCAGAAAGAACCTATTTTACTAGTTTAAATAGACTTTGTCTGCTGTAAGTCTCAAAGCCTTTGGCCTCATTTGGTATTAAGAAATTATTTGACCATAGCAGCCCAATCTAATGTTGCTGGCAAATAATTTAACAGGTAAGTTGCTTTGGTTCCAATGAGGAAATCCACAAGTCTAATTTTGTTTCATATACAGGAGGGTCTTTTGAAGCATTTGTTTAACCACGGGAAATTCAATCACTATAAAGAATGCTAGCAATATTTTTATTGTGAAAGCTTTGTTTATATTATTCATAGGCTAGAAATCTGGAAGCATGCTGAAATTTTTTTTTCCTTTTTGGCATTTGTATTCAGAAATGCCATTAGTTTCGGGTTATTTAGAAAAGCAGGTTGCTCTAGTTGTTATGAAATCCAGTTTTGGGGGTTATCTTACCATTTAACATCACTACGTAGCAAACAAATAGCAAGAATGTCTGAACATGAAGTGTCTGAAATCCTAACTCTTCAATCTTACCACTTACTACCCTATTGAAAGTACTTTTAGAAGGAGCATTGAAAACCTAATTCTTAAGTATAACTGGGCAAACCACTTTGTTAGCACTCACAGAAACACTTAAGTTTATAAAAAAGCATGTTTACATCTGTGCAGCATTCTCAGCCTACAAAAGTGAGGTTTAATATCTTATTATACAGCCAGGCATGAGAATTGGTTCCTGGGTCTGGGTAAATTATCTTTTTAGTGTCCCAACCAATTAATTGGAGGTGTAGGATTACTCTTGATTTCACTTTTTGTTTTCAAGAACATTATTACTTTTCTTTTAAAATTCTTGAACATCCTGTTCTCCTCACAGTGCAGTATCACATGACTACTAATTTAAACAAAGGCGGGAAAAAAGAAATTCAGGCAGAAACTATAGAATCAAAGGACTACAAGTGGCTTGTTTCTGATGAGAGTGTCTTCAAAGTTGGGTTGATTATGCCTGATCCAGGATTTGTAACCTGAACAGTGACTGTGAAAGTGGCCCTGCAATCTCCTGCATCTGCACCGAGGGCAACTGAAACTGGATGGCAAAACAACCCGTCAATCTACCAGAAAACACTTATCCAAAGCTTTTAAAGATGACAAAAAAAATCTCAGTCACTTACCACTTTTCCAAAAATATGCAGAGAAGAAAATAAGGATGTACAATCTTACCAAAGACAACCCAAGATTAACTGTTTTAGGCCTGGAGCTTTGCAGAGCTAAAGAATTGATTACAATTTGGTAGAAACAAGCTTTTTATCATATATGCATAGCTTAGTAGTTTATGAGGCAGACTATGATGTGGTTGCTTTCAACAGTAGGGAAGTGGATTTAATGACCTTCATGTCCTTCCAGTCCCATTCCTAACTAAAATTTTTCTCTTTTACTGCAGCCCAGAAGATGGTGAAATTCATCCTGAAATCTGTAGACTATACATCCAGTTGCAGTGTTGCTTAGAAATGTACACAACAGAAATGCTAAAGTCCATATGTCTGCTAGGATCACTGCAGTTTCATCGGAAAGGTATTGAATTGCAAAATAGACAGATGATGGTTTTAAAAAAAGAACAGTCCTTTGGGGCATGGATGGGTATTCATGAAAGACAAAGCACCAAACTGTTAAAATTGCCTATACCACTGAAGCTTTTCAGCTACTGAAAAAAAAAAAGCTATATTTCCATTCCATTATCATCATTTCACGGAAGTGTGTCACATCAGGCATGTATCGCTAATATCCTTCTAGTTAAAAGCCTGAATTGTTTTGTTTTTTTTAAAGAGTGGTCCCAAATGTTTCAGCTGCCATTAGTCAGATCAGTGAGCAAACTTAGTCATTTTATTAGAGGTATTTGTTGGGTATGATATTTGAGGGCAAGTGTTCGGTGGAGCAATATGGCATGGTTTTAGTACTAAACTGATGCCTTACTATCGCTGTTGTTATCTATCCAGCAATGCCAGCTTATAGCAAAAAACGGATAAATATGGTTAAAAAAGTGTCCACCATTACAAAGGTAGATACTAGATTCAGAACTGAAATCTACCTGATAGAGTATTTCTGCACATAAAGGTCCTAGCTTCAGTGAAAATGCATCTCTCTAAGAAGTTCATATTTGATTGGCCACCTACTGAAAGGAAGATGTACAAATGCAGGTAATTCTCTGAATGGGTTACTTGGTAACCTTATTACTCAGTGATGGCACACACTGATTGGGGCTGTGTCTGTGCTAATTGTAACTACTCTTTCCCCAGATAATATCTCAGCATAATATACTAGGTAAAGACAAAATTCTGTAATGAACTGTAATGAAGGTCTTGTAATGAACCTTACATATTTCCTGTCATGCTGAAAGATCCCATAATGTATTTTTCACATCTAGCTGTAGGATACAGCTAAAGCCAGTGACATTTTTATTATGAAAATAAGAATTAAAGGTCTATAACTGCTCAGTTGAGCTTCTCAGCAATATTCTCAAGTCAAAAACAAATCTATAAAATGGGAAGAGACAGAGTTAACAGAGCCACCATATAACAAGATGTCAGAAGCTGCTAAAATGAACCATTTTTTTTAAGACAGATTGTACTACATTTCCTAGCATTGGCTACAGTTGTCAAACCACCCTCTGTAATTGCAGTAAGAAACTAGCTTGAGGTGACCTGAGTAACCCTGATATGTCTTGTCTCTCCCTTTTGCCTTTGGATGGAGTCTACATTAATAACTTAAACTAACCATCAAACTATTAGATGTCTAAAGGTAGGTAAGATGAATTACAGCATTATAGCATGGGCCAGCTTAGTTCCTGTCTGGCAGTGATTTTGATATATATTGGGTTTTCATCTCACCATAGAGAAAGTCACGGTAGCTATTCTGCCATTGCTCAAAGAGTAATTTTTGTCCTATATCCATATAGAGGTAACCACAGTAACTTGGCTCCAAGTTTCTATGACATTCTTTGAGAAAAATTCATAATAGGCAAAAATTATAGCATCACAGGGATTTGAATAATTTGAATTTTGGAACTTAGCCAACAGAACATTACTTGTATATTAAATACTTGGTATGTACACCTAGAAGTATTGTAAAGGCATCATGCAACAAGGGAAATTCCAGTTACATGTTAATTATTTTTTCACAGTGAAGATAGTCATATACTAGAACAGTCGCCCCAAAAGGCTGTGAAATCTCCATCCTTGGAGATACTGGTATAGCCTTGAGCCCAATGCAAGTTGGCCCTGTTTTCAGTAGAGTGTTAGACTACATGACCTTGCAACCTATTTATTCTATGTTCTGCCCAATCATATTATTTTTCAAGGAGTAGAATGAACCCATACGTTTCTTTAATTTCTTTACTTAATGGAAAATGGTACTGCAGTGTAGGCAAAGTGCATAAATTTGTCTCGAGGAATTAAAGACCTGGTAATTTCACCATTACAAATATATTGTGCTGTTGCTAGTATATAGCTTTTTTACTTTTTCACCTGTTTAGTTTTTCACCAATTTTCACCATCTGAGTTGACCATATTAAAAAAAATTAGCATTTTCCTTGTGTATTAAGACTACTACCTTTAGAAATTTTGCTTATTTCATAAATATTCATGTCTGGTATTCTTGCTGTGTCCTGAAGCTCATTTGTGAAGGTAATATTTTCCATTTGATTGTAATATTTTCCAAATTTTAGTCCTCTTACCTGTTGGATGAGTGGTTTGTAAGGTTTTTAAATCTCCCCTGAGGTTTCACCAATTTATGTTCTTACTTGGGAGCCAGCAGAGATTCAAGTAAAATGACATGCAAGCTGTTCTCGGCAACCCACAGCTAATAAATAATGATGTGGGTACTGGTATCTTGACCAGTCGTTATCAAACAAACTATAGAACTGATAAAGGTAAGGCGGTGCTGATGTTCTCCCAAAAGAAACTCAGTCAGTGCTCCCTACTGGGAAACAGATGCTCTAGAAACACCACTCTACAATTTGAAGGGCTGAGCTCTGGGTATTTATTTTCACTGTCTTTTGCGGCACTGATCTTCTCTCTCTCCTTATCTGTCTGTTGTACTGAACAAACATTCCTATATATACTGCAGAGTATATATCAAGCTTCCTGCACAGAAATTTCTTGCATATTTATGGTGCTTTAAATTAACTTACTCCTGTTATACAACCTTTGCTAGAAAAGTCAGATAGTCTGTTATTTCTTTGAGATGTAATAGTCACAGTGGGGCCAAAACCCATAAATATTTCCAGCTGTGTTATGAAGTAAGTAAACTGAGGTAAGTGGTCTCTAGTAATTTTTCTAAGATACATACACCGCAAAGTCCCAGTGTTGAAAATACATTATGATTGCAAAGTTGAATATTCAGAAAGTTTGCAAAGGACACAATGAAATATGCCCAAAAGTAGCCTTAATTCAAGCTTTTTGTAGTTACTAAGTCTTTGGTTACCTGATCGTATATTTTATTACTCCTCCTTTTCATGTTCCCAAGAGTCCTGGCTAACTAATACGCATGTAAATATTTACTTGGGCCTATGTCTTTCTTTTATCCTAATTGTTCAGTCTCATGCATTGTATTTACTGCACACAATTCCATTCTGAAGGCAGAATCCTTCTGTCCCTGAGACCTTTCTCAGTAACTCATACACTGATGGGAGTGTCTTCAGAACTGCCTTGAGTAGTGTGGTACTAGCAATTTTTGCCATCGTAAAGAAGGAACAAAGAGAGATGAAGCTAAAGATTGCTAATTTAGAATCTGAGATTGCAGCATACTTTATGCAGTGCTGTATGTGTTTATAGAGCAATATTTCAGTAGCTTAATTTGCAGCTGACTGCGAATAGTCTCTGGGTTGAGCAACTAGACAATTAGAAATACTTTGTCATTAACTGTTTTGAGGAGCTGGGTTTAAGCAACTTGAATAGGATCACATGAAAACTTTAGGTAGGTATAGAGTCCAGTTTTCAGGGCAGCACTGAGAGAAACTCTCCTGTGTCTTCCTGTGGTCCCTGACACTGGGCAGATATGGCAGATGGCAGCTCATGTTCCAGCTCTTCCAGGAAATCTTCTTGAACTTCTCACTGCATTTGTTCACCTAGTTTTCTTCTGCATGCTTATCACACTCTGGCAGAACTTCTCTGGACAGAATCATCTTTCTCAAGACTTTGTAAAGTAACAGATGAGTTCACAGACCTAGGACCTGTAGGTTCTCTCCTCATCTTGGTTTTGCTTTTTTTGTTCCCCTCCATCATTTGACTTCTATAGCTTTGTGCCTTAGGGAGCAGCGTCAAACAGAGTTCTTAAACCTAGTAATACTTTTTAAAATTTGAATTAGAGTTTCACGGAAAGTAAGATATTCTGAAGGAGCCTAGGTACCTCTCTGAAGTGTTTACAAAATTCAGCTCTAATTCGTTTAAATGTTGTATGTCTACTTTATTGACATTACATGTTCTCAATGACTATTCTTCTGATTAAATAAACAAATCCTGACTTAGCTAGCAAGGTCTTAGAAGAAGTAGCTGACATAATTTCTGTCCATGGAAGCTGCTGGATGTGATTACCTTTTTCCAAATTAATTCTGAGGTTGTCAGGGTCCCACACTGAGAAAACCCAGAACTACCTCAGAGTTCTTAAGTACGCTTGAGCATACTTAGCTGTATTCAGCCACAAATATTTCGGGGTCAAAGCTTTTCACCAGTGCCGTATAAAGAACTTCATTTGATTTTTAATATGCAACCATAACAGATAAAAGAGCTTTGCAGATTCATATAACCACAACAGTAATATATTCCTTTCATTGTAAGGAACTGTAAAATATTGCTATTATCACTGGATCATTATAGCATGTCACTGTGGAAGTGCGCATTACTGAAGTTTAATGTGTATACGTGTTTGCATAGAAACCATTAATATCTTAGGATCATCTACAGATAATTGACTTTGATTATATAATTACATATATTAGAAAACATTTTTTAAAATCCTAAGTTGCAGATTGCAGTCGTTCTATTAGCTAGCTGTGCAGCATTTGAGCAAGGAACTCATTTTAATAATTAATGCAGTAAGCCCTTGTAACAAATCAACAGCAAGAGGGGACAGTTAAAATGAACTGGAGGTGTTTTCCCAAGTTCAAAATGTGCTGTACAAACAGTTAAAGCTACCTAGTCAAAGAAGTGCAAGGTTTGAACTGGTAGCCATTTATGCTGAATTTGAACAATATAAGTCGCTGCTCATGTATAGTTACAAGAATATATTTGTTCTTATGGTCCAGAATCAGTACAATCTGCTGTATTGTTTGGAAGTTGTTGAAAAAGAAGTGCACACACGGAGACATAATTCCTGCTGTCAGTTATTTACACATAGCTCTAGTCATTGTAGTAGAATTTGAATATCTATAAGAAAAAATTAGTTCAGGATACGTTAGATTCCCGGAATCTTACATTTTCTTGTGTGAAATGGTCTTAAAGTCTTATTTTTTCCTGTGTCTTTTTTTTTCTAAATGATGTGTTTATCAGAATAAGATGCAAAATACGTTAATGCTTGTAACCTACATATTGTTTATTCTTATCATAAACCTATTTGGAAGCCCTGAAGAACAAGTTACTGTTCAGTCACTGTAATTGACATCTGTGGGTCCTGTCTGACTTGTATAAGCTGAGGGCAGAAGGATACCAGCACTAACCAGAGTGGTAGGTACCTGAATACTTAGGTAAAAAAAGGGAAGAATTGAGTCTTAGGGGAAAATCATATGTGCATACTATGGACAGTAAACATTAGGCTTTTGTGAGGTAAATTTGAACTGAACTTAGTCTTGCACTGTCAATACAGCAGAATGACATAAAATCACAGATAACAGTGTATGGTGTACCATACAAGAAGTTCATAGCATAATTGTTGTTTCTCCAGTATATGTTTTGTTATAACAACATATATTTCCTTAAAATAGTACCTACAAGCTTATATTACAGATTACAAAAATAAACCCTCAATTCAGTGAAGGGATTTTTGGTTTATTTGGCTTTGTTTAAATTACACCTATTTAGAGTTTTGAAGGAGAGAGGGGGCATTGTTTAAAAGATGTGCTACAATCTCAGCACTATTTAAAAACTGGTAGATTTGTGTAATTGCATAGACATATTGCTTACATAAGAGGGATAAGATGTGAGAGCAGAGAAGCACACAGGTGAGGAGAAACAAGCACTTAGAACCTCCAGAGAGTCACCCATTCTCATGTGGACACTGTGAAGAGGCCAAAATGAATAGAACAGAAACAGGCATGGAAAGAGGAGCATGCAACTTCTACCACAGACCTGTTGTTTATACTGCATTTTCCCTAATAACAACATTTCCAGTGAGACAGTCTCGTGAGTTTTGCAGGCCCCAAGTGTAAGCCAGGAATTAATTTCATCAGGCTGTTAGCCGTATTTGCCACATTTCTTTTTTACTTCCTACACGATTCTTTCCTATTCCCCTTTTTATGTTCTCCTTTTCATTTACTTTAGCTGTGATCTATAGCTTGTGCATTTATCCTTAATTGCCAGGTTAGGAGCCTGATGCAAACGCTGTCTTCTTTTTGAGAGAGGGGTTTTCTCGGCTTTGTTAAGTTCTGTTACTCCCCTCAAAGATCCTGCCAAGTCGTCTGCTGTGAAATCTAACTAGCTCTGGGGGGGCCTATGGAAGATGTTTCTTTCACTACTTAAGTTTCCCTGGGAAATACCTGATGAGTGAGAGTAGGCGCATAGGGTGACATGATGGAAACAGAGAGGTCGCCACAGAAGCAGTAAGGAGCACAACAGGTGAGACATGTAAAGCACAGTGGTCACCGATGTCGTCTGCAGCCTTACTGTACTGATCTTTTTCCACCCTCTTATTTATCCTCACTCAAGCTTGATCTTCAGCATTATTTAATTCGATGAATTTAATTTCATACCAAGGGCATTTACTACTTCTTAAAGTAAAAAATAATGGGCTGAATCAGAGGCTAGAAGACAAGAAATACATCATGCTTTATATTAAAATTTCGCTGTCAAAAGAGCCTCTATCTAGTCAACTGGCAAGAACAGCAAGTGTATGTGGACACCTCTGAAAACACTGTGTGCATGATCAAACTCCAACTGAAATTAATGAAAGTCTTTCCACTGACTAAACTGAAAGTAAAATTTAGGGTTCATATCCCTATTTTAAGAATGTGCAATACAAAAGATATCGTTACCACCAGTAGAAGGATGGGTAGATTAAAGAGGTTTTGTTCCTCTACAGGCTGTGCCATGTAGTAGAAATGTTAAGCCTGAGTCATAGACATTATTCAGGCAAAGCCTTTATTATTAGCTGACTCTCTAACTGTTTTAAAGTGATTGAGCAGATGCTCTGAAATTCAAGAAAGCTTCATGAATTGTTCACAATACAACAGAATTACTGGTAGAGCTTTTTTCAGTTGAAATCTGTGCTGTTCATTCTGCTAAATCTGCAAGAGCTTGCCTTTGTGCTAACAGAAAGAACGTTACAGTCTCAGTGCTTCTGTTGCCAAGTTGCGAAAAAGAACATTGTCTGTTATTTCACCTGCCATTGTTATCGTTTCCATTGAAACACCTTTCACATCCCTGAAGGATGCATCTATAGACAGGGTTGTTCTTGACAGCTTGTCACCAAAGGTCAGGTCAGAGTACCAACATAACACTTAAAAATAATGGGAAAATTAACTAATACCCAGTTCCAGCAGTAACACCTTGTGATATCAGAGGCAAATTGGATGGTTTCCCTGGGGTAACTCTCTTCTACAAAGAAGCGGTGAGATACTGGTAACAGTAGGTTGTGTTGTGAGCTCCTTGTAATGGGGAAAATAATGAATAATGAACCTTATACAAATGAAAAATTAAAATTGTACAATATGAACTACCTTAAAGTCACAGCAAAAGCCTCAGTTAAGAACTAGAAGAATTTGAAAGCTATACCTGCAGGGTGATACAGAGTAAAACATATAATCTGGGAAGTAGCACAGGCTTCTGTTCCACAAGCAGTGGAGTCAGTGTAGTAGCTTGTTGCCACCAGAAAGATCTTGATCCTTTCCTCGCTATCTCCCCTCCTTTTATCATGCCTTCATTTTTCCTCCCTTCCACTGCTTCTGGCCATATGATCATCCTTCTCCTCTGGCACTTGCTCTGGAACATGTAGGGTTCTTCACTGACCTGACTTAAATCACTGCAACATCAGAAAACTTTGTATTTTGTTTTTCCTTTTATTGAGGTAATCTTCTAACGTTTGGTGGGTTCAAGTGGCTCCCAGAGGGACCTGGCAAAGCACAAGTTAGCAGTGGATGCCAAAGTAAGCAGCAGAGAAGGGACACAGAACATCATTCTTTTATAGATTCTTTTATAAATTACAAACTTGACAGGTCATGCAATCTCTTGGAACCATAGTTAGATGACATAGTTGGGAGGGAAGCAGGAAAAAGGGCTTCCTACTGACTTTAGAGAGTAAAGAAAACATGAAGCAAGTATCTTCTGAAGTATAAGTAATATCTAGTTTGACATTCAGACAAGTAGCTATGAATATTTTTTTTTCAACAAAGGAATAATTTACCAGAATGCAACAATTTAGAGAACCTGCCCAAAAAGAACTTCTTAAGATCCAGGATTTGCTAGTTTTTTTTAAAAAAAAACCAAAACACCAACACAAGTTTACAAGTCTGATGGCAGGGATTCTTATTCATCTTATGGAAGAGCAATATAGCATGGTCTGCAACTTTGGTGTCCCAAAAACTGGGCTAAATGACCACTATTCTGTTAGCTGTTCTTGTTCCTCGTGTTTGTTGGCAAACCTTATAGGAACTACTCGGGTTTGTCCTGGTGTGAAAATTTCTCAAATTGTAAAAATGAAAAAACATTTCCTATTCTAATCCTCATACCACTGGTTTGAACACTGACATTTTTTTCTCTGTTTTTAGAAAGTTTTATTTGTTTCTTTCCAAGAGTGTTTACTCCATTCAGGGGGGGAAAAACTTTTAACTTCTCAATAATGTGTCTGGGATGCACTCCAATTTGAATTTTCTCATTTAAATGCTTTTGGCATCAGGACTGTACTTGCCACTACAGAAAAGGAGTACCATCAGACAGTCCACAGGAGGCTTGCAAGGATACCAAAAAATCCCACCAGTACTTAACTCTCTTGTGTGCTCCATTATCATGGTCCACATCCTTTATCCCATTCTCTCCCTGACAAAAGCCCTGGCAGATCTGTCATGAAGCCCCCATTAAATTCCAACACTGCATTTCATTTTCATGTAGTGAGCATGAATTAGGCAAGTGTAAGCATGGAAATTCAGACTATAATGCGTGTTGGGCTGTGAGTGGTGGCAACTACATATTGATTTTAAAATCACCAAGTGCAAAACTGCACCTTTTTGTCTTTTGTGTTCTCTTCATATTGCTGTAATACTAGGAGACATGGATTGTAAGGTTCTTCAGTGCCAAAGTTTTTCAAGTTGCTTTCAGCATGTTTCCTTACTTTGTTTTGTTTTGTCCTCTGGCTCTTACTTTGTGTCACATGTGAGTCACTGGAGTTTAATGGAAACCCTTCGTAATACTCACTGTGTAAAATTCTAAGCTCCACACATGCTTGTGTGGGACTTCTCTTAGTTTTGTTTGGTGGGAGGGATGTATAGCAGCACTCTGATGAGCAGATTGGTGTGGTCTGCTCTCTTTCTGAACAGTTCTTACTCAGAGTTTGTACTCACCACCCTCTCTCTTAATTTATACTGTGCAAGATCAAGGTCAAAACATCAATGATACAATCTGAGTATACATTTTAATTAATAAATAATGGGGATATATGTTTTGTTTAAATATTTTAAAGGGAAAGAACCTTGTGCCCCACCCAAGATCCTAGATACTAAAGTGGAGGAGAGTTCCGAAGTACCTATTTTAGAAGACACGTCATCATCACCAACAGATCTTCAACAGCATTTATGGCAGGTTTCCACAGATATTGAAAACACTGAAAGGTATTTGTAGCACTTCATCCTTAAAAAAAACTAAACAGATTTGTGTCTGGGGTTTATTTAGTCTTTTCCAATTAGGCAGCCAGTGTTGCTACTGCTAAAGATACTAATAAATTAAATAACCTGTTAACATTTCTGTTACATTTAACATGTTTGAGACCAACTCCTAAAAGAAGGGTAGAGAGAAGTGACATCCTTAACTAGGCTGGTTACCAGAGGGTAGTTGTCAAAAAGAAAGGGTGGGAAATGATGTTGCTAGGGGCCAGGTTCTCTAAAAGAGGCAGCTTTTGTCTCATCTTGAGAAGTTTCTGATTTTTTACCTGAAATCTGCTGTCCTGTGGTTCTGCATTCATAAATCAAAAGCGCAGAATCTAGTTTGTGTCAGTTGTTTCTGCCCATAGTTATGAGTGTGGAAGCCATAGGAAGAGAGGGGAACATCATCCACAGGTTTGTTGGAGTGGACTTCTCTTACCCCCTTAACTGTGCAGTTGAAAGACAAAAATGAGACCCTTCAGTAGGGAGTAATCCTTATGGCCAACATTTCTTTTCAAAAAATACCTATTTTGACGGCTTTGTATAAAAAAATCTCTGCTGCTGCTGAGATTTTAATGGTTACCATGTTTATTTATATAAAAAGTTCTGTTCTACTGAGATAGTAACTTGAAGAATAAAACTGAGCGATTTCTTATTAGTCATGCTACTTCATTTCTAAAAACTACTTACATGAAGATGAATGAGGCAAGACCACATTGTTTTAAATGCTGAAAGCCTTAAGGCATTACAGGTCTGCACACAAAATTGCTCGTCTGCCATCTGTCTGTAAAACAGGAACTTTTTTGCAACTTCTGGCCTCCCTTAAGGCATATCCAAATGTAGCTTGCTTTGTGAGATGATATTTTCTTATCATATTTTAGATCTTCTGCCTTTTAGAAAATGTCATGCCAGAGTCGTCCTAAGAGGGGTTTTCATTTAATGTGCAGGGAGCTTAAGTGTCATGGATTAGCTACATGCATTAGAATTCCCTTCTGAACAGTGAAACACATTTGTGGCACAAGCTCCAAAATGCTCATAAGAGGTATTAAGTTGAATTAGTACTAGCTTGTGCTAATTTTAAGGCATATTGTGTATTTTGCCCCTAGGATCAGATTGTGCCCACCAACTCATTTAATGTGGAATACTCAAGCGCCAGAATAGATCATAGATTTGGACTAGATGTGACTAGTTAATATCAGACTGGCTTAAAAGTGCTCCCTTATTAAATCTACTGCCCTTTATTTTGGTATGCATCTTCTGATACATATATGTGAACCAAATGCTTGCCCAATAGATTTTTGTATTTATTGCTCCATTATTTCAGCATATAAAGCTATACTGTGAGCCATTCCCCATTCAGTCTTCAACTGCTGTTCTATTGTATCTCTTTCAACTTTTGTTTCCCCAGAGATATGCGAGAAATGAAAAACCTTTTAAGTAAACTCAGGGAGACTATGCCTTTACCACTGAAAAATCAAGGTAGGTTTTGTATTTTCTTCATGTAAGGAAAATTAGGAAGATAATTAAAGATTTTGCCTTCCATTAGATCCAAAAAATCTATGTTTTTTTTATAGAAGTTACAGAAAGAAAAATCTAGGTGAAGTCTATTCCCTTCTGATTCAGTGGAGCCAGAATTTAATGTGTGAACTTTGGCCTCTCGAGTTTCACTTGAGGTATACTAGAATTTTATAGGTATGGTATCTATAGATAAAATAATAGACTTTTCCTGGTGACATGAAGGCAGCAGTACAACTAATTCCCTGTGTCAGGAGGCTTTCTTTTTCAAAGGTAATGAAGGTGTAACTTGCATGGACTGTGATAGGGATCCTACTGAGTGATGGGGTTTGCTTTACCCCTACAAGGCTTGTAGCTTCTATGACATGACACCGACCCTGTGCTGACAAGATACTTGCCTCAAGTTTGCTAACAGCCTGCTTTTCCCAGTAGCCAGCTATAAGGCACCGTATACAAATGCACAGGAGGGAAAGATCTCTGTCCTATGTATGTATTTAGCAATGGACCTTCATTTTGTGGCCCCACAATGTTAAATATTTCACATATACAGGGATTCTCTTTCTTCATGTGAACATTTAAAAGATAATAATTTTTCTTTTTGATTTCTTCTTGATAATGTGTATTTCTTAAATGCTGTGTAGTCTTTGTACAGTGGCAGCTGAAGTATGTCTGATGTGTCCTAGATCTTGTCCTGGGTAACTAAGCAGTCTAGCATTCATCACAATATGGTAAGAGATGAATACAGAATGATGAATTCATTATACAAATAAGAGTTCATGGCACTGATGGCTTGATGGAAAACTATGCGAAAGGAGAAGGGGAATTGTTTGTGATACATGATACAGATGTGCCATTGTAGAGACTGGAAAAATTCCATAAAGTCTATGCCTAGCCTAGAAGAAAGGAACGTGATGGAAATAAGGAAGAAGAAGACAAATTTGGGGGATATAATGCATATAGGAACTTGAATTCAGAACAGAGATAAAGGCGTACAGAATTCTTCTCTGCTGTCTAATGTCTACACTGCCCTTTAACACTGGCTAGAAAATCACTGATGACCTATGCACCAGGATGGGAATCATGTCAGCTAGAGTTTAAAAGCTCTGAGATATGCCCCAGGATCAGGGAATCATAAGTAGTATTTTTGCAGCTCGCACAGGCTCCAACTGTGATCATAGTTTACAGATGACCTCTGAGAATGGATGCCTCGGGAATGGACAGTCATGCTTATTATTCATAGAGCCCTTAAAATATTTTAAATATTCCAAGGTCTTCACTTAATTAAAGCTAATAACAGTATGAGCAAATAGAACAAAGAAACAACATTATAGGTAATTAATACGGTCTGGACTGTAATTTTGACATGTATATGAAGTACAAGCACTGCTTAAGAGAATGATTATGAGATGAATGAAAGCCATTGAATGAGTTGATCTTTACAAGACCCAATCCTGCTTTCAGTAAATGAGTGAGAGTGCTTTGCTGTTGATTTCCATGACAGCCAGAATGGAGTTAAGGTTGCAAGCCCACAAAAGCTTTACTTAATGTTACTGAGTGCTCACAGACCTGGGTTTTTTTATGGAATTACTGTTAAGTGACAGCAGGAAAATTACTATGCTAAGAAATTCACTTGATGTGGTTCATAAACTTGAGTCACAATATTAAATGATCTGTTACCTATGTTCTTATAGTTAAGTATTTGTATTACAGTATTGTCTAGAGCCTGCGATCAAAACTAGGTCCCTAATGAAACCAGAAGAGGAACATCATGAGGCTCTTAGCCTGAAACCATGCCTGAAGTGAATTTGGATAAAGAATAAAGATTTCGTGAGCTGGCTGTCTGACAGTGCATGAGTTAACTAAGCATAGGCACTAATTTATACATTTTGTATGAATTTAAAAGGAATTAATACAAAAGGTAGAAAGCTAACCAGAAACAGGGTAAGCATATTGTGCTAGCTTTCCCAGACCAGTGCTTTTTCTCCTGATGTGCCAAGATGTTACAGTGTTTGCAGTTTTAACTGGAAGTTGTCCCTGATATGCAAAAACAGCCACTGTATAAGGGGTTTTTTTATGTTTAAATTAAGCCAAAATTTAACCTTAGGATCGACATTTCCAAACTTGCCTGTCTGCAAGATCTCAAGCTACTTAACTGGGACCCTATCATTATTCAACCATACAGGTATATTGTGGCTTAGGTCTGCCAATACTGGAGGTGTAATTTCCTTTAGGTTTCATCACTGAACTGTTATTCTTACTGCCAAAATTTCTATTGCATTATCATGGAGATCCTGATAATTAGCCTTGTAAGACTCTTATATACAAAATCCAGGTTATTATTTGCTCTATGCCTAGAAAAATGGTATCTATTACTTGATGTTGTAGGTGTTGTTAGGACATGATATAAACTCTTTTCTGCGTGCGTGTGTACATGCTTGTATTAAAATGTGGGGTTTTTTCATCACAGATGATAGCAGCCTCCTAAACTTGACTCCGTATCCATTGGTAAGAAGACGGAAGCGAAGATTCTTTGGACTGTGTTGTCTTGTCTCAAGTTAGAAGATTAAGTACAGAAGCACCAAGAAAATCATAACTTTGATTAAACCACTATTATTTGACCACTGAAAAAAGGAACATTGCTATTCTTGATTATAAAGTACATTTTCTACACTAACCTACTCCTTTTTCTCTTCTGCTCCATCGCTCTTTTCAAAATAAGGGGATTAATAGTTTAAAGTTACAGTGGTCAAAAACCATCTGTGGAATAGATCTAGCATAAATAAGAATGTTTTTAAAACTTTTTAAAGTATGTTTTGCATGCTTACTTTCAACCACTCAGAGAAAAGACACATAAATTATGGTTAATAGATAATTTTAAAAGTTTTTTTATTGTTTGAACTGCAGCTAAAAGTTTGTGCATAGTACAGTACTCTTATTAGTATCATATTAAAATACTTGATCATGTTCTAACAGTCTTTAAGTATAGCAAACTATTAAACAGCAAAAGTATTAAAGCTCTAAACCACTTAAACAATATTGTAACAGAATTTGCACAAAATCTCCAGTTGCTTTTTGTGCTCTCATTCATATTTAGTCTTCCACTATATCTCAATTTAAAAGCTTCATAGAAAAATATCTTAATTTATGATACACAAACCATATATGAAAATACTTAGAACTTGTAAATACAGAGAAATCGTAATATCTACATACTGTACAATGCATAGAAGCAACAGATTTCCTTTTAAGCCAATAGTATCTCTACAAGCTTTTGAAAAAAATAATTTATTAAAAGGTGTATTAAAGTAAACAATGTAAAACACAGCACCAACCCATTTTCTTTCCAATAGAATTCAAAGCATGGTGTCTGCATTAAGTAACACTAAGTATTAACTCTTATAGGGCATGCCAGAATTATCTCAGACTGTAAGATATTAAACGTTTTACATTGTTAATAAAGTTTTTTATTTAAATTAAACGTTGTCTTGTTTCTAGATATATTGCCAGAATATATCTTTTTTTTCTTATTTTGTTGTCAGAGTACTACACAAAGTTTTCATAATTCTTCCATTTCAAAAAGTACGTTTACAAAGGTAGAAAATTATGATGAATACATCAATGCTAAAATGACAGCTAGTAGCAGCAATAGATGTGAATAGGTCAGACTCATTGTACTGATATTTCATGATGATAGGCAAGGTGCCAGAATGAAACTTTTGCTAGACTGCAACACTATGAAACCTATAACAGCCTGTAACCATTGTATAGAGCAGGTCACCATACCCTCGTAGTACCTCCTAGGAAGGTGACTATGAGCTCTTCTGCCATTTCACCATGACCCAGCGTGTCAACAGGAACCAAATCCCTTCTTACTTTGTAAGGGTTTAGTGGTGGGTAAGGAGATGCTGTTTCCTTGTCACAGGAAACACCCATACAGTTAAATTCTCCATGTTTTTCTGGCAGGATATTAGTGTACTGTCTATAGCAGGGACCAAAAATTCAGATCTAATTCTCAAGAAGGGAAGGTCAGAAATTTTTCTTCCTGAAGACCCACACCACTCCTGGTTTAGGCATTCATGTAACTGAGGTTTCAGCATTTATCTGGGAGAATATTTTTCTTTTCACTCACGTAAAGCAGAGTGGTTTGGTTTTTTCCAGGTTGGACTGATCTGTTCACTTTTCACCCTTCCGTCTCCCAGACAGAAAATGTATTTTTGAATAATCAGGCCCCAAAATAAATACTTTAAATGCAATGAGGACAAGTAAATCTAAAACGCCCTCATAGAAATTGTGTGTTTCCATAAGCAAAATGAATTCCATCTGAGGAATGCATGATTAAATTCTTTAAATAGCACAGAAAAAGGTAACTGCAACGTGTTCTAAGATTTCAGATCACAAACTACTCTTCAGCATACATGACATTTAATGTGGGAAAATCCCTACACACTCACAAAGCTGCATGCTTGTGCGCACAAACACATTTTTAAGAAGAATGGAATCTATTCCATTCCAATCCATGTCCACAGCAGAACATTTTTTCAAAGTTAATTCTTTGACATTTTCCCCACATCCCTCATGGACAATGTCCTCGTTAATCAGATCCTAGTTTTCTGTAACAAGTAGCTAAAGAACGTCCAAAAGATGGCAGCACTGACCTGTCTTCATTAAAATAGAGTTGCTCTGTGTGTCTATCCCCAGAGATACACAGGTTTTGCCACTATTAAAACTTCCTGATGTCTAATGGTTATTAAAAAACAACATCTGGGGACATGATCTATAATTACAATTGACCAATTAATTTTTGTTCAGCATAAGTTAAAAAGACAGACTGATACTTTTTATTAATCCTGTAGACATTAATGCCAAAAAGCAGTGTATGTACACAAGACAAAATATGCAGCAATGCTATGAGAAAGAGAGAAAGAAAATTTCATACAAGCAAACTATTAATTCTTTTAAAATCTTGTTATGTTGGTACACACAAAGAAATTACTGTATCAGGTCAGTGTGATGTCTTTTTTTCTTTTTTTTTTAGCAACCGCTTTCAAAGGGAAATGGGCAGATTAAGCAATAAGCGTGTCTAGTGCAGTATCTGCCCACATACTGTCACACGGAAGTTAACATGCCAAGTTACATGACAACTCCTATATCTCCATTTTTATCGCATCTATTGCAATGGAATATACATTAGTGAGGCAAATGTATACATATTAATTAATTATGCAAAACTCTTGATATCAGTCATACCTCATCACAATGAGCTGCACAACTTCAGCACATTCTGTGATGGAAACAAATTTACAAATGTTGTCTTTAAAATCCTTTTCATTTGCACTGTTTTACGTCATACAGTAATACGCACATCCTTGTATTGAATCAGAATTGTTTAGGTTGGAAAAGACCTTTAAGATCATCAAGTCCAACCGTTGCACCCTTTGTTATTCTGGAAACTAGTTGTGTCTCTTCTTTCTGAACTAAAGACTACTAAAATGTCAGTCTTTGCTCATTTTGAAGCCTTTCTATACTTCTAATCAATTTTGCAACTTCTCTCAACCCCTTCGTATTTATTATACCTTTTACTAATCCTGATGGACACATGCTTTAATTCCTAAGTTTTATGGCCACTTAAGGAATATTGGTGATCAAGGTTGAATAGAATGCCCTCTGGTTGTCTTTTAATAGATAGTGGCCATGAACCAAGGCCTGGTAAATACCTGAATTGAAGAGGTGTTAAGGGATAAATTGGCTTAGTTAGGAATGCAGAGGATTATCTTTCACTAAAATTCAAAAGGAAATAAAAGAAACCCTCTTTAAGCCCCAGAACATCATGTCGGTCCAAGAAAGATGGATGTTAATGGTATTACTACACCTTAGTTTAATGGAATAGGGCAATGTGGTATCAAAGTTTAAAAGTTCCCACAACAAAACGATATAGAAATCTCTTAGAGATTATTTAGAACCATTCTTTTATTGACTTATTTTCCAAAGTATTACAAAAAAAAGACAACTTGACATTTATAAATGCTGAATGCATGGAAGCAATTTAGGGAAAATATTGAGAGAAGCAGTACTTGCTTTCTAAATCCGTAATAGGTTTTGAACATTTTAGTTGAAAATGCTGTAGGATAAAGGCACCACAACTCTTTTGCAGCGTAAGAAACAATAAACAAAATATCTGTACCCACTAACTATGTCGTTACACCAACTCTTTTTTATTGAAACTTCGTGTAGCTCCAGCTTTTCAGAGCAAAACCAAATTCTTTATAACCACCATTCACTTGTAGTACCTTTCTTCTTTTCACAGATATTTCACTTTATAAAAAAAAAAACCTGCCTAAAAAGTCAGTTATCTATGTGCAGTGTAAAGTGTAAAGTTTTCAGAGGGGAAGCAAAATACAAGTATATAGAAATAGAGAGTAAATACACATTGCAGGCTGCATGTTAACTTACTCAATATGTAAAAGTTAACATGTAAGATCCGCATGTTAACTTATACAATACATTGATGTATTAATTGTATGAAGTTCAACAAGGTCAAGTGCCAGGTCCTGCACTTCAGTCATAACAACCCCGTGCAATGCTACAGGCTTAGGAATGAGTGGCTGGAAAGTTGCCTGGTGGAAAGGGACCTAGGGGTGCTGGTTGACAATCAGCTGAATATGAGCCAGCAGTGTGCACAGGTGGCCAAGAAAGCTAACAGCATCCTGACTTGTATCAGAAATAGTGTGACTAGCAGGACCAGGGAAGCCATCCTTCCCCTGTACTCAGCTACTATAAAGAAAATTAACTCTATCCCAGCCAAAACCAGGACACCCTGTAACCCACTGACTATTCATCCCATAGCAGGCTTACTTGGGATGAGATACAATGTAAAGCCTTTAATTTTTCAGTATAAGTTAATTATATAACTATAAATTAAAGGACTTTCAAGAGTTTGAAGAGCTGTCTAGACTGTGGTAGTGCTAGGACTACTATAAGAGATGTTTACTATGTATCCCAGTTTTGTTTTTTTTTTATTTAAAGCAGACATAGAGACTACATGGACATGAAGACAGAAAACCAGTGGGAATACAGTAAATAAAAGGAAAATTAAGTTATGAGAAAAATATTACAGGACACAATAGCAAGTTTAATGAGACTTTTTTGTTGAGCACTGGGGTGGGTTGACCCTGGCTGACCAAGCCCCGTTGTCACTCCCCCTCCCCAACTGGATAGTGGCACAAAAATAAGGCAAAAGGCTCGTGATTGAGATATGGACAGGAAGATCAGTCAACAATTCGATTACCATCATGGCAAAACAAGGTCTACTCAGGAAAGTTAATTTAATTTATTGCCAAATAACAACATAGTAGGATAATGAGTAATAATAACAAATCTAAAACCACCTTCTCACCACCCCTCCCTTCTTCCCGGGCTCAACTTCACTGTATGTAGTGTTTAACGTTATAACTAAACCCCACTAACTGTCCCAGCATTTATTGGTTTTAGTAATTAGTGAAAAACTTTGTGCTAACACAGAAGTGCCTATACATGAACTCTTGGAATATGAAGAATGGTGGAATCCCAGCTACAGACTGGGGAATGGCAAAGAGAAGACGCAGTTGGGGAATGTTAGCCAGACTCTTCTGTTAGCAGCCTGGGGTTACTCACTCAAACGGCTGAGAGAACAGTTCTTCAATTCTTAATAATAAAACCATTTTATCACCAAACTGATTTCAACTGATTTACTATTAATAACAGAGCAAGAGTAGCTGATAGGCAACCACTGACTGTTCTGTGTATGTCTACTCAAATTCCAGTTGCAGTAAACAGAAAAAACCTATTGATTTCAAGGGAAGGTGAGTTGAGGCCTTTAAGAAAACTAAGAACAAGTAACAGCGAAGCACTCGATGGAGTCAGTGAAAGCTTCATTTGCTTCCTTTTCAAAAGTAATTAACCTGACTTCCTTCCATGGGACTAGAGACAAAAAGACATGGGTTTCTCACAGCACTGAGTATTGCAATGCCCAGCTCTTTGGCTCCCCAAAGTAGAATCTGGAATCGCAGAAATAAGTACTTAGGTGCCCTATAAAAGCTGAGCATCAAAACCTGAAGGTGACATGAAATGGGAGCTGAGTTGCTTAATCCTACCACTTACAGGCATGGACAGAAGCAGAACAGAATACATATGGGAAGTGGTTTAAGACTTCAGACTCAGGTGCCTGATCAGTGACCATTTTCAGAATTAAAATTGCGGTCTGTGGCACCTAAATTTGCCTAAGACACACCGAATTTTATTTCAGATCTGGTCTAGACATGAAAGAATGGGCAAATGTCTTATGCTCTGACCTGGAACTCTTATCCACCTCTAAATTAGATATAATTTGCAAAGCAACTGCCAGAGTGTGACTGCCTCTGTAAGCAGTGCTCAGCTCAGCCATTTCATTATCCATCTTTCAGTTGACATTGATCAAAGCACTGGTGAGGCTGCACCTGGAATACTGTGTTCAGTTTTGGGCCCCTCAATACAAGAAAGACATTGAGGTGCTGGAACACAGTCCTCTTTGCTGAAGTACTTCACATATGGCTGTTCGGCACTTCAGCGCTATGTTATTACTGCTATTTGGGCTTTTTGTGTTTAGGTTTACAAACCCTGGTGTTGTTCACCCTGGTGTGATATTTGTTGTATGTCCCATGGCATCTGTTGTTATCTCGAACCCTTCAATCCCCATGTTGGGCCCCAAAAAGAGATTGCTGTGGTCACATATCTAAAACACAGCACCATATGAGCTACTATGAAGAAAATTAACTCTATCCCAGCCAAAACCAGTGTACCATGCCATTGTAAGGAACTTTAAAGTTACAGCTTTAAATTATACTTTTATCTTGATTTGATGTTCAACTTAGAAAATCTGTGTCAGAAAATGAGAAAAATACAAAACCCAGCTTTTATCCCATTTCAGGAACAAATGCAGCATGACGCACTGATGTCTCCTCTTAAAATGCCTACTGGTCTTATGTCAGTGTAAAGGTGAGACTCCTTATTATCTATGTAAGAGGTACACTACCTACTCTCCAGCTTCATGGACAAGAGGCAAGAGAAGCTAAGGAGACACCTACTTCTGCTCCTGCTCAGTCCTGAGTTTCCTCGGTCAATGAAGAAACTTGCAGCATTATTTTGGGAAGTTTGTGGTCCTGTTTAAGTTTCAGGACCATGAAGGCACAGGCAGCAAAACCTATCCTTTACCAGCAGAACCTTCCTTTTCTGCTTCAAAAAGACCTGAGCCAGGCTAAATGCAGGTGGACAGGAGACATTTTCTAGGGATCACAGTAGGGCAAAGGTTGAAACACTGACTTCAAACTGTTCCACAGCTGAATCATTTACATTAAATCTAGAAATCTTTTTCCTGAGATTCTATTTATTTGTAGTATTTTTAAAAACCCAATTACTGCCTCAGTCATATCTCAAGGAAAAGGTATACTTTTACACTTTAGTAGGTGGTTGCACCTCTAATTTTTTTTTTTCAATTTAACCTGCTCCCAGCAGATCTGCTGTGCAGATCTAGGCTCATGTTGCCAGTCTCAGACATTTTCATTTTCCTGTCTGAGCTTGTCTAGCGTTGAACTGTTGGTCTCCTCCTCACTAGTACTTGAGACCTCGTCTTATTTCCTCTTATCTGCAGATTTTCTTGGTGTGATATTTATATCCCTTCCATTCTTTTAAAAGGTATTTAAGTACCAGTATCTGGAGTCCAAAAGAGCACCTGGTTCTGTTTGTCCAGTCAGTTGCTGTCTCATGCAATCACATCTTCACTTGAGCCATTATAGGTACCAAGCTCCCTCTTTCAGAAGTTCTATTTCTTGCTCTTCTGGGACTGCGGTTCTTTAATGTATAGAAAGTTTCTGCCAATTTCCAGCCTAAATCTATTCCTGGACAACTAATACCAATTTGTTTGCATACTTAGATTATCTTTTAAGTTCTTTCTTTGCTGTTACTTACATCTTATCCCCTAATATTTAGGGAGAACTATACACTTATTGACTTGCATTTTGCTAATTGAAACATCTTTCTAGTTTCTAGTTTGAAAAGTTTTTCTGGTTTCCTGTAAACATTCCTACAACAATATCTTTAGACTGAAAATGCCTTTCTCCTCAAACACTGACTAAATACTAATTTTCTTCTGGGTTTGAGTTCCTTCACTGACAGTGTACTGAAACAAGACTTAATACAATGCACTTATCAAAGTTATGAGGGGAAAAGCTTAGTAAATGAAGGCTTTATTTAGGAATACAAAAGATCTGTTTAAAGCATCCAGAAAAGAGCAAAAACATCCTTTAATTTAATAATATGAAGTGTGTGATTTTTTCACTCATATTAGGAATAGCTTATTCAATTTTAGCCATCAAATAAAAGGTAATCTATACATATATTCATTTCATAATGGAAGATAAACATTTATTACTCTCTGTTTTTTCTTCTTTTAATTTACTTAGCTCCTGTACTCTCCGCATTATCTTGGAAAATTATTTTTTAGACATCTGGGAAAATTTAAAGAAATAATTTATTCTGTCAGCATTGAAAAGAGCCTTCTTAATCCTTTCTGTGCTGCAACTTAGAAGAAAAGTAATAAACCTTCTGAAGCTAGGGCAGGGAAAGGGAGAGAAAGCTGCTGATCCCAAGAGCAACACACTTTTGGCTGCCTTTTTCCAGATTCAAACCACTAATCTCTTTCAGTCAGGAGAAGATGCAGTAACAGCAGAAACAGCAATTGCACATGGAACAGACCTGGCAGATGTTCTAGGAAGAGAGCAGTATTTAAGATTCAGAACACTTCAGAGATTTGAAGAGGTTTGGCAAAGCAAATTTGTAGAATTTAAATGTAACAGAAGAGATTTCCTTAAGGAAGTCAAGGTTATATATCTAAAAAAATGGTGTCTTTCAAAGGATTAAGAGTCTGCTTTTTCTCCTTTGAGAGAAATATTCAGGTTCTCATCGGTACAAATCCACGAAAAGACTTTTTTTGTTAGACCCCAATCTTTCATCCTGCTTCCAGTACCTTGCATTCCTAGTCCCTGGCATAAGCAAACTAGTCTCTTACAAAGAGTACTTCATTCTCCTCATACAGAATCACAGAATGGCAAGAGTTGGAAGGGACCTCGGGAGATCATCCAATCCAACCCCCCTGCTAAAGCAGCTTCACCTAGAGCAGGTTGCACAGGACATCATCCAGGCGGGCCTTGAATATCTCCAGAGAAGGAGACTTCACAACCCCCCTGGGCAGCCTGTTCCAGTGCTTGGTCACCCTCTTCTTCCCTACTTCCTTTATTCTGAAGTTGGGCTTAATACCACAGGAACTTCTTAAATTTCAGTACCTCACTAGAGAGCTGATCTGAATTGAGGAAGATCCTCAAAGGGAAACTTAAGCATCCTGTAGTAATTGTTAGGCAAGTTAGCCTTTCTATAGCAAACCACCATGTACTGGTTATCTAAACACAGGAATAAAATTCTCGAGTCAAGTGTCATATTAACAAAGTTTTTAAGGTAAATGTCCAGCTAATTCTGAGGTCTGTGAAACACCCACCAGCATCTGAGTTTCTTAAATTTGTTCTAAAAAGTTTTGGTTACATATTACCTGAAGCCTATTAGAGACAGTACATTATTCGTGTCCGGTATTGGAGGCTTCCTGTTAGTTCAAAAATAGATTATTTCGCCTGTAATGGTTACCTCATTTAACTCTTGAAGGTTTGTAAAAAACAGGGCTTTAAAAGCATAAATATCCCCAGACTCCTTGCATAAGCCCAAGTCAAAAGTTTAACCCATTCCTTTCTAAGCATTATGTGGAAAACTGAAACCTGCACAGTCAATTTCATCTAGCATGGAGTCCCATATACCTACATTTCTTATGTGCCTTACTGCACCCATTCTTTGTAAGTTTGGGGGAGCTGTTGTTGTATTGCTGACTCCCTTTTTTTTGGAGGGGGTAATATTTCAGAATTAATGTTTGTTAATGTAAAATTTTAAAAATTAATTTATTTGCATCTAACCATTAATTTTGAGCTCTTCTTTCTCAAATAATTTCACAATTTTTAACATAAAAGTATATCATATTCTTGACAGGAAAGGATTTTCCTGTACTAGATAATCATTGATTTATACTGCTTGTATCTTTTCCATCCTTGTACTTGCATTTCTCTAATCCCTTTGGTTTCTTCATTCATGTACCTCTTCTGCAATTGCTTATTTTCTGCTACCACCACCTCATTTCATATTCTACTTTATCCCCTAAATTCACCTTCATGATTGTTATAACTGGAATTTCTTGTGAACAGTTTCAGTGTTCTCCATTTTTATTATGGAAGCATTTTTGGCATGTTTTTCTATCCATCCTTGTTCTTACTGTGATTTGCAGCTTAGAATCTCCATTAATGGCCTTCTTGGGTACTACTGCCTTGACGCAGAGGAATTGTGGGAAGAGGTACCAAGCGTGTGCTTTGCTTAAAAGAATCTTTGCTGGACGGTAATTTTGACAAGTTAAGATAGGTGAGTCCCCAAGACATGGCCATATCAGAACTACTTTCTAATAGCTTCACTGCTGGCTCTACTGTGGAGGCTGCGGGGCACTGCTGAATAACGAGTTGAGCTAAAAAGTTTGTGATATTTGATATTCTGTTCTGCAAACATGCAAGTTGTGCCCTTTTTTGATGGGGGAGAGAAGATGTGAGGAACTGCAGACGATGAACTGCTGAAAAGACAGCCCAGAAGTTCCTGGAACTGATGATTGTATGAAACAGACAAGCACCGTGTCAGATCCATTACTCATGATACTCCTTGGAGTGACCTGCAGCTACAGCTTGCTTTGTTGTTGCCAGCTACAAAAGCACTGAGTAAATACAGATTTCAATATGCATTGATTATCTCAGCATCTTTGATCTCCTTAAAGATCAAACCTGTAAGGTTACTCGGTCTGTTCCAAGTTCAGTGTTAGACACTGCAGTTTTTCCTAGCTACGATTACCTTGTTGCAATTCCTCGCTATGATTCTTCATTATGATTTGTTGCTGGAAGAAAAAAGAAGACAAAACCCTTCAGTTGTAGAGCTGTGTAACAATACTTTATCACTCGGAATCTATTTTTGTTTTAGTTCCACCTCTTGGGTACCTATGTCTAACACTTTTGTTTGTCCCTCATTTATGCTCCCTTGCAGACTGCACAAGAACCAACGTAAACCATTGAAGTAAGCTCAGAATGCAACAAGGTAAGTATCAGACTAACCTGCGAAAATACTGAGGAAAAACTCCTGGAAACAACACATGCTGACACTACTGACTGCCATAATATAAAAAAATGTAAACTTAACGAGCGATGGTGTAATAGTCATACAAATGTTGATGGTAAAACATAAAACTAATACTAAATTTCTAAACAATCAGTGATGTACACATCACTTTTCTCATGCTGCAGACTTATGCTAGTACCAACTAAAATACTTCAGAAGTTTAAAAGATCATGAGGATAGCAAGTATGTTTGTATTGAAAAAATTACTCCAAATATCATGAAAACTACTAAGCATGGAAGTGTAACTTTAGTGAAGTCTAGGAGAAAAAGATTATTGCATTGCGGTTCAACTGCCTTGCCAATCTGATATTTATTCAAATTAAGTTAAAATATATTACATAAACTTACTTGATTGTGCTGAAAATAACTTTCCATTACTATAGGTACATCAAAAAACTCAACATCATGCAAGAGAATAAAGGGTTTTCCATGGTGTCCCACGTGCTGCAGAGAATGTTGAAGCTGCAATTTTTGTGCCGTGAATGTGTATTTCCTTTAGCTATTTGTAAATCAATAGCTTAATTCCACCTTCATTCAGTGATTCCAGCCTTTAGTGCATTTTATAGCAGCTGGTAGGTGGATTGCAGGTGTGCACATTTTTCGTCTGCTATCTGGGAAAAAAAGACTGAAGGAAACACCAGGTATCTGCTTTTGTTTCCTAATGCCTATTGATAGAGGTTGATTTGCATTTCAGAGCTTATTGTAAATTATATGGGGGTTGTTGACTCTTCATTATTCTGTATCTATTTGGCATGCCCCTGCCTTAATTTCTTTTCTTCATCCCACACCATATGCTACTCACATGCATTATTTTTCTCTGTCTTTCTGAAAAAAGGCATTTCGTTCTGTAACTGAGGTAAGTTAACAGGGAATGACTGTCCTTGTTTGTACTGGCATCACTTTCATATTGTAAGATCTTTGGTGCTTGTTGAGTAGCAGGCATACAACCAATATCTTGGGCCTGTACAACAGCAGCAGTTACATCAGGCATTGCCCTTGAAAGTGTGATTCAGGAAAACTGAAGCTCGTAACAATTGATAGCAGTGAAGAAATAGCTGAGTTTTAATACTAGAAGTCTTGTTTTAACACCTAAACCTGCTGAACATCACTTCTTTTTCTGGAACCCGAGTAGGCATTTTGGTTCAAGCTAAGACTCATGTGAAACAGTAACATCTGTTACAATACATCAGATTCACTAAAATCACGGCTAAATCAAATAAGAAGACCAGTAATATTCATTTTTATATAACTTCTAAAGATTAGCAAATATTAACTTGGCAGAGAACTGTTTATTGTAGCAGATATATCAGTTCATATCCCTGAAAACTTGAGCACTTCTGTGGCAAAAACTATTGACTTCCATGTATAGAATCATAGAATGTTTGGTTTGGAAGGGACCACTAGAGGTCATCGAGTCCAACCCCCCTGCAGTCAGCAGGGACACTGCTAACTAGATCAGGCTGCTCAGAGCCCCATCCAACCTGGCCTTGAATGTTTCCAGGGATGGGGCCTCCACTACCTCTCTGGGCAACCTGTTCCAGTGGTTTACCACCCTCATTGTAAAGAATTTCTTCCTTATATCTAGCCTAAACCTACCCTGTTTGAGTTTAAAACCATTACCCCTTGTCCTGTCACAGCTGGCCCTGCTAAAAAGATTTTCCCCATCTTTCCTATAGGCCCCCTTTAGGTACTGAAAGGCCGCAATCAGATCTCCCCATAGCCTTCTTTTCTCCAGGCTGAACACGCCCAACTCTCTCAGCCTGTCCTCATAGGAGAGGTGCTCCAGCCCTCGGATCATTTTTGTAGCCCTCCTCTGGACCCGCTCCAACAGTTCCATGTCCTTCTTGTGCTGAGGGCTCCAGAGCTGGACACAGTACTCTAGGTGAGGTCTCACCAGAGCTGAGTAGAGGGGCAGAATCACCTCCCTCGACCTGCTGGCCACGCTTCTCCTGATGCAGCCCAGAGTACGGTTGGCCTTCTGGGCTGTCAGCGTACATTGCCGGCTCATGTCCAGCTTTTCATCCACCAGCACCCCCAAGTCCCTCTCGGCAGGGCTGCTCTCGATCCTTTCTCCCCCCAGCCTGTATTGATACTGGGGGTTACCCCAACCCAGGTGCAGGACCTTGCACTTGGCCTTGTTGAACCTCATGAGGTTCACACAGGCCCACCTCTCCAGCCTGTCCAGGTCCCTCTGGATGACATCCTGTCCTTCTGGTGTGTCAACTGCACCACTCAGTTTGGTATCACGCGCAAACTTGCTGAGGGTGCACTCGATCTTGCTGTCTAAGTCATTGATGAAGATGTTAAACAGCACCGGTCCCAGTACAGACCCCTGAGGGACACCACTCGTCACTGGTCTCCATCCAGACATCGAGCCATTGACCACTACCCTCTGGATGCAACCATCCAGCCAGTTCCTTATCCACCGAACAGTCCACCCATCAAATCCACAGCTCTCCAATTTAGAGAGAAGGATGTTGTGGGGGACCGTGTCAAAGGCCTTGCAGAAGTCCAGATAGATGACATCCATTGGTTTTCCTTTGTCCACCATTGACGTCACACCATCATAGAAAGTCACTAGGTTCGTCAGGCAGGACTTGCCCTTGGTGAAGCCATGCTGGCTATCTCGAATTATCTCCCATGTACATCTTTGTAAATAAAAATGGAGTATTTTCTGAAAAACAAGCTGACACATGATATTCTCTCTGTTACATAAATGTATGAATTGAGACAATAGAGATATTTAAATTGTTCAAATTAGAAAACAATTTTTCCAACATGAAAACTGCACAGGCAGTGGAAGCAGGGACAGGCATCCTGGGAAGAGTACAGGGAAGTGGTCCGGTTGTGTAGGAATGGGGCCAGGGAGGCGAAGGCGCAGCTGGAGCTTAACTTGGCTAGGGATGCAAAGAATAATAAGAAGGGTTTCTACAGGTATATCAGCCGGAAAAGGATGGTTAAAGAGAGTGTACCCCCGCTGATGAGCGAGACCGGCAGGCTGGTAACAGCAGATGAGGAGAAGGCTGAGGTACTCAACAACTTTTTTGCCTCAGTCTTCACTGGCAAACTCTCTCCTCACCCCTCCCGAGTTGATGGATGGCATGAGGAGGCCTGGGAGGGCAAAACCCCTCCTGCTGTAGGAGAAGACCAGGTTCGTGACCACCTGAGGAACCTGAACACACATAAGTCCATGGGACCTGATGAGATGCATCCCAGAGTCCTGAGGGAATTGGCCGATGTAATTGCCAAGCCACTCTCCATGATACTTGAAAAGTCATGGCAGTCAGGTGAAGTCCCTGGTGACTGGAAGAAGGGCAACATTGTGCCTATTTTCAAAAAGGGGAGAAAGGAAGACCCTGGGAACTACCGACCTGTCAGCCTCACCTCTGTGCCTGGGAAGATCATGGAGCAGATCCTCCTAGAAGCTATGCTAAAGCACATGGAGGCCAGGGAGATAATTCGAGATAGCCAGCATGGCTTCACCAAGGGCAAGTCCTGCCTGACGAACCTGGTGACTTTCTATGACGGTGTGACGTCAATGGTGGATAAAGGAAAACCAACGGACGTCATCTATCTGGACTTCTGCAAGGCCTTTGACACGGTCCCCCACAACATCCTTCTCTCTAAATTGGAGAGCTATGGATTTGATGGGTGGACTGTTCGGTGGATAAGGAACTGGCTGGATGGTCGCATCCAGAGGGTAGTGGTCAACGGCACAATGTCCGGATGGAGACCGGTGACGAGTGGTGTCCCTCAGGGGTCCGTACTGGGACCGGTGCTGTTCAACATCTTCATCAATGACTTGGACAGTGAGATCGAGTGTACCCTCAGCAAGTTTGCAGATGACACCAAGCTGAGTGGTGCGGTTGACACACCAGAAGGAAGGGATGTCATCCAGAGGGACCTGGACAGGCTGGAGAGGTGGGCCTGTGTAAACCTCATGAGGTTCAACAAGGCCAAGTGCAAGGTCCTGCACCTGGGACGGGGTAACCCCCAGTATCAATACAGGCTGGGGGAAGAAAGGATTGAGAGCAGCCCTGCCGAGAAGGACTTGGGGGTGCTGGTGGATACAAAGCTGGACATGAGCCGGCAATGTGCCCTGGCAGCCCAGAAGGCCAACCGTACTCTGGGCTGCATCAGGAGGAGCGTGGCCAGCAGGTCGAGGGAGGTAATTCTGCCCCTCTACTCAGCTCTGGTGAGACCTCACCTGGAGTACTGCGTCCAGCTCTGGAGCCCTCAGCACAAGAAGGACATGGAACTGTTGGAGCGGGTCCAGAGGAGGGCTACTAAAATGATCCGAGGGCTGGAGCACCTCTCCTATGAGGACAGGCTGAGAGAGTTGGGCATGTTCAGTCTAGAGAAAAGAAGGCTGCGGGGTGACCTGATTGCGGCCTTTCAATACCTAAAGGGGGCCTATAGGAAAGATGGGGAAAATCTTTTTAGCAGGGCCAGCTGTGATAGGACAAGGGGTAATGGTTTTAAACTCAAACAGGGTAGGTTTAGGCTAGATATAAGGAAGAAATTCTTTACAATGAGGGTGGTAAACCACTGGAACAGGTTGCCCAGAGAGGTAGTGGAGGCCCCATCCCTGGAAACATTCAAGGCCAGGTTGGATGGGGCTCTGAGCAGCCTGATCTAGTTAGCAGTGTCCCTGCTGACTGCAGGGGGGTTGGACTCGATGACCTCTAGTGGTCCCTTCCAACCCAAAACATTCTATGATTCTATGATAAAATTATGTATGCTAGTAAGAAGTGGCAAAACACGAACACTGAAATTCATGCCTTAGACTCTTGTACAAAATACCACCGTAACTACCATAAATAGCTTCTGTAATGCTACATGGAAGGTAATTGCACTATCATTTAGATAGGTAACTTGATTTCAACAATTAGAACTAGAATCTTAAAAGGCTATTTGAAACCACACAAAAGTATAAGGAACACTACTAAAATATATACCAGTTGCTTTTCTGAACTTTAAGGCTCTATCTATTCTCTATCTTGTCATTAAATATGGTTTGATGGATAATTTATACTTATGCACAGAGATACACTAACTCTAAAAAGGGTTCTTCAATAAACTCTTCAGCCATTCTGGTATAGAAAGCTCAGTAAAATTTCCTTTCAGTTCTTTGTCTTCAGATGAAGCTTTCAAAAATCAAGAAACAAGTAAGGTACAAACTCCCATTCCCCAGAGCTGGCATCATAGGATCATCGGGAGATCATGGGAAGATCACAGGAGAATTGCATATGAGTTCCGACTTCCCCTAACACCAATAACCCTTCCAGTCTCATTAAGTAAGGAACGTTTTAGGGGAAAAAAAATCACAATGAGTTGTGACTTATGCTGTGGCTTGATTAAATATTTCCTTTGGCAACAGTACTGCCTTAAGTAGCCCAGAACTCCCCTGTTGCTCTCTACAGAATGACTGGCTCAGAGAATTAACCTGGTGAAAAATAAGCTCTAATAGATGCAGCAACACTAAGGAGACTAGAGCTAACAGGGTGGCAGAATCTGTTAAATTAGTACTTATGAAAGAAATGTTCCTCATACTATGCACAGGTAACAGCTAATTAAGGAGTCCAGTCTCTCTTCAGTTATACTACCCAAGCCCATCCCAGAAATCATGATGTAAGACATGAAAAAATAGATTGGACCAAAGCCAATATGAAAAATGGCAGATGCATAGACTCTTGCCATCCTCTACTGAGAGACCTGCATAGAAGGTTACAGATTATTTCTCTTTAGTCTGGGGCTTCCATGAGTATTTTGATCTTTAATGTTCCCTAGCACAGCATCTACAGCACTAATTGCCCAATAACAAGGGTACTGGTCTGAGACATAAAAGTCTGAAAGACAGAATTAGATCTAGGTATCTCACTTTCAGGCCAAATGCAGTAACCATTAAAATACCATAAAACATTTCGTACTGACTCAATGCTTTAACCCACTGTAGAAAACATAGGCAATGGATATTATTGTTAAGCTTAGGTGTTGCTCCTCCTCATATTTTGACTCCCACGAGACTTACAGTGCAGCTGTATGCCAGGTTGCTCAGGTGGAAGCAGTTCTGTGTCTAAGTAAAAAACCACCAAAACCACAGGCATGAAGGGCATTTTCAAGAAGCTGTAAACCTAGGCACTTTGAGGTTTAGGCATTTGTGGGGTAGGATTATACACCTAAAACCTGCTCAACTCAAAAGTATCAGCCTGTCTTGAACCTGTACCCTACTACAGTACAAGATAGGAACTGGGTATTTCAGAAACCAGTTACAAACTTTGACATGTTTAACATTGCTCCTGGTAGCAAGTGGTGAATTTTGTTACCAACTTCAACATGATTGATAGCTTACATTCCACAAGAAGTTGGCTTGTTTGTTCATTTTTTAATGTTTCAGTGGGAGTTTTATTAGAATGAATGGAGGCTTCATGATTCTTGTCAATTGTCTGTCTTTAAATTTCCTGTTTCAGTTCATGTAGGCATTAATCCCCATGTACTGTAAAACACAGTTCTTAGAACTTTGTAAACAATCTTGCTGGACAGTCATCTAGTGTTAGGAAGTGGCACTTTATACCTATGTCAAAGATGAAACAGCCATAACTGTAAAGGAACAAAACCTAGCCAGAAAAATCAATAGCTTTCGTTTGTTTTCAGCTTTCTCACAGTGATTCTGCCAAAAGAATGTGTAATTGTGTTTCACAGTCTATGACAAGATCAATTTTAGAAGATAATTTTGAAGGAGCAATCTCTTTTAGCTTCTCATTGCCCATTCTTTTCCTTCTTTGGACCCGAACACTATTTCATATTTGCACTTACTGATTAATGTTTATAAGCAGAAAATGTTATGCAAAACATAAATTTATTTAAAGGATAACATAATAGAAAAATCTCACTTGAATTTCCAATTTTGATTTAACCATTCTGACATTAAGCATATTTAAGTCCACTTCTTTCTACACAAAGACGCGCAAAACGAAGTTTACAATATCCTAGTGTAAAGAATTCCAAACACAACTAATCACAACTGACCTGAGAATAAGAGTGAAGAACTAGTTAAACTTACATGGTTTAGTACTAATAAACCTGAAATAGAAGAGCAGATTTTTCCCCAAATGGTCCATTTAATAATTTGAAGCACTGATATTTGCAAATAGATTTCTTAAAAATATATATCTCATTTTAAAACAACAGCATTGCAAAGCATAAATAAATGTGATTTGAAAGGAAAATCATCTTCTCTGCAGAAGTAAACGCAAAAATAGGCCAGCATCTCAGTCACTACTAGAACTGTCTGAACTATCAGAAGAAGAACTTTTTTCCTTTCGCCTCTTCTTTTTCTCCTTTTTATGATGTTTTCCTTTCTTAGATTTACTCTTCTTTTCCTTTTCCCTTTCTTTTTTGTGAGATTTTTGTTTTTTTGACTTTGGCCCATCCTCTTCAGCTGCACTTGATGAGGAAGACCTAGTAAAAAAGATACGAAGAAATTTATATGCAATTAAAGAAGGAAAATTCCACCAGAATAATGTGGGGTTTTTAATTTCAGTATTTTTATAATGTCACAAAGCTAATTTGGTGTAGAATTCATACAGTAGCATCCACTGGAAAGCTTAGGATATCTCAGTCTGCATGTTCACCTGAACGACGACTTTTCTAATTCGATTATTGTGCCAGAAAAGCAGTATGTTTATAATACAGATTAATTATCAATGGAATAGGCAAGTTGTGTGTTTTTCAACCTTCAATAAGAAAAAGAGTACAGACCAACAGAAAACTGAAAGTATGACAGTAAGACAGAGCTTCCAGCTTTTAAAATATCATATGATACTGTAACAATGTTACAGTAATGCCTTCAGACAAATCTTAAATATATTTCTTTCATGCAAAAATCTAAGAGAAACAGGTATGACAAATTTGGATGCTCTGGCAGCTGGTTATATTGGTCTCTAACCAGCAGTGATGAGTGATTACAAACATACAAGAATTAAGATTACAATAAAATAAAAATTCTTATTATTATTATACTCAAGAGGGCAGTTTTGTCCTACTGTTCACATGATTAACTATTAATTCCTTGCACATAAAGACTACAGCCAGCAGACTGACCCTTTTCTACTGTCTTCATAAGTGTAAGTTAGAGCTACACTATGTAAATAAGGAAGGGGAAAAATGCCAATGTAACCAGTGTTAAATCCTGTTTCTTTATTTCTGAAAACCATCTTACTGTACATTATACATTTCCTAGCTCTCAGTGCAGTTCCTGGCATATCAGAAGTCCTAGCGACTAACCAGTCTATAGTCTCATCTAAAAAAATCAGTCAGCAGGCCAAAAATCAGATTCACAATAAATTTGGGTATTTTGACATTTTCCTTTGAAACTGGGGCAATGCTTTTTTTAGGCTTCCTCTATAACAGGAACATTAAAACTTAACACATGCTAAGGAAAATGACAGAAGTTTTCCTTTTGATAGTTACATGTTATGCAGAGAATGTTTGTGTGTCTACATATGCATGTGTGCATGCAGGGAACCTAAGGGTCTCTGAACTGCAGGGAGGTTTCTCCATGTGAGCTAAGTTGGGGACCAACCCCACAGTCCTGCTGACTCCTTGTTCTTTTCCCACCACATCTTGCCCAGTATTGGGTAGTCAGAGGGAGCATTGCTTTCTCAGACATGCAGTCCTCCAGCTTGCTATAGCTTTATAGACTCGCACGCTCCTAACTCCACAGCAGAAAGACTCTGGCTTTACCATTACTCAAAGAACAAACAAGTTCTCACTGGAAAACAGGAAGCTTTTCAAACCAGAGATGTACTTGTGAATAAAGTTGCATCAAAATAAGTAATGTTTTCTGAGAAACAACCCAAACATCAGAAATGTTTTTAAAGTTCTGTTTTGAAATTAAAATAGGTGTGCGATAGAGTTACCTTTTCCTTGATCTCTTTAATTTTGTTTTTTCTTTGCTTTTTCGTTTTTGTTTCTTTTTCTCTTCCTCCTCATTTAAATCTACGGATAAAAAGTTACAGTTTACAAAACACTTATCTGAATTAAGATCAGCATTAAAAGAGTGGCTTCAATAGAAATGTAAAGTTACTATGAAATTCTTACTAGAAGTTTTTCTTTTCTTTCCTCCAAATTCAGGTCTGGTATGGCAATTGCAAAAATATTTTGGAGAGTAGCAGAACTTTTTATACAACTTACACTCTAATGACTTAAATCTAATGCCTTTGCTCTAAGAATGAAGGAAGGCCCATAAAAAGTAGCAAAAAAGTTGTGACTTTTCCTACATGTTTACATCAGCTTTAAGTTTTCCTATCTGTTCTTCTGTATTTTAAAAGACTTGCCCAAATCTGAAAACAGGTCATTTATCTAGAACGTACAAAAAAAAAAAAAAAAAAAAGAAGAAAGAATATTCCCTAACCTGAACTACTTTCACACGTCCTCGTTTCACACTTTACTAATAGCTATGCCATAACAAAGATAAATTTGAGTTAACTGTCCATATACTGTCTACGAACATTGGCAGAAGAGTCACCCCTCATCTGGTCATGTTTGTTTCCCGCCCTAACACTACAGTATTACATAGTATCTTCACATTTCACTTACAAGCAATATTTTTATCACACTGGATGAAATTTCTGACCTTAGACTTTTCTCTACTAGGTCAAAAAGTATTTCTGAATTCTCTGAAGTGCAAATCTATTACATAAATACACAGCTAACAGGAAAATACCAGCTTTACAATTTATCCTTAAAACAGATAGCTAATTTTGAGCATTTCATCTTACTTCTATTCATACAGGTAACTTTCCAAAATGTCTGCATGCTAGTGCAGTTATTCATTTGCTACCACAAATGGAAATTACTGATCTGTATGTTCTGGAGCAAAACTTGAAAGAATTCAATACGAGTTATAAAAATCAAATTACTTTTGGAGCAATTAAAACCCATGAACATCAACGTGTTAACAAGCACTCAATTTTTTTTAAGAAAAGGGTGCAAAAATCTAAGTGCAAACAGTGCAAAAATCTTCAGAAGATGAGGCCACTTCAAAATGGCAAAATCCTGCCCAGATTACTGACAGTTAACATACGTATCTCCTTACAGTACACATAGCAGCCACAGTTTGAGAAAGAACATATAATAAACAGAGATATTACAAGGTCAAGTAAACAGCTGTTTTCCCTGCAGATACCCATCTTCAATCAGTTTAGGGCCAAAAAATCCCTTTACGTTCAAAAGTATATAATAAGTGGGAACAAGTTTTTCCGAAGAGGCTTGTTTCAAGAAAGGACAGTTGCGGTACCAATTCAGCGCTCCTGGCAAGCAGACTATCCAGTTCTTTTGAAGTGTTCCAGCAAATTACAGGGTTCTATCTATCCCTTCTCCTTCCTAAATAGCATCTTTAGTAGGAACTGAATGTGAGAATGTGACTGGAATGCGAGAGCAATGGAACAAAACATGAGGTTGCAAGGGTGTCCTGGTTTTGGCTGGGACAGAGTTAATTTTCTTCCTAGTAGCTGGCGTAGTGCTGTGTTTTGGATTTAGTGTGAGAAGAATGTTGGTAACACACTGATTTTTTTTGCTGGGGGGCAGGGACCACTGCTCAGGTACTGGCTAGGCATGGGTCACTGGCTGCTGAACAACTGCATTATGTATCACTTGTTTTGTATATTATTTTATCATTATTATTTTAATAATTATTTTCCCTTCTTTCTCTGTCCTATTAAACTGTATTTAACTCAACCCACAAATTTCACCTTTTTTTCCAAATTCTCTCCCCCATTGCACAGGGGAACAGGGGGAGTGAGCAAATGGCTGTGTGGTGTTTAGTTGCCTGATGGGTTAAACCACTACAAAGAGGCAGAGAGGAAGAATGTTCATTCATTTAAACATGCTATGGTGGAACAACCTCCCCTTCTTGGGACAACAGCCTCACTGGAGTCCAAATTGAAATGAAGAACTCAAGTATCTGCTAAATAACCCATCTATTCTCTCTCTGACAAACAGTTGATGCTCAGACCTTCCAAACAGAGAACAGTACTTCTCCAAATACGAATGTTGAAATTCAATTCACTAGCTGTTTCAGTCAAAACACTACTTAGAGACCAGAGAGAAATAAAGTTGTCATACTTGTCACTCGTTTTAAGAGTTACTATCAACTTTCAGATGTTTAAACTACATGCCATAATCAAAAGATTAACTCAGAACACCCATATCATTCTCTCCTAAGCAGCTTCTTAGTAACAATCTTTTAAATCTTTTGTATTTAGGAGCCCTTTCTGAGATGTTCCAAATGGGTACATTGTTAATTTCCTATGACAGGGTGCCGGTGCATCAAATCTCTAAAGTCTGAACACATGAAATAAAAGACCTACTTTTAAAGTACAGGCTAAAAGAACTGACAGTAGTTATCAAAAAGGATAAAATGAGAGTTCCAGTACTTCACAAGACCATTATGCAATATACTCTTTAAGGGTGGGGGAGGAGGGGGGAAATCTTACTCTTTCTTTCACGCATGGCTTGCAATCTCTGCAGTTCTTCTTCCTCGCTGTCTTCACTGCTAGTGCTGCTAACATCTAAAACAATATCTCTTTGAGGATCTACTCGGAGGAAGTTTCGACATTCAAATGTCAGATGACCAGCTGAACAAAACAAATATTCAGGAAGAAAAATTACAGTTTACCAAGAAATATCAGAAGCTAAACAACATTTTAGTATTATTCAGTTTTGAGAAATAAAAAAAGGCTAGGCTGCAATCTGTGAACAAGGAGGGAGAAGGCTTACTTTGAAAAAGCCTCAAAGAATTTTGATAGGTTGTGCAATGTTATTCCATTTAATAGTGCATTATGGCCTCTCTTTATTTCTATTAATTTAAAGATTTTGTCCAACCTTTACGTTCTATTTTTTCAATGGTCTCAGATCCTTCCTGAAGAAATTACCTAAAAGCATGAAGCAAAATATTTAAAAAACTACATCAAGTGTGTTATGTTGCTCTTTTTGTCTCCCTCTAGTTAAATAGAAGTATCCTGTTCACTTATGAGACATAATCTTTAAGAACCAGTATATAATATTGACTAAGCTACTACCTGACTAGTATTTTCAGGTTTGTAAGTTACATTTCAATAATCAGGACCAGAGTTAGAAACCTTGTGCTGAATACACCTATTGGAATAACAAAGAGCAATAAAACAAATTGAAGACATGGTTTAGGAGAAGCTAAGCTAAAGACACAGGAATTCAAGTAGCAGTTGAAATAAACTCATCTTTTTCATATCAAAATACCTACACCTTGAACACACAGCTTTTAGGAACATATATACAGGTTGCGTGATTTGACTACAAGTTTCCTTCTCTTCCAGAAAGCTTCTGCTACTTACTGCATGTAGAAATGAAGCGCTAAATCTATATTGATGTCCATGTTCCTTCGGAAGAACAGATACACAAAGCAATTCATTGACAAAATTTGTTGGAGACAGGTCTACAGCAGAAGAACAAAGGAAACTTTTTTCCCCTTGATCCCACGTAACGCTCACAAAAAAGATTAAATCACTCTGTTAAAAGTCCAACACAATTCACTGCAAAACAGTGTCCACCCCTCAATTGTTCTAAAAATAAGAGTTAGTGATCAACAAATTAAAATCTTCACTAAGACCTGTCTCTATTCATCAGGAGAGTAACCGACCTGCTTACATGATCACAGCATAATGCAAAGCATGAGCTAAACGCTAACAACAGAATTTGTAAGTAACAAAATTAACAGTTTCTTGAAACACAGAACTGTTTCTTGAAACACAGAACTGTTTCTTGAAACACAGAATGCACAAAGAATTACGTTTTCTTAGCGTAGAAGATCATGCAGATTTTAAATTATTTTTTCTTTTAAAAGAGATTGGACTTAACTGGAGCTGAAATGCCTGCCTGAGTTTTCAGTGAGACTCAGAAGAAGCACAAATACTAATCTCAGTAGATATAAAAGACCATGCTTTCAATTCAAAATTTCTCAAATAATTGCACTGCAAATGTCGTATATACAAATACAACAGCATACTTTTTTTTTTTCTCATGAGAAACTCAAGTTTTTTCAAAGGCAGCAATAGGTGTGAGGAGCCAGAGAACGAATAGGAAATAAATAAATTTTACAAATTATGGTAAATTAAGCTGGCAAATGTCTGGGCAACAAGAAAGAACGCTTCTTTTTTATTTTTTCCCCGTCCTCAAAAGGCAGTTCTAAATCATAAATTGAAGAAACCACTGTAACTTCATATTGCTTACTACAGACTTACGGTAGCCGCACTTCTTGCATCCTGCTCTGATGTTATCCTTATTTCCACCTGAAAGAGAAAATTTTATCAATTAGGTGTTGATAAACAGAAGTCTCAAGTTTCTTCTAAATCTGGCTGTATAATGTCAATGCATGGACAGGAGTGATCACTCCTCAGAGCATTAAGTACTCTACGATGATTTAAAAAACTTAGAGAAAAGCAAAACAGTGCATTTCTAAGGTCACTTTTCTGTGCAGTAATCTATCAGAACAAATTTGGCTAGTATAAACTGCTATGGATCATTTAGTTTCACATAACTTATTGCCAAATCCTCATTTGATTTATTATGAACTTTCCATTATAATATTAATAATTATTCCACTTCTCTGAAAGCTTATGCATTTCTTTAGCTACAGTATTAACACAGTAATAGCTATGTGACGTTCCAGTGATCCATAACTGTACACTACAAATGTACTTATAAATGCTAGCAGTGCATGGAAGTAATCTATATTTTAACTAAAAGAACTGTCTTTAAAAGGCAATTTAGAGGGGGGGGCGGGGGAAAGAGATATAAACAATCACTCCTGAAAAGTGACAAAAGAAAGATAGAAGCAATTAAAGGAAAAAAAACCAGCTAAACAAATTGATAAACAATTCTGAGTCCAGGCAACATGGTGCCAAATACAAAGAATTACTGGATAAAAGAAAGCAAATGCGGAATAAAGGGAAGCTAACAACAGACAAGTCTGTAGATGCAAGAAGGAGGACCAGAACAGTGCAAATGTTATGAACAGGAAGTGTATGATTTTCCCATCTCAGCCCACAGTTAAGTTAAATAGACATAGTAGGACATGTCTCAGAAGAAGAGAAACCCCAGAGACCCACAACCCAAAAATAGATCAGTCTTATTTTCAGTTGTCTCAGCCTATTCGTAATGAAAGTCACAACTGAATTTCCAAAATCAAAGGCTGCCCTTCTATCTTCCAACTGAACAGAGTACGAAAAAACCAGCGACTTAAACAGTTATATAGTTTTCTGAATAACCGGGTCATTTATTTAAATAAATAATTAAGGAACATAACAAGAAATCCATGACAGAAATTAGAGAACCAGAAAGGGGGTACAGAGGCTCCATGAATTTAAACTTTGATTTACTAAGACAAGCATTGTCTTTAGGAAATTCTACTCAAAATAACGGAGAAACCTTCAAACCCCAGGTTGAAAAACTAACTTGGAAACTTGGACAACTCACTGGTCTATGCCCTGAAGAGTACTGGAAAGCTATGCAATAAAGATACATACATTCCATTATGACACATGGTTTTGTGCAGATCCCAAAAACTTAGTATTACATATCCCCTTCAATGTCTATAAAGTCAACAGTGCTTAGGTGCCTGTTCTATGACTATCTTTTGAGGGAAACCCATGAGAGCTAAGCAGATAGGGAACATGGAAGAAAGCATCAAGAAGCAAGGAACAAAAGTGTACCTGTATCTTGCAATGTTATGTCAAAGAAATACTCAAACCAGCATCTGCTTGTTCACTACACCTTGTGACTAGAAAGCAAGATTGCCCAAGCTACCTACTTTGTCTCAGCTTTCTGAAATACTCAATAAACTTCAGCCCTACTGTGTAACTGACCTGTAGGTAAAGAAAGCTTTGGTATAACATGCAAGGGAGGTCAGTACAGCCATGAAAACACTACAAAATCTCCTGTAATACATGTGGGTGCCATTTGTCAGGATTTCCAATAGAAACACTCAGCAGATTACATGAATATTGTCACCAAATAAGCCCATCAAATTCCTGAGACTGGGGTGGTTTTTTGGGGGGGGGCTTTAAATAACAGCATTGGAAGCAGGGTTTTAGACTAGATGAAGTTTTAGATGATTAAAAGCAAACAAATTACTAGAAGATTACTTTTCTCACTCCCTTCTTTCCAGGTGTTAATCCTCAAGAAAATTATCAACCAACATGGCAGCAACCATCACTAAGGAACTCACTCATTCAATGGAGCACAAGGCTGCAACAAAGCTTTGGAATGCAAATATGAGTTGTCTTCCTCAAGAATCCCTTCTAGGATGGGAGCAAGCTTATTAAGGTCTTCTATTTATTTAAGAGATTAAGTTTACCAAAGCTCAGGCTTGTTCAGCTGTTCTCCAACTAAACACTTCTCATGTCTCAGGTTCAAGAAAAAATTACAAAGCAACGGCTCTATGTTTGGCTAACATAGATCTAAATACCTTGCAAACATTGCAAGCGTTTCTGCCTGTCCTGTCTCACCATCATTCTCAACAGGTCTGTTAAAACAATAATCTAGTGGGACACAAACGTTTATCCAGAACAAAAGACGAGTAGGAAAACCAAGTCTGGCAACAACCACTCTTTGGATCTAACTTTAAAGGTGGCTTATACTATCGGACGATGGGAATGCAGCACTTGGTCGTGGCTCATCCAAAAAGTTGGGGGAGAAGCCCCGTAGGCCTAGAAGGAAGCGACTGCATGGCTGCGCTCATCCAGCGGCCGGCCTGACACCACCCCCCGCCTCCGGCCATCTCTCTCTCTCTTCTTCCCTCCCTCCTTTCCTCTCTTCCTCCCTCCCTCCCTCCCTCCCTCCCGCTGCCTAACGCCGGCTGGTTTAGCCAGCCGGCTGTGCAGACCAGAGCAAGGCTTCTCCACCGGCGGCCCCTGCGGCCTGAGGGAGACGAGACGCGCCGCCGCCCTCCCCGCCTCACACTTCTTCCCACGGCGACGCGCGGTCGGGCACCCTCCGCGTAATTTTCCACCAACCCGCCACTTACTTCCCCTTCCCAACATGCCGGCCCTGGCGCGAAGTCGGCTATTGCCCCTTCTCTCCCCGCAGACCCGGCTGGTTGCCCCTTACCCGGCAGAGCCATGGCACCTCCCGCCGCGCTCCTCGTCGGCCCGGCCCGGCCCTGCAGCGGCGCCTCTCCCCGCCGGAAGGCTTTGCCCGGCGCACTCTCGGCCCGTGCCACTCACAGAGGGGACGCGGGACCTCAGTACCGGGCCGGAGCCACGGGGAGGGACTGCAGGCGTGTGGATAGGCCTCTGAGTCTCTGTGAAGGAATTAATTGCTCCCTGACTGCGGTGGAAACTGCGTCTGGGAACTCATCCTTCCGTCCTTTCTCCTGGCTTGGACACCCGCCTCCCCTCCTCGCTGGGCGGCATAGGGGCGCCAAGATGGCGGGAGGTTCGGGGTGGTAGAAAGCGTTAGAGGGGAAGTGTAGCCGAGCGTCGGGCCCGGGCGGTTGGTCAGCTGCCGAGACGCGCCTTTCCCGGCCATGAGCAACATCTACATCCAGGAGCCTCCCACCAACGGCAAGGTGAGGCTCGCCGCGGGCAGGGGCTGCGGCGGGCAGAGCAGGCCGGGCCGGGCCGGGCCGCCGGGGAGCCGCACCGCAGCGTGGGTGAGGGGGCTGCGTGCGGTGTGCGGGCGGGGAGCTGCTGCTGGGGGGGGGGAGGCGGGGGCGTGTGCTCCGTGGGGGGTGCGGGTGAGGAAAGTCTGTGCTCCGGGGGGGCTTTGCGGCGTGCGGGGGTGTTCGGGTGAAGGGGGTGCGTAGGGGGGCTGCGCCCTGCGGTTGCTTTTGGACGGGAGGTTGTGAAGAAACGGTGTGTTTCGGGGGGTGGGGAGGAGGGGCGAGGAGGATGAGTGCTGTGCGCCCGTGGTGGTTGTTGCCGTGCTGTGGTGCTGCTCTGATTAAAGCTGATTCGAGGTGACACAGCCCCGGAAGGCATTACCTGAGCCAAAGCACGACGTGTGTTGTGTGGATACCTAACAGGGAGCGGCCCTGGAAGCGTTTCATTTCATTGCCTCTACTCTTGACTGTATCCTGGGTTCTTAATTTTATTCTGATCTCTCACTGAATTTAGTGGTGTTACTTGTAAGAGAGGTATATGCCTTTCGAGACTCATGGCATAATTACGTTTTTTTTTCCCATCTTCTTTCATTATGGAAGGGATAAAGGATATCTAAGTTTCTGTCGTGCATTGAAGCCTTATTATATTTATTGGTTCAAAATTGTATCTTAAGTTCTGGCAATACTATCTAGAACGAATAGTAACTACCCAGCACATTTGTGTGTCTACTACTGTTACTAATATAATGAATTCATAAGTATTTTTTTAACTCAGCAATGGTATTATTTGATCAGTGGCTAAGTTACAATAAAATTAATAGTGTATTTACCCATATTTTTATAGGTTTTGCTGAGAACAACAGCAGGAGATATAGATATAGAATTATGGTCGAAAGAAGCACCAAAAGCATGTCGAAATTTCATCCAGCTTTGTATGGAAGGTAATGACTGAATGGGATAGGAATTGTTGAAATTATTTCATATGCAACCTTTGTGCCTTTCTTTGTAAAATAGAAGTCATAACTATGTTTTAACTTTACTATGTTAATGAATTTATTTGTATTTAGAAAATATTAACTTAACACTCAAACAATGTTTTTCAAGGTTATCAAGGAACTCGGTGGGAAAAAAGTAAAAATTTTATATGGATTTCTTAAATGTAGCAGGTGATGTAGTGTTACTGAAAAGCTGTATGCCAGAGGCTTGGGAAGGTTTATATTCAGCAAGTGTCTACAAAGTATAACTACTTCTTTAGTGTATGTATGAAATGGCAATGATGCAATATTGGACATCCTCCAAAATTCTCATTTCTGTATTACCATCTTTACTACCTTTTAATTTTTTTTCATGAGTGCTTCTAATGTTTTATTTGCTGTTGTTTTTTGTTGATGGGAAATCTGTAATGCTCTTCACTGAAATAGTGGGTACCCAAATGAGAAACTTCGTATTGGGAAAACTAGCAAGAATTTGTGAAGGACCTGTGCCTTTATGTGTTATCTAGCTGCTACTATTACCCCATTTATGCATTTATAGAGTTGTTAAGACTTCTTTTAGCCCTTCTCTGTCAAGGAAAAATGGCAGTCTGGGATTTGTGCCTCTAGCACAGATCCAGCCTTTTCCATGTTCTTACACCTAATGTGGAGATGTTGAGATTTTTTGCAATGGTAAATTGCAAAATTTCTTCACCCTTGGTAAGTCCCAAGAGTTCAGTTATCCTCAGTGCCAAAGAAACTGGGCTTTATTTCCTTTCTGAATTTGTCTGACTGCTGTGTAGGATGCTATGCTTTATATAATAAAATTGACTATTTCTCTTGTGAGTGTACTAGCATATAACCGTCCATTAATATATCTAGCTATGCTGCAACATTTGCAGATCCTGCTTCTTTTTTTTTTTTTTTTTGCAGCATGCTGCGGATTTATTTTTATTTATTTTTTAAAAAAATCAACTGGAAAGATATGTCAAGTAAAGTTAAGTTTACATTCCCTTTGTTTTCTTATGATCTCATAACCATTATCTGATAGACAGATAAAAGACTATAACTTAGGGAGGAAAATGTACCACGTATTTAATTCTATGAAAATTACCAGTTTGGGTACAGTGTAGGTGGTGAAAGGGGTGACACCTGTGTTCCATGTTGGTGAGTGCAAATGCTAACCATTTGGTGTGTGGACGTGGCTAACGATGTATGTGAGATGTTGGATGGTATAGAGCATAGTAGTTTTAGCTCTCCTTTTAAATTGATTTACGTTGGTACTATTCTAGGGATAAAACTTAAAAGCTGAAAAGAAAATAATTCATCAATATCATCTTGTTGGTGATGCGCAGTGTCTTTTGCAAGGGAAACATGTGACACCACTGTTTTTCATAAATGTCATCATCAGTACTTTGTAGCTGAGATACAGTCACACTCAGCAAGATGGTGGAAGAGGAGGGAACCCAGTGGAAATAGCAGGATCCAGTTACAGCACTTGCTTTCTGGAACTTCAGTCTCTGGACATCTCTGCATAATCTATATGAAGGTTTGATTTTGAGACCACTTACATGTATTTAATATCCTCTTTTTTTTTTCTTTTTTTTTTTTTTTTAGAGTATTACAATAACACAATATTTCACAGAGTAGTACCTGGCTTTATAGTCCAGGGAGGTGATCCCACTGGTACTGGATCAGGTGGAGATTCAATCTATGGAGCTCCCTTCAAGGTATGTATCTGTATTTCTTATGCATTAATTTTTGGTTATTCTCTGTTGGTTGTTCTTCCTACTGTGTTAAGTTGTGAGAAAACAAACCTTATATTAAAAATGCAACGTTATACATGTACAGTAATTGCGTTCACATGCTGCTTCAGTATTTTTTAAAATGCCTTTTTGAATTGAGAGTTCATAAATCTAGCTGTTCTTGTATTATGGTAACGGTATAACCTTGCTAGCATGAACTTCAGAAGGAAAAATAGGGAGGGGGAAAAGTGAAGTGTAGGTGTTGATATGTGGCAAATTCGGATGCAGAAATGTTCCTTGTTTATGCACATTGTATCTCATTTAGCAAAGGTCTCTGAATGTTGTGTTTGTGTTCATTGGTATTATTGATACCAATACGGCTCATCTCTTAACTAAGAGGCTCAGATCCTAAGTGAAGCTACACATGTACCGCAGCTGTGTTCTGTTCTGCCTGGTTGTTTTATTTCAGAGGCACCTATAACTCATGGCAGAAGCTGCATAGCCTTTCTCTGGGGCCTTCCATCTCCCTGCTGCTAGAGTAGACTCATACATTTAACATGAATGTAGTTTGTGGAGGGGATTGGTACATCAGCAGAGAACAAAAGAAATGTTACCAATATTGTAGTGGGATCACTGCTTAAAATCAGTGGTATCTCAATATTCCAGTGTTTAAAATTGTGATACTACCACGGTATTAACGTACCACGCATCGCTTTCATTTTGCTTTGAAAGTAGTCCTATTCTGTCTTCTTATGGTCCAGAAAAAGTTCTTAGGATTTCTGTACTGTTACAAACTGTTATTGAGCTTCCAGTTACTGTACATGAATTAGGATTTTTACCCTACATGCAGTAGTTAACAAGAATGATAGTTTTACAAGAAATGTATGAAATGTAGTTACTTTTAGAAATGCTTTGGATTTTTTAATATTGGGGGGATAATAAGTTCCAACAAAAATAATAACAATTGATTATTAGGCAATAATTGGAAAAAGTTAACAAGATAGAACTTAAGGTTTTTATTAAACCATGTGTCTTTCTATTATTGATACACTAGTTTCCAGTTTTTTTCCTTTGGTGTTTGGTAGGTTATGTGTTTATGGTTTCTTTCCAAAGAAGATTGTTCACTTGTTTGCATTAAGAAGGCCAGGTTGGATGGGGCTCTGAGCAACCTGATCTAGTTAGCAGTGTCCCTGCTTACTGCAGGGGGGTTGGACTAGATGATCTCTAGGGGTCCCTTCCAACCCAAAACATTCTATGATTCTGTGAAGAAAGAACATTGACTAAAAATAATCTTTTCTGCTGAAAACAGAAGCTTTTAAATACGATTGGGGCATTAAGTTTCAAAATACTTTTTTTATTACTGTCTGAATTTGAAAGAAAATGAACAGTATATTTTCTCTGTGTGCATATTGTAAATAGATCATAGCTAAAGAAGTGGAAAAAAAATAGTTACATACTTAAATTGTGTTCTTTTCTCTTCTGTCTTTGCCAGGATGAGTTCCACTCACGATTGCGATTTAATCGAAGAGGACTTGTTGCCATGGCAAATGCTGGGCCCCATGATAATGGGAGTCAATTTTTCTTTACGTTGGGTCGTGCAGATGAACTTAATAACAAGCACACAATCTTTGGAAAGGTCTGCTACACGTACTAGAGTCCCCGTTTGAGTTTAGCAGAAGCTACTATAATTTTCTCTGTATTTCAAAGCTATTTTAGTGTTGTTTGCTGCTATGTCCGTTTGAAATTGATTTCACTGCTTTCTAAGCTGTCTGCGTTCTATTTGTTTCCCATGTCTGGTAGAAATGTTTCTATTGTTTGTTCCCATGATTATCTACTTTGCTGTTGCTATTCTTCTAAATTATATTTTCACATTGTGCTTCCTTTGAGTAATCTTACTAATATTATTATGGCTCTGTCTTATTAATCACTTTATCTAATACTGTGACATTTTAGAAAATTCTGTTTGTAAATTCTCATTATCCAAGAAGAATAAGGAAAATGGAAAACAGAAGATGAATTTACCACTCTTGTGAGTTAATTGAAAGAAAATAAACCAACTATTTTTTTATTTCACAGTGTTTTTTATTTTCCTGTTTCACAGCTCACAGTAAGAATTTGAAATCTTCCCCTGCATACGCTCTCAAAAATGCAGGTTTATCTGCCTGTATTCCTTCAACTTACGCTTGTTAAACTCAAAAAACCCCAAACCTTTGTACATTGTACTTGCTGTCTTTTAGAAGTCTTAGATGCTTACAGTATCTCCTATCTCATCTCTGTTTTCAAAATTCTTTACATAATAATTGCCTTGCATTTTTGTAGAATAATAAAAAGTTATAGGGCAAGGACTTACAAATCTTCTTTATAAATTTGACAGGTTACAGGGGATACAATATATAACATGTTGCGCCTGGCTGAAGTAGAAGTTGACAAGGAAGAGCGACCTCTCAGTCCACACAAAATAAGAAGCAGTGAGGTGAGTATGTTTTGGTTTGAAATTTGAAATTTTAAAATTGTTTTGCTCGTAGTGTTTAGAAAACTTTGCTCTAGTGTGAAAACTGGGCATGTCTTTTTATATAATGTTTTAAAATATTGAATCATTTAGTTACAACAAAATACTTATTAAAGATGTGTCTAAAATATGACTTTTTTAACAGGTTTTGTTTAATCCTTTTGATGACATTGTTCCAAGACCAAATAGAAAGCTGAAGAAAGACAAGCCAGAAGAAGAAACTAAAAAGTCCAAAGTAAAAGGCACAAAGTAAATATATGCCACATAAGTGGTGGTTAATTTTCTTTCACCTTTAATTTACAGCTTGGTAATTTTCTATTTCTGCTTTTGAGATGCAAGGCTTTACCAAAATGCACAGAAGAATGTTCTCTGACCTTAGCAAAACCTGCTTCCCTGTTTCTGAAGAGATGGTGGAGACCTAGTTGCTCTGACTGAAATGGTTACTGTTCATCTGCTGAGCCGTAACTGTTTTGTGCATCCTGATAATTTGTTGTAAAAGAGAGGTAAAAAATAGCTTAAGCCTTTCCCATGGGCAAGAATGTGCGATCCTTCTTTTGTGCCTGAGATGACAAAGAAGTTAATACGTATTAGTAAATAGGTCATAGCTGAGTTGTTAGAGGGTTTTGAACTTATTTTATCAGCTACCACTTCTCTCCCACCAAAATGCTTAGTAAAGGAAAGCATTTTGACACAGGAAATCTAGTTTTCTGTAAATTAAATTTGGTAGTCATAACCATGCAATGAAAAGTAATAGGAAATCTAAAGTGTGTGTATGCTGTCAGTTCTGTTGGACAGAAGCACAACATATTGCAACTCACTTGTTCCAACATAGTGTAAACAGTTAATTTGGAAAAAAAAAAAGGAAGATCATTATTTCTTTTAATTACATTCTGTGAATGTGTGTGCACTTGATGCCTTTCTGAGCCATCATGTCTTGAGAATTTTGTGTTTGGTACTTGAATGTTGCTCTGTTGGAAAAAAGAATTTTAAAAAAATGCAACTGCTCTGTTTTCAGAGTTGTCAGCATTTAAGAGTCTGTGAAAGTTAATCAAGGCAGAATTTTTTAAATAATGCTTTACCATTTTCTAAGTGATGTTTTGCTATCCTGATTCTTTTGTCTCAGGAACGGAATAGAACATACTTCTCTAAATATTCATGGTTTATTGCAAAAAAACATGTAGTTGTTTGATACATTTAGCAGGACAAAAAGTTTTTGAAAAATTGCATGCAATATGAAAGTAATATGTTTACATTTTATGGGATGTTAATAAGACAGTATTTGAAGTTTTTCTGGAAAATGTGTTTTCTCTCTTCAAGAAATTTTAACCTGCTTTCCTTTGGGGAAGAAGCTGAAGAAGAAGAGGAGGAAGTCAATAGAGTTAGTCAGGTACTGTACCAAATCATCCCCATTTTTCTTTTCAACATAGAAGTACCTTTTTTCCATGTTTGTGAAAAGCTTTGGAGTTCCTAATCTTGTTCTTATGTTTGAGTTTTGACCAATAATACTAGAAATTACTTCAGTTTTTATGATTCTACTATTTCAACGTGTTGAAAAACAGAGGTTTTTAGCTTTTCTAACTTTGAAGGTGCTTTCAGTCACTCCATGATATTTTTGCATTTCCATAAAGTTTCATACTTCATAGTGTAGATCTGTCTGCTGTTCAAAATTAATGGAGTTGATAGATATTTTTTCTTCTTCAGCTCCTTAATTATAAGAGTGTGATTAGATGGTAAAATGCTTGAGATTTGAAATAGCTCAACTTGCTCATTGCCAGTGCATTCTTAGCTCTGTTTTCTTATGTATATCCATCCTGTGTGCAAAGTCAAGGGGGGTTATTGTGAGGAAAATAGTGCATTATGATAATTAAATATTGTACTATTGTGAATTGCCCATGTTCACAGAACTAGGGTTGCATAGGTAGTCTTTGGTCTGATGTTTCCTTACTTGACTTTGCCACTTGGATAAGGTTAGTTTAAAGATGTCTCATTTGTACTGCTGACCAAATTATTCCTCTAGAGCCCTAGGCTTTCTTACTTACTAGTATGGTTCAGATACCTACCTGCTTCTGTTAGCGATCAGACTACATGGTGCTGAGTCCTGTATGAAGTAAGCAGAAGGATGGTCCTCAAGATATAGTTAAAATACAAAAGACATCCGTGAATAATGATGGACAATATTACAGTGAGATGGTATCAGTCAGGATGATAGTAGAGGTTTATCACAACAGTATTTTTTACTATTTTTCTTCCTAGTTTCAACTTACCAGTCAGACAAACTATACTTGTTTACCTTAATGTGCTCCTCTGCAGTTTTGCTCTTGGTGTATGTCTGGTTTCTAATATTGCATTTAACTCTGTTGCTTTGATGTTCGTCACTTTCATGCCAAATATTTGCTTTTCAGTTTAAAATGATCTAAATAGAACGCCTCTTTTATGACAAGCCCAGTTTCAGTGTTGTCATGCTGTCTTCAACTCGGTCTTAAAAATCTCATCCTCGTATCTGTCCTGACTAAATTCTGGACTATCCAAATCAACTGTTTATGAAGAATTCCTATTCATTCTTTACAACAGAATGAAACCTAATTTTACAAATCTCATTCCTTACTTCTAATAGGTCTAGATCAGTATCTCTATAGTTCTTAGTCTTGATTAAGTTGAAGTATGTGAACTTCAGCGCCAACTTTCTTCTCTGTTTCAATAAGAAAAGTTGAAGGTCAAAGTTAATAATGGGATTCTTTGACATCTGCAAATTCAAAATTCTGTAAACTTTTTTTGGTTGCTAGATGCAGTAAGTCTTGCTTGTTTCAGTGTAAGAAGGGTATACTTTTAAGGACTGAGGTTGAGAGGAAAGCCTGCAAGTAGCTGAGGAAACTTGTAACAGAAAAGGGAACATCTTCTATTCATTTTTAGTGCAGTGAGGCTGAGGCTGTATGTGTATGAGGATGAAATTTTTTACAGTGTTTAATGATTTCACATTTACACATGAAAACTAAGAATTCTTGTCCTAGTCACATCATATTAACCAAGTAAGTACTGAATTTAAGAAGGCCTCCCTAAGTCTCTTCTCCATCTTCTCCATTATGAAAATATTTCTGCTCTGGACTTGTTCAGCCTGCACTGCACTTAGTCTAAGTGAGGGAAATATTCTGCCTTTGTTGCAGTGCATCACCAGACTCTTGTTCCTGAGACCTGAGTATGAAGAAGGGCAAAGAAAGATAGCTGGGGATATGGATCATGGTAACTTTAAAATTTAAAAAAAGGGAGAGAGAGGGAAAGATGAGAATTATTATTCCCTATTTCTTACAATGTGAAAGTGGAGACACAAAGATAAATGAGACAATAAATATACAAAGAAAAAGTCTTTTCCCTCTTGGAATTTCAGTTGTCAACATTTATGCCACAGAACATGACTGAAGTGAGAAGTATAAATACTTTCAAAAAGAGATTAAACGACATTAGAGCCATTGGTGTCTTTTAAATGTTACAGGTCAAATTGTGTCTTCTGTATCAGGAGAGTCTCTAAATACTTGTATTATAGACAGTATGAATCTTAGAAAATTTGTATACCCTAGGAGGTTATAGAAGGCAGAGATCAGAGGATTAGGGAAGTTTGTGTCAAGGAGCAGTGAGAGCAGAATGGGCTGCATGAGGGAGGGTGAGCAAGGAGGCAAGAGTTGATTCCAGCCCAGGCAGTGCACTCACCAACAGGGGCACAATCCCACAGGGTTTGGATACAGTAGGCAGAGTTGGTTACTGGTAACAGGGCCCGTTTACAGTCCTGGACATGGCAAGCAATAGCCAAGGCCAAGGTCCCCATCTAGAGAGTCCAGTCAGAAGCAGCAAGAGATGAGACAGGGCTGGAGACAAGTTGTCGTCGTCTAACCCTGGCAGGCAACTCAGCACAACGCAGCTGCTCACTCACTCCCCCCACAGTGGGATGGGGGAGAAAATCAGAAGGGTAAAAGTGAGAAAACTCATGGGTTGATACAAAGACAGTTTAATAGGGAAAGCAAAAGCTGTGCGAGCAAGCAAAGCAAAGCAAGGAATTCATTCCCTACTTCCCATGGACAGGCAGGTGTTCAGCCATCTCCAGGGAAGCAGGGCTCCATCACACATAACGGTTACCTGGGAAGACAAACGCCATTGCTCCAAACGTCCCTGCCTTCCTTCTTCTTCCCCCAGATTATATACTGAGCATGATGTTATATGGTCTGGAATATCCCTTTGGCCAGTTTGGGTCAGCTGTCCTGGCTGTGTCCCCTCCCAGCTTCTTGTGCACCTGGCAGAGCTGAGAGCTGACAAGCCCTTGTATAGTCTAAGCAATACTTAGCAAAAAATAAACCGTCAGTGTGTTATCAACGTTCTTCTAGTACTAAATCCAAAACACAGCACTATGCAAGCCACTAGCTTCAAGAAAACTAACTCTGTCCCAGCCGAAACCAGGACACAAGTCTATGAATGGGCCTGGTCGACCCACATTAGAAGATGGGGTTGGGCACAGGTACACCTCTGACATAGCTCAGGCAGTGTGTGGATTCTCAGGCCTGGGCTGGAGTGGTGCGCATGGGCGGAGGAGCTCTAGGTAAAACTCCTCAAGGCCGCTAAGTCTATTAGTGCATTCAGGGACCCCACAGTGGGGCTTCCAGTGGTTGTTGATTAGTGTTTAAACTGAAGCTTTCAGTGTCCAAACTACATTTGTCTGTACTGGTTTGGAGCAGTTTACGAAGGTGATAAGCATTTGTCTTATGGTTTCATCTACCTTCTGAAAACCCACACAAATTACTTCTTGAAGGAAGTAATTTTTCGTGTTGCTGAATGTTAGTCTTTTTTTCTATATAAGAAAAAATTGAAGTTGTGTTTAAATGAGTTAAGATTTTATTATCTGCACAACTGCTGTCTTCCTGAAAGGATTATAAAATGCAGCTGTAATGGAGACATTAAATCACAATACAGACTATTTCTGTAACAGATATTTTCAGTCTGATTTCAGTCTGAAATTTAAGTGTACTTTTTGGATTACTATGGGGAATGCTTTCTTACTGCAGTCTTTCTGCCTGAAGATCTTATATGAAGATTTATTTGACTGCTTGCTTCAGTATATGATTCCTGCATGATGTATTGCAGGTTGGTTGTTTTTGGGGTTTTTTTTTCCCTCTAGGAGTCTAATTAGTGCTCTATCAATTGATAATACTACTTATAACATGGTAGTTGTTTGATTGCCATATACCATGATTGGAAAGTCAAATTCTTGCCTCTTCATTCACTCAAGTATATATGTGCTAGACTATGTATCTTTATTTGTGATGATTAAACAATCTTTTTTTCCCCCCTCTTTCCTTCAAAATTGAGTGCATTGCTATTAGAAAAATAATTTTTGAATCCACGAGGTCAGTTTGATGCTCCTCTTTCTGGAATGCCTTCTCTGTTCTACTATTAAAAGTGTTTATGCTTACTGGTTAGGCTAAAGCTAACAAAAAGCAAGTTATCTTTTTCTTGCCATTATCCTTTTTCACCATGTATTCTCTCAAATACTGAAATATATAATACTTTTTTTTTTTTTTTAACAGAGCATGAAGGGAAAAAGTAAAAGTAGTCATGATCTACTGAAGGATGATCCACATCTAAGCTCAGTTCCTGCTGTCAAAAGGTTAATATGTGACTTCCATTTTCCAGAACAGGCTTACTTTCAGGATGTTAGAGCTGATTATCATCATTTATACTCATTGTTTGTCTGTTAGTCTTTAAGAAATTAAGAATGGCAATGCTGGATCGGACCAAATGTTCCTCTAACCCCCAATGCTGTCACCAACATTGGCCAATAAAGAATAAAAGGAGGGCAAGCGTACTGTTTACCTGAGTAATCTTCCAGCCTCCATCTCCTTTCAGCTCAGGGGGCTGTCAGAGTTTGATGTAGTTCATCCTGTATAGTAATCCTTAATAGAGCACTTGTAAAGTGCTTATTCAGTCTCTTGTAATATTGCGTACATTCCCACTCTCCTGACTGCTGCAGGAAGAAGTACCTCCCCTTTTTGTTCGGAACCTGGCTGCTGCTGGCATCATTTGATAAATTCTAATTCTTATGCTGGAAGAGACAGTGAACGGTCCCTTTATACCTCTCTTTACCACAATCCCCTCCTAGGCAATCTCTTTCCTACCCTAAACTCTTAAAGCCTACTCAGCTTCTTGTGGCTCTTCACAACCCTGGTTCTGTTCTAAAATATTTTTTTTTTTTTTTTTTTTTTTTTCCCCAAATCTAAGCACCATATTAAAACTGAGGTGAATCATAGATCTGTACACTTGCATAAAGATGGTGTCTTTTATTCTTTATTTCTTTTTAATACTTACAAACTTCTGATTTGCTTTTTTAACCACTGTTGAGTATTGAGCTGTGACAATTCCATGAAAATATATCAACTCCAAAAATTTGCTTATCATAGAATAGTTTGGGTTGGAAGGGACCTTTAAAGGTCATCTAGTCCAACTACCCTGCAGGGACATCTTCAACCTGTTCCAGTGTTTCATCACCCTCATTGTAAAAAAAATTCTTCCTTATATACATTCTGAATCTACCCTTTTTTAGTTTAAAACCATTACTCCTTGTCCTGTCACTATAGGTGCTACTAAAAAGTCTGCCCCCATCTTTCCTGTAGGCCCTCTCTAAGTACTGAAAGGCTGCAATCAGGTCTTGCTGCAGTGTTCTGTTCACCAGACTGAACAAGCCCAACTCTTTCAGCCTGTCCTCATAGGAGAGGTGCTTCAGCCCTTGGATCATTTTTGTGGCCTCCTCTTGACCTGCTCCAACAGGTCCACGTCTCTTCTGTGCTGAGGGCCCCAGAGCTGGACACAGGACTGCAGGTGGGGTCTGACCAGAGCAGGGGAGAGGGGCAGAATCCCCTCCCTCCACCTGCTGGCCACGCGGCTTTCTGGGATGTGAGCACATGTTGTCAGCTTATGTCCAGCTTTTCCTCCACCATTACCCCCAAGTTCTTCTCGGCAGGGCTGCTCTCAATCCCTTCATCCCACAGCCTGTATCAATACTGGGGGTTGCCCCAACCTAGGTGCAGGATCTTGCACTTGGCCTTGTTGAACCTGTTGAGGTTCACACGGGCCCACTTCTCAAGCTTGCCTGGGCCCCTCTGGATGGCATCCTGTCCTTCAGGCGTGTCAGCCGCACCACTCAGCTTGGTCTTGTCTGCAGACTTGCTGAGGGTGCACTGAATCCCACTCTCTGTGTCATTGATGAAGATACTGAACAGTTCTGGTCACAGTACAGACCCCTGAGGGACACATTATGATCAATGATGGTCAACTGACATCTCCTTGTTTTGTGGGACTCATTTTCCTCATGTGCATAGATTTACTTTTATCTACCCCAAATTTCATCTATCATTTTATTGTCTCATTATTCAGGTCCTTCTGCAATTCTTCAGTCTGCTCTTGGCTTTACTATCCTGAGTAACTTCGTATTATCAAAAAACACAGTGACCTGGCTGTATGCCTGTTTTGTTACTGAGCTCAGTGAACAGCTCAAGCCCCAACACAGACTACTGTGGGTATATACTAGTGATCTTCCTCCACTGCAAGAAGTGATTGTTTGCTTCTAACTTTCATCTCCTGTCTTTTACCATGTATTTATTTATGCATGGGCTTTGCCATCACCCTAGGGCTACTTAATTTCCTTGAAAACCTTTGCTTAGAGATTCTGTGTGGGTCCAAATATATCAGAGAGATCATCCACAACCACGTGTAGCCCCTTCAAAACACTCCCAGTGGTTGGTAGGGCAGTTTGCTTTATAGTAACATCACAAATCCCAGGTAGGTCATTGGACCTCTCACCGTGGCTTCTACTTGTTCAGGACTGACATCAGAATTACAGCTCTGGATACATTCTAAATATTTTCTTTAATCCTCATGAATGTGGTTTGGTTTTTTTTAATTATAATCTTCTGTTAAGAAACACTTCCACAGAGAGTTTTCTGGATTCATTTTTTTAAATTAAATTAATGTTATTGATTCCAACAAATTTATAGTTTCTTTGATGACCTTGGTTACTTATTGATGGCTCAGAGCACACCTCAAAGCCTTGATTCTGGGGACTCTAATATTCCTTGCTTTGTTTCTCTACCATAACTTCTGTTTTAAATTGTGGGATGGAAAAATCTTCAAGGGTCTTTATTACTAGCTTGTGACAATTAACAGTGGATATGTTAGCCTTAGTATATTCAAGTAGATTCTTTTTTTAGTACACTGAAATTAGCTGTGTAACAAATGAAAATTTTGATGTTAAGCTTAATTATCAGTATAGTGCATGTTGAACATGCCTATAAAAAGGCAGCTTTCCAAAATATAGACTATTTGCAATGAAATGCTAGAGATTGTTTGGTATGTGAGATGAAAAACATCCATCTCAAGTGAGTTGTGTTGTTTGGGTTGGTTTTTTTTTAACTGTATACATTAGTGTTTTGTGTGGAAAGCTCAGGCTATGCTTAGAATTTATCCATTGTATGAAAGTCTGTGGTTTTATCCTGTGTTTTTAAGCATTTCTAGTTAGAAAGGATTATGATAGTTAAATGATAGAAAATACTATTCAGTGATACTTTTAAGATGAATGTGAAGATACAAATGACTAGGTTGACTAAAATTCTAAGTAGCTAACCACACACATTTTTTTTTACTTAAGAACTGGGGTTTTTAAACACTTTTAAATCTGCTCTGGTACTTCAAATTAGTTAACGATTATTTTCCTTCTTTTAGTGAAGCAGCAAGTGAAGAAAGGGATTTGAGTGAGGTAAGTAACTTTTTTTTTTTTTTTTTTTTAACAAATAAGTCTTTGGTTTTTATTGTGTGTGAATTAGATTTTCCTAGGGTAACAAATGCTAGCTCAGAGGTTTTTGAAAACTAGCTCAAGTCAGATTTCCAGGGAAAAGCTGGAGGCCCTTTCAGAACTCTAAGGTTTGGCCATTGTGAACATTCACAGCAGGGTAGAGTTACTACTGCATGCTATAAAAACTGCTTACCAGATATTTCAGTCAGTAGATTTAGGTGTATGGGAGGTTATGTACCACAGAGTGACAACTGTTACTAAAAGCCCTGAAATTGCTGCTAAATAAGAAAGTTAAAATTAAATTTGTTGTGGATAATGATATAACTCCAATGTCTGAAGGGAAATCTGTATATGAGTGAGCATCCTCTTGGAAAGATTTCTTCAAGGAAACAAAATTTCTGTGAATAGTTATCACTTAAATTGTATTGATGAAGACTGTCACCTCTGAAAGACAGGAAGTCTGAATACCAAGCAGTAACATTCAGCCAAACATGGAAGCTATTTTAATTACAAGGAGACTGTCATATATGGTTGCAGAGTAAGGTTGCTAGCCAAAGTATGTCTTTGCCTCCAGCCACAGGTCATAGGGATACCCCGTTCAGTTGCTGTTGAGACGGAGATGTAATATTTGACTAGGAGTGTTATCTCCTATTCCCCAAACTGAATCCAGAAAACTAGGGTTTTCCTTATCTATCCACCATGCACAGGTACTTAACTGTTAGTTGATGCACTGTGGAAGTGAAGGAAATACACAAACTACCCCATTCTTGTGCCTAGAAAAAAGAAAACAGTCTACTTCCACCCCGTTTCCTGTTGTTTTTTCCACAAAGCATAGTATGAGTTCACGTTCTTGGACTCTTCTTCTTTGTAATTCCTGCTGTGCAGGAACATTTAAGTGTTAGAAGTGTTCTGATAATGGTATTTAATAATTCTTCAGATGTTCAAAAAGCCCTTTCAGTGAACTGGATTTGGGGAATAAAGAACAGGGACATATTAGGTATATTTATTTAAATTTTTATTTTTTAGCCTAATTAATCTGAATGCTTTTATAATAATATCATGAAGTACGAAATAGGAAAACTTTTTTTTCCCTCAGGTGCTCTCCTTAATTTTCATTTCATTAAAATATCTTAGCTAGAATCTAGCATTTCAGGCAGTTTCCTGAGCCTTGTAAAGTGGTACTAGTATTTTATCATCTCTCTTGAATTTATTTCAGTTAACACATCACAGGATCACTTTCTCATTTACATGGCTGCAACACATTGGTAGTGTTATAGCCATCCTATGAGCAAATAATTCTTCCAGGTCTCCCTACCTCCCCCAAATAACAAGCCCCTAGCGTGTAAGAGAAACTCTTGTTGTTATTCCCTAAGCACCTGACCTTGCTGTTCATGCTATTAAATATCATCCTGTTTCTCTTACTGCAGTCCTCAAGGTCATACATTTCATGCTTTGAGAGTTGGATCCTTTGTATTAACAGTACCTCATCGCTATTTGTTAAACCTCTTTTTGTGCCTAAGTCATTAATGAAAACATTATATGAAATATGTTCACAAGACAGATTTTTTTTTTTCCCCACCATTGACATTCCTCCATTTCCCCTTTCTGCACAACTTGTTTTCCTCTCCCTATTTGTCAGTTAACGAACAGTAGGTTTTGTTTAGTACTGTGAATGGATAAAGTTTGATACCCACACCTCAATTCAGTAGTCTTCTCAAATGGCTAAATCGCATTACATACAGTAGTGCAAAATCTCTCATTACATTTTTATTTCTAGAGCAAAGAGAAGAATAGGGCCATTCCACCCAGCTAACACAGCAGCAAAAACTATTACAGCTTCCAGGCAGGCAGTTTTGCATTCCTGTGTCACTAGGGGGACACCATCATCCAACTGAACAGCCACTTCCCTCCTGAGTTGTCATGTAGGCCACTCTGGGTGGAAATGTGTTAAATCTATTAGTTGGTAATGAGACTTCAGAAGAATGAGAGTTGAAAAGATACAAGATCAGATGCAGTTAATGAGACAGAAAAGGGGCTAAAGGAGGAGACTGGGCGGGAGAAAAGAGTAGAGTTGCAGGAGGGAAGGGGTTGAGGAGGAAGGTGATATCCTATTTTGTTGGTGTTTTTCTAGAAGAAAACTGGTGAAATCCTATGCAGAGTGAGGGGAATGGAAGGTTTGGGAAGTAGGGAATTCAGCTGAGTTGGGACAAGTTGAACCATTTTCTCTCTCCCATTTTAAAATACGTCCATGGAATCCCCCTCATGTTACTCAGATTTCTGTATTTTTGAATTAGCTTACTACTTAGCAATTGCAATTTGTCTGGAGTTGTCCATTTTTATTCTAGAAATTCTCCTATCCAAGTCTTTGTGTTTCAGTTAAGTCCTTTTACCTAAGCCCTAGCCAAATCTCCACCAGGAGTCTGTCTTCATCCTTGACTGTTAAACACCTTGAACACAGTCCTGCCACATTCCTTTTCTGAATTCTGCCCCCTGCCATTGAAGTCTGTTGTCATCCTTTCTACCTGGTAATTTCTCAAGCAAGCAAATCCTTCAGAAAGTTTCATTATCTCCACTGTCAAACAATTAACTTCATGGGAAATTAAGTGGAATGCTGATCCTGTTCCACTTTTGTCTTTCCCCTGTTTAAAAAGAACAGACAAAACCCCCACAACACCCTTCCAGTTATTTCATTGACAAAATATTCAGCTATTTTACTGTGCTGAATATTCACAGATTTAATTTTTTATTCCTGACTGGTCTTCTCTTGTCTAAATTTAAAATCTAAGCATGGTAGTCTGAAGTCTAAACAGTGACTCAAATACAACATCTGAAATCCAGCTCTTGATTTTTTTTTTCTTCTATTCCTAAAATTGCCTCTTGTTGCTTTTATTTTTCTCCCCTCTCCCCCTCCATGTTTATGGATACAGTCTTCATGCTACTCTTTGTCCTACCTGTAAGTCACACCCAGGACATGTACATTGTCTTTAGAGTGTTCCTCTCCAAATGCTGACATCCTGGCAGTCTCCTGGATACAGTACAGCCCTCTGGAGTGCCATTTCTAAGTCTATCCTTTTGCTCTGTGTGGTTAAAATTACAATCACATAGCATCTTACACTTCAGCTAATTAGCATTAGTACAAAATAAATATAAAAAGATGTGCCATCTAGCCTGCGAGCTGGCATCCTTCCATTAAGATTCATGGAGGCTTCCTTCTTCAAGGAAGGAAGTAGTGAAGCTTAGATCTCTTGGTCTAGTTGGGCCGCTTCATCATTTCTGAGAGAAATGACTTAGTTCTCCCTCCAGTTTATCACCTTTTGCCTTCCTCTGCTAGGCCTGGAAGCATAGTACCTCTGCAGCAAGTTGTGATGATCAATTCCACAGGTTTTCACAGCTTCTTTTGATCAATGTGGTAGTTGTAGATTCCCTCAGGGAGACCGATGGGCAAACCTCTTACATCCCATCATGACTGTAGTGTAACCCTGTGGCAGGAAGTTCTTACTAAGTTTTGTTTTTCTTTTCGTGGAAAATGAAGGAAATGTTTAATGTGTTGTCTTGATCAAATTTTACATTCATGAACAATGACCAGACTAATACCATGTTGCTATGAGGTCTTTTGTAGAACTGTAAGGGTTTACAGTCTAGAATAGACTGTTTTAGTTTTTTAAGCCAGACAAAAAAGATGTAATTTGGGTATGAAAAAATATTTGATGATCATATATCTAATTTTTCATTCTCTCTGAAGCAAATAAGGAGATATTTGTTTGAAAAGTTTGCTTTGAAATTAGGTACTTTTTTTTTGTAAGGGACTATCTTTGTAAGAAAAACTTTCCATATTCAACATTCTGTAGTAAAAAAAAAAAAGCTAAAGGAGAAGTTTTATCATTTTAAATCAATAAAGGAGGAAGAAGAACATGATGAAGATAGTGTAGAAGGTGAAGCTGCTAGCAATGAGAGATTTGAAATAAAAGAACGCATTGCCAAGAAGTTGAAAATTGATACAAGTGAAAATGTTAAACAGCAAATGCAAGAGGAAGAAGCTAAGACAGAAAAGAAAACAACTAGTCGCAGGTAAGTATTGTGGGTTTGTTGTTTTTTTTTTTCCCTTCAGCTTGTTTACAGTTAGATCTTCTGCTCACTTCCAGTTTTGCAGTTACTACATTGATAGTTTAGTATTACATTAAAATTATTCCCCCCTGCCCACCTCCATCTGTGGAAGATGAAATTGCCTGTTGCTTTCCCATTTCTTAGTTTCATTTGGCAGTTTGAGCCAAACAGTTAAGTTCGATTTTGTTACACTGAGTACTTACTGAAACCTTGTATGGGAGTTTTATTTTTCCCTGAGTTACAAATGAAGAGGATTTATGTGTATTTATCATGCTTTACTTTGTCTTTCTACACAGTTATAAGATTGAATTTTGTAGCTTCTTTATCTGTGATAACACACAGTGGTCATCCACCACTGAGAATTTACAGAAAGTAAAGGCTTCCTAGTCATCCATTAAAGTCTGGTTTAACACAGTAGTCATTCTTACAGTGTACCAGTTTTTCAATGCTGCAATTGATACACCAGTTTTTAAATACTATCTAGGCCTGTTCTTAGAGGGTTGTAATATGTCTGTGTTCAGTAGCGTAGCACTGTATTCAAATTATTAAACTAGCTCTAGACAAATGACTATGTTTCTGTAGCAGTATTCAGCTCTTTACAGACGTAGAAGTGTGGGTTTTAGTCATATAATATAGCTGTGCCAGCCTTTGTTAACATCTGCACTGATTAGCATTCAATTTTCAGTGAGTTAGTTTGTCTTCTTGGAACCTTGTGTCTCAGCAGTCTTTCTTTCAGAGCTAGTTTGGGAATTTCCACCTAATAATATTTATGTTGCATGAAAACTTTCATCAGGTATGCAACTGATGTGTAGTGGATCTGATGGCAAGCTTACTAGAAAATATTGTCCAATATTTCAATAAACATGGGCTTCAGAAGTTACCGAACAATTAAATCTTCGCACTTACAAAGTTCAATGTGTAAATTTACTTATTCAGTGAAACTTACTTGGGGGTAAGGGGAGGAAGCATCAAAAAGTTAATTTAAATTTTATATTCTTAATTCTGCACAGTTGTCATAAATAACTGCCTGATGAAATTATTCAGGCTTTGCCTATACTAAATTCTGTGTATGCAGAGCTGTCTTAGATTCTCTTCCACAACAGTTTCCTCTGAACTGAACCATTCCTCCTCGGTTTTTAGTTTTTTGTTTTGTTTTGTTTTGTTTTTTTCTTCCCGTGTTTACCCCTACTGCAACATGGTTTTGTATGTAATGGCCAAGGCATATTGCCAACATGGAAGAATCCAGGAAAGTCTGTTTATGACAAAAGAATACCCGGTACTCAATATACACACTTCACAAGTTCCATAGTGGTTACTGTCACTATTAATAACTGGGAAGTAAAGGCTTTGGGTCAAGTTACATGAAGATAAATTTGTTGCAATAATAATACACTTTGAGATAAAATACATATTGAAACTTTGTTTGGAAAACAGAAGGAGTAAATGAAGCAAAATCGGTTGTTTTAAAGTCATCAGAAATTCACATATCTGACTTGAACCCCTTGCAGGTCATTCTGGTTTTATATGACTATATATACCTGCTAAAAATAAACCCCAACCGTATCTTATTGAAGAAGGGGCTGTTGTCAGTTATGGTGGGCATTCAATCATTATCTTAATTGTAAAATAAAATTCATTATTAAGAGAAAAGGGAAATCACACCTTGCCATTTGCAACTTGATAGATATCTGATTATTTTTACTGAAAGAATTTCATAGAACTTTAAAAGCAAGATTAGTAGGTTTTGAGCATTCCACGTGAGGTAGTATTTTTAACTCTGTGTGTTCTATATTTAGAAGCAGGACGTGCTTTTAGAGGAGTAGGAACACTTGCATTATTTTGGATAATGTTTTAATACGGATGTATTAAAATACATGAACTCTAAGTGTTGCTGTTTGTCTACCTTTTTTGGAGCAGTGAAAAGCCTGGTGAGAACATTGCCAATAAAAGGGTTTTTATTAACCACTTTAATAAGTTTGGATAGCTCCAGAAGATAAAATATTCATGGGATTTAAGCAGGAAATTCAGTGCTCTTTTCTACATCTTCTCCAGTATTGATTTGAATCTGAGAAGCCCACTGGGTACAGTACAGAAGCCTTTGTAATTTGAGCAAATCTGAGTAGGTTCCAGTCAGTTCTTTCTCATACCTAGATGATGTTACTTCCAAAGTTCCTTTTAATTTTGTATTTGCTGAAGAGGAGACCCAACATACTTAATAGCTGGAGAGAAATAAACAAGAGCATTTGACATAAAAAATCCAGCACAATAACGTAAAAGGATATAATCTGTAATTTAAATGGGCATTAGTTTTTCCTGTCATTTTATTTGATTTCCTGTCATTTTACCTGATTTTACTTTCAGTTAGAGGCAAGACAACTAACTTCAATGCTTTGGCAAACTTTATGTAGTCAACAAGATTTGTGTGGTCAGATCTGTAAACTGATGTTAATCCATTTGTTTTGGAACTGTACATAAATCTATCTCTTTGTAGAACCATGTAGTGTTATGTATACCAGCATAAACCTCTATTTCAGGAGCATTGGCTTTCTGTTTTTCATTCTTCTTTTCTCTCTGTAAGAGCACTTAAATCACAGTACATGAAATTTAGTGCCGTGTTTTCATGTCTGTGCTTGATATAACTAGGTACAGTTTCAGAGGACGTATACAAGACATCTTTTAAAAACCTATCCCCTGTTTTTCCTTTCTACCATCTTTGAAGTTGTGCTGTGTGGCTGCTTTGGAAATTGGTGGCTGTACTATCTCTGCTGTAGACAGCTGATCCACAGCAGGAAGTATACTGAGATCAAGGAGGATGACGGGTAACTTTGATCCCAAAATCTGGTTACTAGTCCTATGGTTGAGAATGATGCATAATCCCAGTGGTAAATTATCTAAATATTTATCGTGTGTCAATTAAAATGGTTATATATCAGTACGTGGGACAAGAGTACCCAAGGTAGTTTTCTGTCTGAAATCTTGCAGAAATATTGTACTGAAGCAGTTTTCTGATTGCAGAAAAAAGTAGTTCCTGGTTTTCAGTACTCTGCCTCCAGTGATTGATTAATCCTGCACCCTAATAATGTTTGTGATATTACCTATAATATTCCCCAATATAGAATAAATATAAGCTCCTTGGAGTCGAACTGTTCTTGATCATGGAGATTGGACAAATACAGATTATTGTTAGATAGCCATATTGGAGAGTGGAGATGAGGATTCAGAAATTTAACAAGTTCTCCAAGAAAAGCTTTTTCTGCAAAAGTACTTTCAAGTACATGGCGGCTAAATAACATCGTTAGAACAGCAAAACATCAAGGTTTGATGGCATAAAGTAAGATAAACATTATCATTGTCCAGAATAGCAACTTTTTTGTAAGTGTACTGTAGTCCAAGTGTGTGTTGATCAGAGCAGACAGAGACGTGGGAGGTGCAAATACCAAACAAGAAGTTGGATCCACCATACATAGCTTGAAGGGTAATGTCTATTAACATACCAGAGGGCCAAAACCCATCTAATATCTATTAGAATTGTTCATCTTGGCAGGTATTTAAATGTGCTAATAGAATAATTGAACTTCTAAAAATATTTTTTCAGAGTACTGTCTTTTAACATGCATGACTTTTTTCTGCAAATCTGTATTCATTGTATTAGTCCTGTTTCTTTTAGTACAAATCCATTTGTGAAGTTGGAAGTTTGGACATCTGTTTCAGAGAAACAGTATGGAAACAATAGACACTTTCTCAAGGTCATGGTATTGAGATCCAATACCACTTCCAAATGCAGTCATAGTTGGAGCGCTCAAATGGTGAAGTTCATTTTAGTAATTTCAATATGCATTTGAACCTTTTGTGTATATTTTAAAAAATATTTTGAGACACTTTCTGATTTTGTATTAGATATGGAACCTCATGGAAAAAGAATTTCCCACTCATTCTGGCAAGTTGGTAGAGAAATTCCACACGTCTTGTTTTTTATTAGAAAGTTTAAACCTCAACTTCAAAGTATGCAACAGCTGTTTACATGAAGGAATGAATACAGATTGAAGGAGTGTTTTGCCATCATTGCAATAGTAATCAAATTTATCAGCATTACATCATTTGTAAAACGGCAGTGGCGGGAGGTGGTCATTTAAAGGCTTCCGAGTAGAGTCCTCTTCTAGTTTGGTAATTAAACCAATTGGTTTTATATATCTTTTCATCCTGTAGGTGGAGCTCAAGTGCTACATTTTCTGGCTACCAGCTTTTAAATTTCAGTGCTTCTTGTTTGCAAGATATGCAGTGTGCAAGTAGAGTACAGTTGACTGTACAGTTTCTCACTGTACAATTAACAATTTCAGTTGGATCCTTATATTGAATGTGCTATTAAATAGCAATATGAAATAGTTGTCTGGAATAGCTGAACTACTGTAGAAGGAAAGTTGACTTTTTGAGTAGTTAGCATCACTTGAATTTAGCTCTGCATTTGTATTTCCTGTTGTATATTTTTTCACCTAATAATCCTATTAATTGCAGTTGAATTAAATAATCACATTTCTTTTGGCTTATAAGCCATTGCTGACTATCACAAGGAGATGAATAATAATAGCAGTAGTTACTATTAACTACTATTGTAATTAAAAGTAGCTGTATTGCCATTCCTTTGCATTCCTAGTTTTTCTTATATGTATGTTGCTTGTCATGGGTAAAATAAATCATCTCATGAAGCTTTAGACATCTACTATGTGTATTTGTAAGAAACTACTTGCTTCATCCTCAAAGCAGAATATAACACTTTTTAAGGTGTAATTCCTCTGACTTCTTTTTCTTCATTTGTTAAAAGACAAGATGAAATAACTAGTTTATTTACAGATATTTGCACTTGGTCAAATGACTTGCATCCCCACTGTCATTTTTTCATCTAGGCACAATAGTAATAAAAATAGTAAGTAATGCTAGGCAGATATGGAGCAGACATGCTCAAATTCATGCTAAGTCCATTTCAGACCATGCAGTAAAAATTGCATATAGTTAAGACGCCGTATAATTTTCTTAGCATCTGAATAAACATTGACAAACTGAGCATGCAAGATTGTTTTCCTAAAGTGCTCTTACAGTAGTGTGGCACAGAACAGCTAAGGGTAATTTTATGAGTGATCTCATGGAAGTCTTCTGAAAGATCTTTAAATCAAAACTTGTTTTCCTCTTTGTAAATCTGCAATTGTTTTAAGTGAAGAATGGATATTTTTTGTTCATAAATTAATAATATATGGTAGAATATTTTGTTATAAATGCATTTACTGCGCACTTGTTACCTTGTGCTTATAATGCAGGCATTATAATGAAAAGAAATAAAAATAATTTTAGAGACTCACATAATTCTACAGTGGAAGAATTCTTGTAATTCTTGTAATTGTTGAAAATCTGTAACTTATTTGTTATTTATAACAGTTATATTTCTGTGCATGTGTGGAATCTGTTCAAGGGGGCTGAGTGATGTCATATAAGTTTGCTGTCTATAATCCTCATTGCAAGGTGGTTGATGGCATTGCAAGTCTGCTGTCTGTAATCTTTGAAACGCTGGAGGTTGTTGCAGATATTGCACCCATTTTTCAAAAAAGCCAATCATCATAGAATCATTTAGGTTGGAAAAGACCTTTAAGATCGAGTCCAACTGTTAACCTAACACTGCCATTCTACCACTAAACCATGTCCCTAAGCACCTCCTCTACCTGTCTTTTAAATACCTCCAGGGATAGGGACTTGACCACTTCCCTGGGCAGCCTGTTCCAATGCTTGTCAACCCTGTCGGTGAAGAAATGTTTCCTAATGTCCAACCTAAACCTCCCCTGGTGCAACTTTAGGCCATTTCGTCTCATACTATCGCCTGTTACCTGGGACAAGAGACCAACACCTACCTCACTACAATGTCCTTTCAGGAATAATCTGGTTAGCCTTACTTTAGTCCTTGGGCAAATTACAGGGTTGGTGCTCTTGGAAGCTATTTCTGGGCACGTGAAGGAGAAAAAAGTGATTGGAAATAGCGTGGAATTATCAAAGGCAGGATGAGGGGAGAGCAGTGCATATCATCTGGTTTGAGCATGAGGCTAGAATAGATGAGTTTCTGAGGTTCCTTCCAACCTGAATTCTTCTGTGATCTCTTTTTTTATTATTATTATTATTTTTTAGATTTCCCCCCACCCCATGATTCTGTTGAGATCTGGAATAGCAAGTCCAGCAGCTCTTTAGTTGGGTTTTTATTTTATTTTATGTGGTTTTAAGTTACATGTATATGTATGTATCTTCCAGTCCTCAGGCACCTCTCTACTTAAAGGTAGTTGCCTTGGAATGTGAAGTTTGTCTATTTTTATATAGAACCGTGATATCCTTTCTTCACAATAATTACTGTTTCCAATTTAGTAACTATATTTCTAATACTACTAGCATTTTCTTAAACTAGGTATAACTGCTACAATCAGGTCTTGTCCAACAATACAGCTTCTCTCTTTGCTTTTCAGTTTAGCACCGGGAAATATAAATTGTGGGTTAATAAGACTGGCTTTTGAGTTCTTGAGTACAAACTCTCCTTGCAACTGACTGAACTTAATTATGCCTAAAGAACTGCTGCTGTTTTCACAGAGCAAATTCAGGTATTCTGTTAGTAGAGTTTTAAGCCAAAGGAGACCATTAGATAAACTGTGTATCTCATGTCATTATTTACTGCCAGTTACCCCTGTATTGAGCTCACTGGTTACAGCTGAAAAGGAAAGGCATTCAAATGTAATTTGTAGATATCAAGACTGTAATTTGGTCCATATTTAGTCAGTGAGTGTAATCTATTCCAGTATTTAGATACCTTAACCCCTAACGGTACCTGATCCAGTTTTACGTTTGAGTTTGTCTGGATTCTGCTTGTAGCCAATGAATTCTCTTGCTGGGCCTTTTTCTGAAATTCACTGCAGCATGCTGTATTTTCTCTTACTTCAACTAGTTAAATTCTAATTGAGTCCTTTCTGTCTTTTTGATAAGCTGTACCCATGGAGTTCTTTCAGTCTTTCACAGTAAGACATTTTTTCCAGTCCTCAAATCACTTTATGACTTTTTTTGTTCCTTCTCCAATTTTTCAACATTCTTTAAAGAGCTTTGATCGGTAATCTCTTATTAGTCTTACTAGTGCTGTATACAGGGAGCCACAACTTTTTTTCTTACTTCCACCTCCCTATTTATTCATACAGTGCCCACGTCAGCCCTTCTTAATGATATTCCACTGATTGCTTATGTTGCTAGGGCTTTCCAGATTATTTTCAGTCATCGCTCTCTGAAAACTAGTTTCCCATTTTGTACACTTACTCTGCTTTTTCCTTCCTGGATTTTGGCAATTAATTGTCATCGACTTTTGTTTTATTTTGCGAGCCCAGGTTGCCCAGCAATCCTGATAGGAGAATTTGCTTCTGTGACAGTTTGTGTGATTCACTAGTAGTGGATTCGGTACCTAGTTCCCTGGAGTGAATAGATACATTTCCAGTCAGCCTTTAGTGTCGCATTGGCAACTGTTTTAAGCAGTAACTTTGTAACCTAATTCTTACCTAATGAAGATGTTCTTTCAGCCTGTTTCGTGTTGCTGGGGTGTTTTTTAAGGACTCTTACTTGAAAGTACTGGGAAGCAAGTTTTCCTGATTTCATATAATAGGCATTATTTTGATTGACTCTAAAATTAGCCAAGTTAGCAACCAGTCAGGAACTCATGCTGAATTCTACTAAGAAACTGATAGCATTATGTCAGAAACTATATGCTACTCTACTTTTTCTGTGGGAAATTTTTGTTGGATTATTGTATTCTAGCTTGATTCAAGAAGTACTTTTTTGTGTTTATGTAATCCAGTACCAGATTTCTTTAAAAAAGAGACATTGCCAATAAAATTGATGTGAAATTCATTTAACTGTTGAGATGAGCGCATATAAACTGATTCGTTTTCATTTTTCAATTTTTAATGAAACTAATAGCTTTAGCTCAGCTCATTATAATACAGCCAAACCTATTGCCCTTTTATCATGACCTCTTAACTTTGGATCCAAGAGTCTGCTGAAGTCCATTGAAATGCCAGGTTTTAGAATAATGGAAAACATCTGTTAGGTGTTAAAAGAGTAGAAGAAAAAAAAACTGTCAAGTGGAACTAAACAGATTAAAATCTATCGCTAGTGTACTCTACTACTGCAAAAGATTATTGCATGAGATTGCCTTAACATTTGCAGTCTGTCCTGCTCTTGTATTTTTTCATATTCCAAGGAAGTTATTTTGCTCTTCAGAACTGCCCTGCAGCCTTTCTCAAGTAGCGTCTAGCACCTATTTCATAATCCATAAAATTCTTACCAATATTTCTGGAGAAGTGCAAAAGCTCATATAACGCTGACTTTCAAGGGAGCATGTAAGCAGCAAATCTTTCCTACTAGTCCTGTTTCAATGCAGAGTATCAAAATACTTCTCTTAAATCCTAACCTTTAGTGGCTTTTATTGCACTAAACATACTTAAGACTGTTCTAAGTGTTCTACTGGTTGTTCTTCAGTAGTTAATAGATTTGGATTTCATTTTCTGGTCTTTCACTCTTGGCTTGAAATGTCATTTGAAAAGCTGTTTGGAGAAGCAGTACCTCTCTGATGGAAGGTACTAAGCATGTGAAATTTGGTGGTATACATATAGAGCAGTATGACGGTATTTCAGTCTTCCTGTTTTTCTGTATCTTGATCAACCTGTGTCCAAGCAAAATTTCATTGGGTTAGTCATTTGCCTTAGATACAGTACATCATGAACACTAGCTGAATTAGACAATTTTGCTTGTTCATCATATGAATTCTTGAGAAGGTATTAATTCAACCATGTGAACTTGGCTGTGAAGGCCTGGCAAGGATGTAGGAGATACAATTTCTGTATTATGCAGGTAGTACCTACCTAAATATTTTCAGCATACATGAGGACAGTGTCATGATTCTGAACAAGACTCAGCCTGAATAAAGAGGTAAAGAGTTTGGGGTATTATCCGTGGGGGAAAGATTAAGTTATTCCATGAATTATGAGTGAAATTTACAGCATAAGAATACAGAAAGCTGCTGCCACATTTCAAGAGCAACATATTTTCCGGGTTTTACTCTGTAAGTGTAGGTGCTTCTACGTGCAGTCCTTGCCACACATACAGCAAACTCAGCTCAAACTCAAGAGTTGTGACATGCTTTTAGGTGGGGCACTACCTTTGAAGAATGTAGAGATTATGACAGATATTAAGTAGACAAAATAATGGTCTATGGAATATTATTATACAGCATAATACCTAGTTGACACTGAAAGTGCATTGTACTGGGTCTGATTTACATGCCTCCTGCAGTTTGCAGGTGGAACTCTCTTGAATCCTAAGTACTTTTTAGTCTTTTTATCTGAAAGAACATGTCTCTTGTGCTTTATTGCCACAGCTATGGTAAGCAGATATGTGTGAACTGGTGCTACGTGATAGAAAAGTGAAAACTTTTTTGCATTTGTTTTTTTTTCACCTATGGTGTTGAGAAAAAGCAGACACAAATTGGTGGGAATTCATTGTCTAGGTATCAAAAAACAGTGGGAATGGTGTTGGTGTAAGCTAAGTCAGTGTGACTTTCATAAAGAAATCTGAAATAGGAATTTCTTTTGATCTATTCTTTTAAATTAGTGCTTAAAAGAATTAGTTCTTTTGAATTCCAGTTTGGTTGAGTGTGTGTCTGATTAATGTAGTAGCTGTTTTAAGCTTCTGCCTTTTGAAAACTATAAACATATAAATTTCCACATCTTTGTAGGGTTTTTTGTGTTTTTATAAATTAGATCCCAGAAAAAGAAGTTAGATATTTTTATGGTGCCTTTCTTGATCTTGACTATGGCTAATGTTAAACTAGAAAATTACACACTCAAAAATTCACTATAGAGAGAAAAGAAAGCAAGAGATTTAGTCCCATATATTTCAAGAGTGTCTGAAAGAAGAGAAATTGTTTCTGAATCTTTTGTTTTGGTATTGATATCCTAATTTGGTAATGATACCATACACAGACTCACCCATAGGCCATATAAGATCTTACCATCATACCTATCTACGTGTCAGATGTTTGCTTTGATAGGCTTCCACATTCATTTGTGTGTGGGTTTGTATGCTTTGAGTGACTTACCGCAGCATATAAACTCAATATGGATTTGAAACCAAAGTGCTGATTTATAAATTGCCATTTATCCACAGTCATATGGAAATTGCTCACTTCTGCAAATGTTTACATGACTCATTGATTCCGGTGAAACTATTAATGTAAGTAAAAGTTTGTAGAAATAAGCCTGAGAACCACTGAAATTCCTTTGGATTGGAATTTGACAGTCGTTGTATGGTATGAAGGATAAAGGAGAAGAAAGACTATTTTGGCTAAAATGACAGAAAAAGTCCTTACTCTTGGGATTGAGTAACTTTTTTTTTTTTCTTCCATTATGATGTCTCAAGAGATTATTGCCTTCCTTTCTTGTCCCTTTGGCTACTTTTTCCTTGCTATGTTTTTCCTCAGAGTGTTACAGTTGCTTATGGAGTTACTTGTAAAGTAGATCCCTCACACAATCCCAGTAAATCAAATAAAAAAGTCAGCTACAAAGCTAGAGCCAGAAGTAAGCTGTCGAAGACAAGAGACTTGAGCAAGTTTTAGTGCTGTAGAAAGTGTGCATGACCTTCTGCCCACAGCACACTGCATAAAAGATACAGACATCAATCTTAAGGAGAAATGGGGATGGCATCTTGCTGTGACTAGAACCTTGAACGATACTCATTTCTGTTTTAATCCTTGTATGTTCTATCAAGACATTTGGTTATTAGGATTTTTTCTCATCTTCTCAAGTAATATCATACTACTAATGCTTTTAAAGTACACTTAATTGGTATTTTCTTTTGCTTTAGATACTTCTTAATGCATGAGGGATCACTCACTTCAGTCTGACTAATTTTCTTTAAGGAAAGCAATATTTGAGTTAGCTAGCTGTAATGTTTTAAATCTTATCCATTCTTCTTTAGAACTAGATCAGTTACTTTTTGACTGATAAGGTTGTCTTTAATTATCGTAGACAATTGAAAGAATTATCTTCTTTTCCTTTGGTAAAAATGAATCCTTAACTAATTCGTAAGTTTAAGAAGCTAGTGTGTTCCTTCTCATTTGCATTTTTATATTTTCTTCAAGAAATTCAGTATTTCAGACAGGTATAACTGACATACAGGAAAGAAAGATTACTTCAGAATTGGTTTTAGAAATACTTCATTTTTCTGAATAAGACCTTTACTTAGTGCTAAGGATTGCATGATTCATTTCTTTTAAAAATAATGTAGATTTTTCTGTATTCTTTACCTTAATAACATTCACTGTAAAGAAAAAATAATCTCAGACATACTCTTTGTAGAGTTAATGATTGGCAGTAACTTAAAAGCAGACTATACTGTATTAAACACAAACCCAGATTGTTTGGGCACAAAACCCAGAATCCCAGCACTGAGATTTTTCTTGGCTAAGCATCAAAGCGTGTTAATAGGTATAGTGTTAGCCTGGGACAAAGAAGGGATTGTTACTGTGGTATATTTCATCCTGCTGCTACTTGGCAAGAGTCTGTGTGGTTTTAGGTGAAGTTTGTGTGTGCATTTGTCTAGTCACCTGGAAAAAAGGATGCGTAGATGACCCATGAAAATGCAGTTAGCATGATGGAAGGTGAGAATGTATAATCCTTATTATGCAGTGAATTGTTAGCACTATACTGTGGGTAAGATATCATTTCAAAGGGCTGGAGTGTTCTCAGTTGTTTAGCTGCACATGTGATTTTTTTTTTTTTTTTTTTTTGGATAACATAACAAGGCGGATTTAACAGTGGTATAGCCATGTACTTTTTAATTGCTAAATGTTCATGCTCCATTTCTTTCTTTGTTTCAACAGAGTTGAGTAGCATGGGAAGAGACATTTTGAGGTTTTTGTTTCTATTATAGAATACATTTTTTGTAAATATGAGCAGTACATTTTAAAGTGGTACTGCAGTGAAGGATGACTACAGTATGTTCAAACACTTTCTTTATTCGTCGCATCTGCTATTTGTCTCTAGACAGTCAATTCATGGTGTAATTCAATATTTTTATTATTTTACATGCCTTACTACAGAGCCAAATAGGTAATAGGTATCTTTAATACAGTCTAGAACAAGTCATGTTAGTGATTAGACTCTAGTTGTGGAATCTTTATAATTAATAATGTTTCATGAATAAAAAGAGTTGAAATTCAATTCATGCCTAAAAAGTTGTGTTAAGTTTTTGATAGGTAGTAATTAATAGTAGCAGTTGGTAGTTTGGTAATAACAAAACAAACTAAATTACAAACTTTGTGAGCTGAGCAGATATGCTTTGGAAATCTTTTAGATATAAAGATAACTGTTGCTAAATTGATTACTACTTTTTTTTACCTCCAAGATTGTAGCTACTACACTGTCTTAGTTAAAAAGCCATATTTCATATTCTCCATCCTGTTTTGTAACACTAAACATGCTGGTAATTTCTTGAGTCCAGGACTTCTGCAAGTCCACCTATCATCTTTGCTGTCAAGTGGGATAATAGGTTCTCCATCATGTTTTTGGGGAAGAATTTTAACAAATTGCTGCCTTTTTAAGCCCTTTTTCTCTTCAGCCTGAAATACTACATTTCTTATCAAAGTATCATCAGCATCATAGTATATCATGTATCATCATCATATATATCATATATCATTATCATCTTAGTGATGAGCTTGATGTAAAAAAAAAAAAAAACGAGTGATTAAGATTTCGTCTTCCATTTTGATCAACGAGGGAGCTCAGCTCTCTTTCTTTGAGAGATGTGCAGTGTAGGGTAATTTGCTTTTTCATTTGCTTCTTTTATCTTTGTTGTTTTGGGGTTTTTTGCTGGAAGCAATCTTCCCCTTTCCCGAGTTCTTCCACAAGTATATAAGCAACATTTCCAAAGCAAGCCACTGTATCAGACCACTTTCCAGGAGGACATTTCCTTTACTGCTGTATATGTACGGCAATATAATTTTCTGATTATTTGCCACTAGCTGAATTTCAGTCAACCAAATTTTTAGTCCTTTCCCTACTATTGTTAGGGTTCTACTCAGTTTTCATTCAACAGTCACTTTGCTTTAACAGTTGGGTCTATTGATGATTACTTACATTCCCGTTTCCTTTGTAAATTTTTCATTTTCAGTTTGCTAGCTATTCCTCACAGCAGTTTACATTATTTGGGGGAGAGAAGGGAGCGGTTGCTGCTGACAGTCTGTTATTAAATTAGAGTTGAACTCCACTGCAGAATATTTACTCTGATTAAAAGATTTTTGAATAGTAAAATGGTGGTTATCTCATTTGTAATACATAAATTTATTTTAAAATCACTTTGAAATGTTTAAGTTAAATGGTGTTTGTCCGTAAGTACAATAATAATTTGATTTTCTGTATAAAAATCTGTTTAATTTTTGTGAGTACATTTGCATCTAGATAATTTACCTTCTTAGTTTTATATTTTTCTCATATTTCTTCTGAGTGTGGGTGTTTCTTGAATTTTGAAGATTTATTTTGCCAGTATGCTCATGTTTAAATCTGTTTTCTTTGAAAATGGTAATGGAAATAATTTGCGAGGAACTTCAATAGCTAATGGTGGCGGTTGCATTTAGTCTGCTTCTTGTATTTTAAGGGGGCGATTTAAAGGTTTTTCACATACACATTTATATTAATAATAGAACATGTATATTAATAATAGATTGTTACTTGCACTGCTGCCTGCATACTTCTGGTGGATATTGATGAAGCTTACAGATGTGATTTCAGGAATGCTATTTCAAATTAAATGATTCTTCATAAATCTTTCTTCAATGGTTGTAGCAATCATATTCAGAATTTTGTTGAAGGCATTTATTCTTCTAGCTTAATAGACAACTTGATATTTATATTTAAAAGCAAAAAAGCAGTCATATTTTCTAGAACTGAAGGCCAGAATATACTATATTGACTCTTGCTTTCCCAAGCAGATGCTTTGTAAAATATGCATTTTTACCTTTAGAAATCTATTCTCTATGTTTAATATTTCCAAAAGAAAAAAAAAGGGGGGGGGGGGGGGGGGGGGGGGGGGGGACGGACCAAACCAAACCCTGAGCATTGCACTGTTCTTTTGGTCCTAATCTTTAACACTGTCAAGTACTCCTGAATGGATCATTGTTGACCATATCTATAGATTACCATTCCTGGGCTAAGTTCTACAGTGAACTTTACAAATCCAGTCTGCAAAAGCCTTTCTGTTGTTCTTTCTGATTTCTTGCATGATAATGGTACTGTTTCCTCACAGTTTCACTCCCAGAATGAGAATGCTGTAGTTGTGTTTTAAGTCGAAATTATATAGCAGATTCTATGGAAGTTAAAGCAACGTGTGTGTTCTGTTTCTCCCATAAACAGCCTAATTTTTGTTGTAAATGGTAGTAGTTGTAATTTCAGTCTGTGTTTTGTTGATATTTTATTACTGGTTGATGGATTTTCACAAACATGTTAAATACCTTAGGGCTGCTTCTGCAAAATCTCTCATAAAGAAATTCAAGTTACTCAATTAGTTTTGGTTTGAGGTTGGGTTTTTTTAGCACTGTTTTTTTTTTCTAAAGGGTTAATGTGATTATATGATACAGTGTTTTGCTCTCCACATGAACAATTTAAACCTTTATATAGGTAGCTAAGAAATAGTAATACTATCAATAACACCCTTCAGATTCAATCATTATACCATTATTTGTTAAACTTCACAGTTTCAAATTTATTTTGGATATAAATGACAACTCAGTGGTGGAATACTGTCCTAGTTAAGATTACACATACTTCACCTAAGCAGTGAATCATTTTACTTGTAAAGCATGTGAAACTTTTTTCTTTACTAATTGATCAACCATGTTTTTAGCATAATCATGAAGCCAGTGATGATAAGTATTGGTTTCTGCCTCTTTGTGCTGATCTCTTGAACTTTATATTGAATGACACTAGTGTAAATAGTAGTAGATCTCAACATAGGTCACTGTACATGGAGTTAATGGTCATAGAGACAACAAAAATTACTATCTCCTTCTGAAAACATGCCTGTATTGTATTGAAAGGCAGCCTTACTGAGAATGTTGATAGGATAGTATGACTAATATTCTGCTATAGTCTTGTAAAGTTAAATTTTTACATTTATGAATTACATGCTCATAAACACACTTAAGTGCCCTGTATGCTTGTGAGTGTAATCTGTATTCATCATAGATCTATGCAAGATATTTTCATAATAATGTATCAACAGTTTTAAGATTTTTATGTATGTGTGAATGTGTTTTTACTGCTACATTTTAGTATGGAATTTGGAATTTGTTTTTTTTTCCCTTCCATTTTCTGTCTGTGAGATTGCTTGCTTGAAATGAGTGCTAGGTTGGATAAGTAATTGCAGCTCAAATTTTTGTCTTTTTGAGGATACAGGAGTTTAATTGATAAAAGGGGGTGAAAAATAACACACACAAGCTAGATCTTCCAAACTTTTGCTGCAAGTGTCCTGATCTCTGTAATTAATAGTTTTACTAGTTCACTGAGTCAGAATTATTATTGTAATAATAAGTATTAATATTGTAATAATAAGTATTACAATAAATTGTAGGAATTATGTTTTAAGGAACAAACTTCTGAGGTTCATTGCTGGGCAGAGTTTTTATTGGTCAAAAGTCAAGAATATATACAGACTGAAATACCCCCTTTTTGATCAGAATCCTTTGCAAATAATTAAGGCAAAGCTATGTAAATAAAATTAATTGTTTTTGAGAAAAAACACTGTCTTGTTTTATTCAGCAACTGTAACTTTAATGAATTTCAGTGTGTGTGTTCTGTAAAAAGTGTATACAAACTGATTTCTCTTTCTTATGTTCACTTGACTTTAAAGTAAGTTTAAGCATGGAGAACATAGTTTCCTAATTATTATAAGCATGAAAAACTATTTTAGATGTTTTATCAGAAATGTGTTTAATGAAAATTATCATCACAACACATGCATTGACTATTTCTGCAAAAATATCTAAGCAGTATTAGTCAAGATTCTGAATAGAATTTGTGTCAGCAGGAAAAAAGAAAGCCCAACTTGAGTCCTTATAAGGGTGTATCTGCTTCTAATGAGAAGAAGCTGTTTATCTAATGAAAATGGAAAACATCCAAAAAGCCTGGACTTTGAGAGGTTAAGGCAGAAAAGGCTGCCGTAATCCTGTGTTTTACCTAATAGAGCACACAACTCTCTTAAATTCTTTTATCTCACTCTTCTCTTTTGGTGGAAAAAAATTCCATTTTAATGTAGAGATTTATGGTGAAAGATACTCCACTAAAATTTTCTTTGGTAAGTGCCTTTCTTGTTAAATAAATAAAAATGCCACTTCTTTTCAGTCTGCCTTTTGGCTTATCGTAGAGCCATTAGACCCTTTTTTACTTGTCTGCTAGCCTCCTGCTAGCACATTGGTCTTCATTTGAAATTGCGATCAAATCACCCTTGAACTTTGATAAATTAAGGAGACTGAGCATTTGCCTTCCTGTATTGGCATTTTACTGTTTCTCCAGTCTTTGTCATGTGTAAACTTGGTCAGAAATTATGCTATGTTTTCTTCCTTCACACAAGGTAGTGACAGTTTGTCTTTATGTCTGCTAAGTTAGTGGTTCTGTTATTTTTGCTCAAAAACAGTTTATCAATGTCAGGCTTATAATTATCTGAGCTATGTTTTCTCTTTATAAATAATGATATAACAGTACAGTTTCCCCGCTTCTTTCTCCCCTTCTCTAGACTTTCTCTCGTATGCTATTCACAACCAGCATTCCTCATGGCTGAGAAATCTCTTTAAGCCCCTTTTTAAAAACACTTGTATGCAAATTACAGAATCACAGAATTGCAAGGGTTGGAAGGGACCTCGGGAGATCATCTAGTCCAACCCCCCTGCTAAAGCAGGCTCTCCTAGAGCATGCTAGACAGGACTTCGTCCAGGTGGGCTTTGAATATCTCCAGAGAAGGAGACTCCACAACCCCCCTGGGCAGCCTGTTCCAGTGCTCCGTCACCCTTAGAGTAAAGAAGTTCTTCCTCATATTCAACTGAAACCTCTTATGTTTCAGTTTGCACCCGTTTGTAAGATCCCCTCTCAGTCTTCTCTTCTTCAGGCTAAACAAGCCCAGCTCCTTCAGCCTTTCCTCATAGGAGAGACGCTCCAGTCCCCTCATCATCTTTGTAGCCCTCCTCTGGACTCTCTCTAGGAGTTCCTCATCCTTCTTGAACTGGGGAGCCCAGAACTGGACACAGTACTCCAGGTATGGTCTCAAATTGCATGGCCCTGTTGCTTTTTTTGGTACTGCTTAATTTTTAGTAGCTACTCTTTCTATTTTGGGGTAACTCAAGAAGACAGAAACGTATATCATCTTCTGATTTCATATCTGGCTTTCTTGGAGAGCAGAAAGAGCTCTTGAATCCTTTTTTTTTTCTACATTGTTAGTCCTTTTCCATTTTTTTTAGGCTTTAATCTCTAACATGAAAAGAAAATCTAGAAAAGTAGGGTTTTTTCTACATGTGCTGAAAGATGCATGTCTGTATAACTTTATCTGTGTCTATTGTCATAAATTAATGGACAATGGTTATTTAATGATCAATTTTCTATTTAAAAGTATTTTTACCTTGTTAAAATAAGATCTGAGAACAAGTTAAGAAAAAAAAAATTCATGTTTGGTACCATGTTTTTATTCGGGCATTTGGCAGCAAATTGCAAATAACCAGCTTCATTCTTTTCTCTGTACAGCTGTTTATTCTTTGTGTTTCCCTGGACCTTGAATATAAAATTAAAGATACTGGTAAAATCAAAGTATCAAAGCCAAATATCATATGTTTAGGGCAACTTTTTACATAAAAATTGTTACTAGAAAGTAATGCTTCTTTTGTATTCTAATATATTAAAAGTTGAAAATAGGTGTCTCTAAATGAACACCTGACAGAAAACTGATTTGGTAAATTCACGTAGTTTCTTCTTGCTTTGCTGGAAAGTATCATGATAAAATGGTCTTTGTCCCAGACTACCTTTACTAATAACTAGACCAGGTATTGCCATCTTCTACAGAGGAAGGCATTTTGTAGAGACCGCCTTTGTTACCATGAATGTGTTAAAGGGCTGGACTAATGCAACAGGATGGCTGTCCAGTCAGCTTGTTACTCTCAGGGATATTAGGATATTAGAACATCTCACATGAGGGAAGAACTCTGGTAAAACAAATAGTACTATTAATTGCAGTGGGAACAGCGGTACGAAATACACAGTTTCATGGAGCTGGCCTCTAGCCTGTGAGTTTTCATTTTTCTCTTGCCATTAGTTTATTTCCCTACTGTTGTGGTTTAACCGCAGTGGGCAACTAAGCACCACAGAGCTGCTCACTCACTCCCTCTCTAAGGTATGTTTTCTAGTTCTCTCATGTCCCAGAGCTCAGACAATTAGTGGCACTGCCTCCTCCCTTCACAATAAATCAGGGGAATTGCTTTGAGGCATCAGAGAGATGGGGCCTGTAAAAGTGGACAGAAGAGAATAGTGTAGCATGCTGTTATGCTGCGTTATTCTCATCTGCCCATTTCTAGCTAAGGGACATTACAAAAGAAAGAAGTATTGCTGCAAGAATAGGTGAGAAAGCAGTCTGAGTTTTAGTGGATTTTGTGCAGCACTACAGAAATGTTGCTTAACTGCAAAGACAACTCAGTTTTTAAAGTTGTATAAACCATGTTACTGCAATGTGAAATCAAAACTATTAAGTCCTGCCCAGCCTATGAAGTGACATATGGAGACAGCTTGTGTATTCTTGCACATGGACTTAGAGCGGTGGAGTTGACCGTTTTTTCCTACACAGTGCTGTGTGTGGCCAGGATAGCTTACTGAGTCTGTTTGTGCAACATCTAGGCTGCACCAAACCCAACTTCTAGAAAATTACTGGGTATTTCTGCATAGTGCTCATAACCTTCCAGAATGTGGAGGCTTTATTGGAACATACTGAGCTAAAGTGGGACTTAAGTATTTAGCTGGTGGGAAAAAAACCCAAAACCCCCAAATAAAACCAATGAGAAGCCTTCTCAGAATACTGGGGAATATAATACCAATAGATGCAAGTGTCTCATTGGGAGCCATCCTTAGTCCAATATGTCTGATTCTGAGTTAGACTGGTGGATCATGTTGGACCTTCGTTGGTAACTGTGAAGTTAGCTGTTTTTGCACCAAGTTTGTGTGCTTGAAACACAATGGAGGAATGACAGACCTGGTCTGGGAAAGACCCAATTATTGTTAAGTTTGTGTCTGGTTTTATGTCTCATTAAAGCAATCCTTGCCCTTTTCAGACTTCATATGTCTCAGGTGAGGCTTGTCATCCTGCTGTCTTCACACACATATGTCTAGATGTTTTGTGATCTGCTGGTGGATTCATATGGTTCTTCAGGTCAATGGTAGCTGATTGTGGGTTGGGCTAGTAAGTCACGCCATGCCCCCACCTCACTCAGTGTTGAGTGTCTGGATGGTTGTCTTTTGCATCTGTGTGATGGGTAGGGGTGGATTTTGTGGCATGTCTTTTCCTAAGCCTGGACACAAAGAGTACATACTTGCAACTTGCTGCTACTGTGACTTTGAGGGAAATCCCAAAACACCATCTATTCCTCTTTACTGAACTGATTATACCACTTTGCATTATAACCGAGTTGTTCCAAGTTATCACCCATTGACTGCTATGAGGTCTTATTATTATAAATAGTTTATGGAACTACATACTTTTTTTTGTATATTTGGTTAGATGTGTGATGGCAATGTATTTGTAGTCTACATTTAACCTGAGGGTCATGTTCATGGTCCTGAAAATCTTGTAACTGCTGCCTAGGCAGTTTATATGTCAGTATTCTTTTTTTGTGTGTGTGAAAAATAATGGGATAAGTATCAATCTCAAAGAAGTTACAGTTTAATATATACTCATCCATTAAATAGACAAAAGACAGAGGTTAGTGAAACAGCAATGGTCCGGATGGGCCAATTTGATAGTGGAATACATCGTCAGGTAAGCAGACCTTTAATGCTTTCCTATGCATTCTGCCTCAAATTGTAAAAGAAAAGACAAACCCAGGAAAATTCTAATCACTATAGATTATGTGGTAACTAACATCAGGAAAAGGACTATTGGTAGGATTATAGATTGATTTAGTTTTCAACTATTTCTAAAAATGGTTTGGACCATAGTGAAGAACTGAAGTTGAGCAAACACTATTCCAAATTGTGATACCAAAATACTTTGTAATCATTGCTTGAGTATATTATAACTACTTGGTTTCTTGTATCCTTTTTTGAGAGATTTAAACTCACGTGCAATTTTTATCGCTGTCTTCATTAGTTCTCATTTTGACTCATTGTGTACTTGAAAATTTGTGATCCTCTCAGTAAAAGGGTTAATGCACATTGTTTGACAACTTCCCAAGTTGGAGAACAGCAAAGCATACCATAGTCACAGTTGGATAACTTCACAGTAAAATCACTTTTTAATGAGAAGTATATCAGCAGTACAGAGCTTTTGAAGTTCTTCTTAAGTTTGGCTGATAAGTAGCCATACTGAGCTCATTGATGGAAAAGCATCATTTGCTGAACAAGCCTCATGCTTAAGACTGGAAGTCACAGTGACGTCATTGCTTAGTTAATTGGCTGCACCTGTCACTTGTTAACAGCTCTAATCCAGTAGTCTCTGAACCACGTGTTGAAAGGTCAGCAGGAGCAGGAAAGAGCCTGCTGCACTGGGAAACATTGTTAGATGTAATCTTAGTTTGGCAACCTGTTGTGCTTGTTAAATTCAAATTGTCACTTTTCAGCTCATGACATGAGCCTCTCAAAACTAGATTGTTGCAAATAACTTGAAAGTAAAGTAGGTGGTTCTTTTCCTTCAAGGCAATGCTTGCTTAAGAACATGAATTTTTTTTTTTACAGAATGTATTAACTTGTGGGTTTGTCTTTTGTAATGACAAATTCTTTACAATTTTGTTCTCCTTGAAGGTGGAGTGTGATTGAAAATATGAATATAGAATTCATATGTAGCCAGGGAAAATACATGTAGATATCTACACATGCACGCGTGCGTGTGTGCATATGGATTTGTTAGCATTTAGATGTTCCTTCCATGTCATAGAGTTTGAGTCTTCACCTGTCTCAGGTGCTTGTCATTGTACTGCCTTTTATCACATAATCCTGACTGGGGGATTAATGTGTATGAGTAATTATGTTGGTATTACCTGCTACTTATATACTTAAATTGTCTTACAATTCTAGTGTGCTTTTAAGCTAGTTAAATAGTTTGAGTTCTTCAGTGCATCTTGAAAATACTTGCTTTCTACGTATGATCATGTTGTATATGAATTTTGAAAGTACATATGAATATTTTGGGCAATATAATTTGGAATAACTTATACACTTTGCAATTTTTGTACATTTTATAATGAGCAAGTTTCTAAACTTGTTTAGACAATTTGTATAAGCTAATTGGGCTGAACAACCCCAACTCTCTCAGCCTTTCCTCACAGCAGAGGTGGTCTAGCCCTTGGATCATTTTTGTGGTCCTCCTCTGGATGCTACAACATGTTTGTGTCTTTCCTGTGCGAGGACTCCAGAGCTGCATGCATGTGGTGGGTTGACCCTGTCTGGGCAGGGGAATCTCTACTCTAGCACTTGGAGCACCTCCTCCCCCTCCTTCTGCACTGACCCTGGTGTCTGCAGAGTTGTTCCTCTCACATATTCTCACTCCTCCCCTCAGTTGCAAATGCCCTGGTTTTGTTGTTGGGGTTTTTTTTCTTAAATATGTTATCAAAGAGGTGTTACCACTGCTGCTGATTGGCTCAGCCTTGGCCAGTGGTGGATCCATCTTGGAGCTGGCTGGCACTGGCTCTATCAGACATGGGGGAGGCTTCTAGCAGCTTCTCACAGAAGTCACCCTCGTAGCTCCCCTGCTACCAAAACCTTGCCCATGCAAACCCAATACAATACAGGACTGCAGGTGGGATCTCACCAGAGCAGAGTAAAGGGGCAGAATCACCTCCCTCGACCTGCTGGCCACCCTGCTTTTGAGGCAGCCCAGGAGGCAGTTGGCTTTCTAGGCTGTGAGTGTACAGTGTTGGCTCTTGTCCAGCTTTTCCTTCACCAGTACCCCCAACTCCTTCTCCTTAGGGGCTGCTCTCAGTCCTTTCATCCCCCAGCCTGTATCAATACTGGGGGTTGCCCCGACCCAGGTGCAGGACCTTTCTGCTGACCTTGTTGAACCTCATGAGGTTCACATGAGCCCAATTCTCAAGCTTGCCCAGGTCCTTCTGGATGGCATCCTGTCCCTCAGGTGTGTCAACTGCATCACTCAGCTTCAGCTTGGTCTTGTCTGCAAACTTGCTGAGGGTGCATTTGATCCCACTGTCTGTGTCATTGCTGAAGATGTTAGACAGTACTGGTCCTAGCACAGACCCCTGAGGGACACCACTTCTCATGGATCTCCACCTGGACGTTGGGCCCTTGACCACTACCCTCTGGATGTGATCATCCAGCCAATGCCTTATCCACCAAACAGTCCACCCATCAAATCCATACCTCACCAATTTAGAGAGAAGCATGTTGTGGAGGACCGAATTGAAGGCCTTACAGCAGTCCAGATGACATCCGTAGATCTTCCCTTGTCCACTGGTATAGTCACTCCATGAGAGAAGGCCACTAGGTTGGTAAAGGAGGACTTGCCCTTGGTGGAGCCATGCTGGCTGTCTTGAATCATGTCCCTGTCCTCCATGTGCGCAGCTTCTAGGAGGATCTGTTCCATGGTCTTCTCAGGCACAGGAATGAGGCTGACAGGTCGGTAGTTTCCAGGGTTCTCTTTTCTACCCTTTTTAAAAATGGGTGCAATGTTTCCCTTTTTCCAGTCACTGGGGACTTCACCTGACTGACGTGACTTTTCAAGTATCATGGAGAGTGGCTTAGCAACTACATCACCCAATTCCTTTGGGACTCTGGGATGCTTCTTGTCACGTCCCGTAGACTTATTATGTATGTCCATGTTCCTCAGGTGGTCTTGAACCTGATCTTGTCTTACAGTGGGAAGGACATTGCGCCCCCAGTCCCTGCCTTGAGGTCCATCCACTTGAGAGGTGAGGGAAGAGGGCTTGCCAGTGAAGACTGAAGCAAAAAAGGTGTTGAGTACCTGAGCCTTCTCCTCATCTGTTGTTCCCAGTTTGCCAGTCTCAGTCATCAGGGGGGTACCCTTACTTTCTCTTCCTTTTCTGGCTGACATACCTGTAGAAGTCCTTTCTATTAGTCTTTGCATCCCTTGCCAAGTTCACCTCCAGCCACGCTTTGGCCTTCCTGACCCCATCCCTATGCAACTGGGTTATGTCCTTATGGTCTTCCCCAGATACCTGTTTCTGCTTCCATTGCCTATGCATTTGCCTCTTGCCCTTTAGTTTGACCATCAGGTCTCTTCCTTTCCTTGCCTGATTTCTTACACATGGGGGTGAAAAACTCTTGCACGCTATGGAAAATGTCCTTAAAGATCTGCCAGCTCTGTTCTGCCTCCTTGTCCCTGAGGGCAGTTTCCCAGGGAGTCCTACTGACTAACTCGAAAAACTGGAAGTTTGCTTTCCTGAAATTTGCAGTCTTAACTTTACTCTTTGCCTGTCCCATATCCCTCAGGACTGCAAACTCCATCAGTGTATGATCACTGCAGCACAGGCTGCCTCAAATCTTGACAACGCTGACAAGCTGGCTGACTTGCATTGGTGACCAGCAGGTCCAGTATTGCATCCCCTCTAGTAGGGCTGTCTGTTACCTGGCTTAAGAAGTTATTCTCAATACAATCCAGGAGTTTCCTGGACTGCCTACAGCATAATAGTGTAATACAGATTAATAGTTATGGGATGTTATGTTTAGCTCACTCCAGACAGTAAGTTGGTGACTTCTGTTTAGATTGTCATTCCCTTTTTAATTCTCTTTTTGAATATATTGCATTAATAGCTCTAGTTGGTGTCGTTCAGAATTCACAGAAATTTTTGAAACTAGGTATGTGACAACAGATACTTTAATGTAGTAAAGTATATAAAGTTGAATCAGAGTGATCTTCAAACACTGTGCCTTGGCCACCTCCCTTAAAAGTTAATACAGGGCTGTTAGGCCACTAATTAGAGTCCTGCCTGGATGAACAGGTGAAGCTGTAATTTCTCTTTAGAGGATAGGACATGATTTGTCCTTTCTTTAGGCTCTTTGCAGAATCTGAAATTTTTCCTTAAGCTTAAGTAGGAATTTAAGTGGGGTTTGTTCAGATTTGTGAAGGCTTATGGAACAAGATTAGCTGCCACATTCTGTCACTGTAAATAATATTAAAACTATAGCCTGGTCTAACCAAAATGGCCCCCTTTTCCTTTAATACTTGTGGATGGTCCAAATGAAGATGCTTCAAGCAAAAATGACATCTTCTCAGAAAACAGGAGAGGAGCATGGGTGGGGACAAGGAATGAGGGTTGTCAATAGAAATAGGCAGGGAAGGGAAACAGGGAAGGGAAGAGTCAGAAGAATACAGTAGTCAAAAGAGGAAGATTGAAGACATGAAAAAAATATGGGGACCAGGTCAGCATGTGAGAATGGCAGGATTAGACTATGCTGGGTAGGGGCTTGTGGGACAATGAGAAAGGAAATGCAAGTGACTGGCAAGATAAAGGGAGAATGGGTAGATAATGGAGAATCTGACTGAAGGCAGAGATGAGTTTATTCGCATTCCGTTTCTCACGTGCAGTTCTGAGATGAGTGTCATCGCCCCATGGGACACAGGAATCATGTTTCTTCAGAGAAGGGTATATGTTGGTAAGGTTTTCATGATGGATTTAACATTTGAATATTAATTGTGAGATCATAACATCTAATATTGGAAGTCATCGGTTTTATATGGAATGGAGAGTATTTCTGAATGCATGTACATTAAATACTATCCTAATACCAGTGTTTGTGATTCATTATTTCCAAAAAAATTCAGCAAGAAATAGCAGTGACTTTAAATACAGCATGTCATTGTTGCAGAATGGCATTATGATAATACTCTCTTTAAAAGTATATGTGTGCTGTAATTAACTGTACATGGAATAGATGATAGTGAATCAACCACTTATTGCTGCTTTTATTGTGGTAGAAGATAGGGTCCATGCGAATTCTTATATCTCTCTAGGATAGCATTCTTAAACAATTAAATTGTGTGGCTGTTTCAGTGACTAGAACACAAAATGGAAAAACAAGTATTCTGAATTAAGGTTTGCAGTTGCATAATCACCTTCAGGAAAAGAGGATGGACTTATTATGTTCAGCTTACCCTGAACTGCAATTATTTTTTCATTTTATTCTTTTTTCATTTTTAATGCATATTATCTGTGAAACACTCGAACTGAGAGCTTCTTCAAGACTTACTTAGGGATATTAATTACAATTTGCTTTGGAGTATTCTGATGATTTATTTTGCAATGAAGATATGATCCAGGTTTCAGATTGTTTCAGAGATGCTTTACATAATAATTTTTTTCTTACAATTCAGCGTTGAGCATTTTACTGTTCATTCACAGTAGCTGAAGACAAAGAGTTACTGAACTGTTTCTTAGGTCAGGTTCAGGTTTCTAGCTGTTTTGATTACAAGATATGGTATCTGAAAGTAGCCATTTTGTTAATTTGCCCAAAGAAAAATGGATTGTAAGATATAAAACAAACAAATCACTTCAGCCCTCTAGAATGCAAATTTGTATATCAGGTTTATAATATGTTTGAAGTTAAGGTAACCTTTCATCTACAAAGTAATGTTTTTCTCATTTGCAAAAGTAACAAATGAAAAAATAAATCTTTGGCTACTTAAAATAGCTGTATTTTTTGTCATGGCCTCTCTTGTATTTCATGCTGAGGATAATAGCTTCATGATAAATATTTTTAATGGTAAATGTCATTGAATTAAATGTGTCAATAATTTCAATTGCTGTAAAAGTGTAGAAATTTAGTTAAAAGCAAATTATTATTTTTAAAAACAAGTGCGTGATCCAATGAAAACAATCTTTTTAACTGAAGCTGTTGGGTTTTATAATACCAGCTTTGCCCAAAAAAAAAGAGTTGTAGTTGATGGAATTTTATCAGGATTTTAAAGCAACATTGAGACACCATGTTATAACCTTCCTGTACAACTGAATTCAAACCTCTTTCAAGAAAACGCTTATGCCTACCAAGAAAACAGTATTTATACAGCTTTATATATGAATCAAAAGCCAATGATACTTTTAAAGGTTTTTTATTACTATTAAAACTGTTATAATCTTCTTATTTTTGTTCAGCAACTCTTCAACAAAGACGACCAAAGTAATATCATCATCCTTAACTGGAGATGAGTTTTTAGTCACATAATATATACTACTTTCTACGTCAGTTTTATGGGCTGTCCCTCCCTCAAGTCCTGTCCATAATTTGCATGATTAGAAATTTCTCCTGTGAAATTTCCAGTGACCAGACAAAAGAACTGTTACTGACTGTTACAAAAATAGTTTAATTTGTTCAAAGGCATACAAAATAGTTCTATTTTGCATCTGCAAAATTGTATCTGCAGTCTGTCTATTGCAGATATATTAATATAAGCTTATAGCAAAGCTTTAGAGTTGTAGTTGTAGCCATTTTCTGACGGGAAGTTTAAAGGATTAAGCAGCTGTTTTCATAGCTGTGTAATCAATAAGGTTGTAGAATATTGGTGGGGGAAAATGCATCCATGGGAGTCTGTGTTTTCATTCAAGCACTTCCTCCACAAATTCACTGCCCAGTAACCTTTAGGCTCACTGTGTTCTTTCTTTCATTGAGTGCTGAAATGGTAGTTGCAGCCTGTTGGCAGAAAAGGACGTTTTTGAATGGTGGCTATTGTTCTGTTAATGTTAGAGCCCTCTGGCTAGAGGATCAGCAAGAATGCTTGCTAAGATAAAGTGACAATGTTGTCTCTTATTCATGGGAATAACTTGCTGATAAACTATGACAGCACAAAAAGCCTTAAGGGCTGAGGGTGGGAAAAGCTATATTAAACTTCATGTATTGCTCAGCAGAATTCTTATTTATAAGCTACTTCATTCACTAGTACCTATCAGGAAGTATGAATTCTAAATGCATATTGCACAATAAACCTTACATATTTGTACTATTATGGTTTATAAAGCAATTATTGAAACAGTTACAAATAATGAGGTTCTATTTCTGTCTCTGCTTTCATGTAACTTTTTTTGATTCCAGAACATTCGAGGCATCATGCCCCATCCCTGGAATTGTTCAAGGCCAGGTTGCATGGGGTTTTGAGCCACCTGGTCTAGTGGGAGGTGTCCCTGACCATGGTTAGAACTAGATGATCTTTAAGGCCCCTTCCAGCCCAAACCATTCTGCTTTGATGATCTCTACAGGGCAAGGAGTTATGTAATATTTGTTAAATAAGTATATATCCACTATTCTTACTCAAACTTGTATGCTAAAAGACTAAATAGTAAGCTCCTCTCTCATAGCTCCAAATCTTTGAGTAATTCGTACATTCAGGCTAACTGCAGGTAGGGGTTGGTGCCATCATTGTTTCATCAGGCTCTGATAGAATACTCAAGAAGGTGCTCAGTTTGATTTAAATACATTTATAACAGATTTTATTTGTGATTAATATAGCTGCTAAATACCTCTGGAATTAAAATGTTCTGTGGTTCTTGAAACATTTTAGTATGTATTGAAGATTGGAATTCTTGAACACTGATATTTCATCCCTACAGTATTATATGCTTTTAGAGTTCTTATAACAACTGTTGAAACTCTTAACTTAGAATCGTAGAATCATTTAGGTTGGGAAAGACCTTTAAGATCAAGTCCAACCATAAACCTAACACTGACAAGTCCACCAGTAAACCATGTCCCTAAGTGCCACAGCTATGCGTCTTGTCCATATATGCAATGATGCACAACCAGCATGAGGTAAAAATCATGCTGGTTGTGCTTTTAGGAACTAAGATTTTAACGTAATTCTTAAAATACATTTTTAGGATTCATATGTTTGTGAAGAAGAAAATATGGTAAATATCCTTTTATTTCCCTTTTTTTCTCTCTCAAATGATTTCTTATGTAAAATCATCACACTGTAATTACCGTTCATTCATTTCTATCATCATAAACTTTAAGTATATATTGTACTGAAATTGGTGAAGTATAGACGTTCCATTTGTGGCTGGACAGTTTTAAAGAGTGACGTTGTCACGTGGAATGAATAACAGAATTAATCTCTTACATTTTATGTTCTTACTATGATTGTACAGCCAGTTTCATAGCCTTGTATTTGGTTACATTTGTAAAACTCCATCAAGTTTGTGAGGCTATCCCTTACTTTGAGATTCAAGTAGTGTGTATTGTAATCTAAGTGGAATGAAAATAACCTTTTTAGAGTACCCACAGGTAAATGCGTTTTAGAGCTTTCATTGTTGGAAATATGCTGAGTTCTGGATAACTTACAGTCTTACTGGAAACTCAGGACCCAGTCTTAAAGTGTGTGGGTTGCATACCTTTATTTTATTAAATATGAAAATTTGTTCAGACTTGTACCTGAAGCTTCAAGTAATTTCTAAGTCTTCTGCTTGGGGGTCTGGCTAAACAGGTAAGCGTAAAACAAAGTTTAAATATAAAGGCATCTGTAATTTCTGTGTGATTGCTCTCACTCCAGTAAAACTGTTTTTTCTGGCTTAAGTTCCTTGAAACTTCTTTGAGCCTTGCCATGACAAAACTTCTTTTATTTTCCACATGCGGAATATTCATTGTTGTAATAGTAGTGGTCAGCTGTAGACTAAGCCCCTGTTCTGTGCATAATCTTTTAATTCTCTTTTTCTAGCTGTGCAGAAAGAAGCTCTAATACAGTCTTTATTTTACTTTTAAGACTAATCTGAATGCAGTACTAAGCAGAATACTTTCTGCTATTCTCTCATTTATGTGACCAAAGTGATATTGCCCATTCTTTCTTTGCCCAGAGTGGAGGAGGTCTGTTCCATGACCCAAAACTGAACACAGTATTTGAGGTACGGCCTCACCAGTGCCAAGTACAGGGGCACGATATCACTTCCCTAGTCCTGCTGGCCACACTATTCCTGAGGCAAGCCAGGATGCCATTGGCCTCTTGTCCACCTGGCCACACTGCCGGCTCATACTCAGCCGGCTGTCGACCATCACTCCCAGATCCTTTTCTGCCAGGCAGCTTTCCAGCCTCTCCTCCTCAAGCTTGTAGCATTGCATGGGGTTATTGTAACCTAAGTGCAGGGCCCAGCACTCAGCCTTGTTGAATCTCATACAATTGACCGTGGCCCATCAATCCAGCCGGTCCAGATCCCTCTGTAGAGCCTTCCTACCCTCAAGCAGATCAACACTACCACCCAACTTGGTATCATCTGCAAACTTACTGAGAGTGCACATGATCTGCTGGTGAAGGATCTAGAGCACAAGGCTGATGAGGAGCGGCTGAGGGAACTGGGGTTGTTTAGCCTGGAGAAAAGGAGACCTTATCACCCTCTACAAGTCCCAGAAAGGAGGGTGTAGAGAGGTAGGTGTTGGTCTCCCAAGTAACAAGCAATAGGATGAGAGGAAATGGCCTCAAGCTGCACCAGGGAAGGTTTAGTTTGGACATTAGGAAAAATTTCACTGATAGGGTGGTCAAGCATTGGAACAGGTTACCCAGGGAAGTGGTGGAGCCCCTATCCCTGGAGTTTTTTAAAAGACATGTAGATGTTGTGCTTAGAGACATGGTTTACTGGTGGACTTGGTAGTATTAGGTTAACAGTTGGACTTGATGATCTTAAGGGTCATTTCCAACCTAACAGCTTCTATGATCTGCCAAGGGAATCTCTCAAAAACTGCAGTTATGGGAAGTTTGACCTGTTTTCCTCAAATTTGTAGGTTCTTGCATTGCCAGAGGACAAGACTTAGAGTTGTGAAAACCTTTGCATACCAGCTAGGATTCTTTGTGTGAAGCATCCTCTGCAAGGGCAGGGTCAATCATCTTAAGCTTTGCAAGCTCAATGATACATACTGTCCACACCAATCAGAATTCTTGCCATACACAGCAAAGACATTGTGGGATCTTTAATTAGTCATTCTGATACTAGACAAGAGATTTGGTACTACCATTTCTAAGCCCTTTTCTCCCTTTTGTAAGTATGCTCCCTTGTACTTTCTTTTCATGCTTAATTTCAGTCATGGTTATATTAGTTTACTGTTTGAAGCCTTACAGTTGCCAAGGAAAGAAAAAAACTGTTCCAAATCGGTACTTAAATGGAGGACTGTTGTTGTTGGAGTGTGTTAAGAAGCTCTCAACAGAAGTAAAAGTTTTAGCTTCTGGGGTTCATATTTCACAGTATAACAATGTATTTCGTATCTCAAGGTTTCTTCCTACAATCTGTCCTTTTTCTCCTCATAAACCAGCCAAGAAATGTATTTTGTGCCAGCATTGATGTAAAGAGTAAAAAATTCTTATTCTTACATTCTTATGGATCTAAAATTAAAGGAGATAGATTTTCCATTGACACAAGAGGTCATTTATATTTATTGAAAAGAGAGGATTTTTTTTTAAATAAACTTATTATTCACCATTAAAATAAAGATGTAAAATACATGCAGTTAAGTGAACTTCCCAATAGCATAAATTCATTATATTAAGTACTAATCACATGTATTTCTTATCTCTGAGTCTTGTGGTTGTATCCTAAAGAGTATGTTACCTCAGTGTAAGTACACAGAAGCAGAACAGGTCACAAATTTGGTAAATGCCATAAACTAGGTTACTGATGATGAGTGTTTAAAGAATGGCCTAAAAACCTAAACGATAGAGGGGTGACCAGATTACTTAGTGAAAATTAAAATTTATTTGGGAATTCCAAATAATAATTAGCAGGTCTGCAGTTTTGTAGACAGATTTAATTTACCTATCTCTCTTTAATGACTCTTTTTTCCCTATACCCCCAGCTTGTGCTTGCACATTTTTACCATTTACTGTGTACACCTGTTCCAGCCTTCATCAGAATCCCACGGACTTATTCCTGGAAGAAAAATAACAGAAAAAAAGTCATAAAAAGTATGCTTTTGGAGAGGGAGTAAGACTGCCTAAACTAAAGAAGAGCAGATTAGGAGGGAACAGTGCTGCAATACCTTATGTTTTCAGTGTCAGCAGACCTAAATCAGATGAGCTGTTCATGAGACCTTCATCTGTGTGTACTGGTAAATCTCAATCATTTTCTGTAGTATTTCATCATGTTAGTTCCAGCTGTCAAGTTCTGTTAAAGCATATTCAGTATTTTCCTAGTTTCTGAACTTTACCTTTCCATTAAATCTTTGTTATAGTTACAGGTAGAGTTGTTACTTAACTGGGAATGAGAAATGTGAACTGTTGTGATGTTATGGTAGAAAATATTTTTTGAAAAAATATGAAATAGTGTGATTTCTGTAGAATTGGCACTATTGGAGCTCTCACCCTGGAAAAGAGGAGGAATACCAGACAAGTTATTTTTGTACAGAAAACCCTAATTTAAGATGGGATGTATAGTTGTCTCTCCCTACTTTGTGTCCCAGTCCTGCAGTAGTAGGATGTAATAGTATGTTCTGGGAAAGACAGGAGACCTCAGTTTCCCAATACAAGGAAAATGTGTGTGTGAATATCTTTCAATTAATTTAAAAACTATTTCTTTATTGCCATTAGAAATTGAGGGACATACTTGTAAGAACCTGAAAGGCTTTATATTCGCTCGTAGCGTGTTGGAATAACAAAGTTTTCTACTTCAATGTGAATGAAAGAGTACATCAGTGAATGTTTTGCCACTTCTTCCATTAGTACCATTCTTCCAATAGTGAGGAGGGTAGCCTGATGCAGAACAGCACATTTCTTCCCACTGTTTCCTTGGGAACTTATTTTACTTGATGTAGCCAATATGCTGAATTAAAATACATCATCAGATGCTTTCTCTCCTTCAAATGTGCTTTCTAGGACTTACGTAGCATTGTTTCTGCTCACTTCGTTGGGCTCAGGTTGACTCAGAATTAATTGAAGAATAGGAATTTTTTTTAAGTTGATTTTACTCTCTTCCTGGAAGTTTTTGAACAGAAAGCTAGAGAAATTACTGATACAAGTTATATTTTCTTTTGTGTGGCATACCTACTGCTGTAGCAATCTGCCACTGCGAGATCTTGTTATCCTGTTTTTCATATCTGCATAGTTAATTTCTCTCTCCCAGTTTTTTCTCTTCCCTATTTATTTTTCTTTCTGATTTACTTTGATCTCATGTTGAGCATTGTCACTAATAAGATTGATTTTTTTCTTTCTTTCTTTCTTCTGTTTCCTTCTGCTTCTCTCCAGTTGGTGATAAGTTGTATTATCCACGGTCTAGACTGATTTAAGATTTTAAATGTATGCTACTACAAATTCTAAATGTTTTCGTTGTTTTAATTTTAAAGCTTTATTTTTTTTACAGCAGGGCATTTTAAAACCTGATTTATTTCATACTGATATCTTGAAAAATATGCCAAAATGGAATTCATGTGCACCCAATGCTCCTTTCAGGCTTTAAGTGCCTCTAACTAATAAAACAGGAAAAAATTTCCATAATGCAACCATATTATGCCCTCCAACTCACCCTCCACAGAAGAGTCTAGGGTTACATAAACTTTTTGCCGACCCATCAATAAAAAATGCATTTTTGTCATGGCTGTCATGAAAGTTACGGATTCCATGATTTTCATGTTTTTTAAAAAATGTCTATGACTTTTGACATTGTGGGTTTTTGCATGTGTGTGGGAGGATGTGATGGTAAACAGTTTGAACCGTTTTCAGTGAGAACTTTCAGAGCTGCCAAGTTAAGCTTTGAGCTCCATGGGAAGCAAGTGGAGAACAGAAGCTCAGCAGCAGTTCTGCAGTGACACACGGGATTAGGCATGTGAACTCTCAGTGAGAATTTCTAATTCTTCCAGAGGTAGTTATGCTTCCACTTCCTCAGAAGGGTGTGTGTGTGGGGGGTTATAGTGTTACTTAGAAAGGTCAATAACTATATAGTGATTCCTGTTTGAGAGTGTGCTGTGGTTCTCAGAGCAAACTCCACTCTCGTTTTTCGAAGGGTTTTTGCCTTTTTTGGTGGAGTCGAGTACTTGAACTTCTTGGTATAAGAAACCATGGCTTATAATACTTTGCACTGCATTTCTATAATCTTTAACTATTTACTTCAGTTCATGCTCTTAGCTTTTAGAAGATACCTAAGGAAGAGCTCTTAGACATGTCTGTTGATTATAAACACTTAAATCAATTTCAATAAATGCTGTTTGCTGTTTTGCTTTGAAAATATGATAAATTAAAATAGCAAAAACACTCAGTTTGTGGGTTTTGTGGTTACTGAATTTGGCTGGGACTAGGTTTGCAAATAACTTCAGGGACATAAATTAAAACTGCATTGGATTAAATAATGGTTTAGAAATTTAATCTGTTTTTACCTTAAATGTCTCTGTCTTTCCCACTTGTCTATATACATGTGCCAGTGCCTCGTAATTTGATACCTACCAGATTTTTGTATGACAGATTGGCTTTCAAAAGCACACAAAAATAATATGCAACTAAGATCGGTCTTGAAGAGATATTTACATTCATGTATGAAATGCTTATGTTGAATGCTGTTTGCTCTTGATAACCTGTGGCACTTCATAATCTGTCTCAAATGATCTAACCTTATGATTGAAAAGAGGTGCAAAACCAAATCATGCTTAATCAGGAAGTATTTTAACCCATGTATGCTTTCTTTTAATGAAGGGGTCCATTTTGGTTGTTTGTCTAGGTAAACTGAGTTTTGCAACTGTGTTGCACGGCAGAGTACAGGGAGCATGGCCAACCAAGATTCTACTTGATGAATGGGCTCAATGTCGCTGAGGCATCATGTCCATTCAGAGAAGACTACTGTTTTCAAATTTTAATTTTGGAAGTCCATCTTTTTCTGTGCAATGGGATCTTTTTTTCGATTTTCTACCATACAGCATATATGGTTATCATATGGGACTGTATTGTGTTAGTGTCAGAAAAATGTGGGATCTTCAGATACTAGTGACGTGTTATAAAGGAACATGAATTAATATTTTTGTTCTGAGTTTTTGAAGGCTAGAAAGTATTATTAGATTATGTAATCTGACTTCTTTCGTAGCACTTACTCACTTTCACAGTTACCTGATACTGAAACTAATTATTTCATGTTCTAGTCATTAAACAGTTATTGTTAGTAAATTGTTATATGCCTAAATTGTTATATGCCACAGCCAGAAGGTTCTAGTGAAAGATATATTACCGCTACTCAAACACATAGTATACTAGAGAAAATATTAAGATTTGGCCGTATTAGTGGGCAATCTGTAGCAAGGTGAACTCCCGAAATTTAGTGTCAGCTGGACCTGTAGAGAAAGTCCCTTGTGATACCCAGTTAGCTACTTTGAGTATTTATCTCAAGATTTTACAGGGTTATTTTAAGCTACCTGAGAAGAGTGATGTAGCCCCTCTCATACTTTTTATCCCCATTCTTTTTCAATCACTGATTCTATAAAGGAAAGAAAAGATCTGCAACAAATTGTATTAAAGTGGGATAAAAATCTTTCTTGTCCTTGTTTGTGTAGTAGGTTATCATTACTGTTTTAATTCAGAATTGATAATGTCGTGACCAGGTTAGAAGAACTGCCAACCTTATGGTTTTCACTATAGACTGTAAAGTATGTGCAGGGAAAGTGAGGACATTTGTTAATGAGTAATAAAAATAGATCAGAGGCAAAGTTATATTCTTAAGATAGCAAAATTTGTGCTTATTCATTTGTCATGTGGGAAGTTATTTTAATAAACATATGCTTACTGCCAGGAAATTCTTGGGTAAACAAAGGCCTATTCTATGCTGCTTGCAGACAAGCACTTAGGAATCTAGGAAGAGAGGTATAAAAGGGACCTTTGAGGGTACTCAGAACAGACCCCTGCTATCTCAGGTACCAAATTATACAATCCCTCCATGAATTTATCAAGATTTATTTTAAGACAGAGTATGATGGTTTTTTCCTTAATTTAGATAGGTACTACCACATACATATTTTCACTGTTATAGCTGGATATTTTTCTTTTTGTCATGTTGGAGTTTTACCTGGACATGATTTTCTGGAAAAATGTTAGACTACTCTCAGAACCTAGTTATTTATATATAATTAGGCTTTTTCAGAGTTTTTCATCTAGAAACGCGACAGCTTGCTACATTGCCTTTCCCTAATGTTGTTACAAAACTATCTTTTATTCTGCTGCTTCTCTCTTCGCTTCTTTACTACACATGCTTTTCTAAATACATTCTTTACTACCATGCTGCCTAGAATTCCACAGTTTTCTTCAGAATATCTGAAAAAACAGACTAGGTTTTTATTCCATCCTTGTCATTATATCCTTCATCTGTGAATGGACTAGAGACATCATAAGAACAAAGAAGAAAAATAGAAGCAGACATACTTTCTTCTTAATTTGCTGCTTAGATGTTGGAGATAATTTTCATTCTTTTGTTTTACAAATACAATCACTGTTTTGCTTTCATAAAGTCCAGCAGTCCTCTCGGACTCAGAGTTATGATTAGACACAGGAATATTTCTGCCATCAAATGCATCAGGTTTGTGTAGAAGAGGGTAGAAGGAGTTTTATCTGTTTATTAAAAAGATTGTATCTGTCTTTTAAAAAGTCTACCGTGTGTTTATAAAACGTGTAGATCAGGATTGAGATCTAACCACTTAATTTAAGAAAGTGAAATTTACTTGCAGTCATCATTATAAAGCCAAATATTTTTCACATGTCCTTCATAGATTGCGCAGAGCCTGGAAGAGACTGGGAAGAGAATATTTCCTTGTTGGTCTGCATGATTCTGGCAGTAACTCAAGTAGCCAGCCAACTCATTTGCCCAAATACTTGAACTCAAAAGTTCTAAAACAACTTTGGAAAGTACAGCAGATCTAAAGGATTTTCACCATACTTTCTTTCCAATTTTTTGTAGGTAACTATCCAAACTTACAATGCTAGAATAGACCATGCTGTCCCTGTGTGTGAGTGAGTAAATGATGCCTGATTCTGTCACCTTCATATTAATGATTGTTCAAAGAGAGTAGTGCATGATGGAGACTTTGGTCAGAAATCTATGATTTGCACATTTCATTTTTCTACAAGGGTCTGCATTCTGGTCTATGAATCTTAATTAACTTTGGGCACTATAGATTTTTCAGTGCTTGGCAAGGAAGTATGTTTATTTTGGCTAAGAGTGTGGAAACATGTGAAACTTTCCTTTTTCCCATCATGTAAACTAGAAATAGAAAAAAGTAGCATGGATTTTTGGAGCTATTAAATCATCTAGTCTGACCTTCTGTGTACCATGGTTTGTCCCACTTACCCTCAATGTAAGCCCAGTAATCTGTGTTTTTTGAAGACAGAGTTTGTGTTCAGTTGCAGAATATATTTTGGAGAAGTGGCTATCTTGATGTGAAGACCAGAAAATGTGGAGGATCTACTGCTTCTTTTGGTGGTTTCTTCTAGTGTTTTGGTATACCTCCTGTGAAATATTTGTGCCCAATTCAGTACCAGCGAATATGTCTTTTTTTGCTTTTGTCTGCTATGGTTAGGTCCTTTTCAATTCTCAGTATTATTTCCTCTGATTTCATGTGTAGACTTACACTGTCTATCTTATCAATGATTTTTTTCTTGGAAGGACACATGGGCAGTCTTGCACTCTTTGTGTGGTATTTTCTCCAGTAGCTGAGCAGGTTTTTGGCTACCTATGATATTGCACTTGTTAGATAAGACCTGTTTTCCGTAAACTTCTTTAATAATAGAAACTTTACCACTTAACTATTTACAAAATACATTTTCTTTTTCCCTCTAATTTTTCTTGTATTTAATAGTTTGTTGATACCAAGCAAATTGGCCAATAAAACCCCTGGATAATCCTAAATTCACTTTGCAAAGATTGGCATGATATTCTCAGTCTTCTAATATATGATAAATTCAAAGATGAAGAGAGAGAGAATCTCTCAACTAAGCCTTTTTGACAGTAAACCTGGCTGGGTTTTCTACCAGCATTGTCCTTCTTCTGTGTTGCAGAATTGCGATTTTGGGCCAACTAAATTGCTGTCTTTTAAGGACTTTCAATTGCAACCATGATTCTTTGCATTTTAACACTCTCAGTTTCGTAATAATTCTACAATCCTTCTATAATTTTTATCAGTATTGGAAAACTAGCTCAAATGTCACACTGTTTTCATATGGCAGTGACGCAGTTTGCTCCGATTTTCTCTTGTTTTGTAATCAGTGATCTCTAAGCAGTTGCTCACAATTCAGTAACTGACTAAGCTTCATCTCTCATAGTGAAGTCCAAAATACTTACTTTCTGTTGGATGCAATATCAGCAATTATAAAAGGTTATTTAGTATTCCTTAAACTTTGCCTGCACTGGAACTCTCAATACAATTTCTGTTTTTATTCTGTGTTTTATTAACAGGTAATTTTAAAGTATTGTGTGCTTTTTGTTTGGGTTTTGGTTCTGTTTTGTAGACAGGATCTATACATACTCTTTTTTCAGGATGTTCATTTTTTATTAGCTATCAGACTGGTCTGTAGGCCTGAAGATTTCTTCAGCTCAAGATGTATTTTAAACTAATTTCACCTTCCTAATGATCCTTTACTCGGTACTATCTTTCTTAACTAGAATTCTGGTTGCTAATTTCTACTCAGGGTTTTCAACACTCCAGTCGTGTGTATTGACCCAGTAGGTTTCAGTGATGTCAATTGTATCAGCCAATTATACCAATTAGTGTCATCTCACTAAGTACTTGGAATGTGGGATCATTCATACTAGAAATAAGGGCATTATAGTAAATTCATGTAATCTAAAGGCAGAAGGGATATATTAGGTCATCTAGTCTGTCGTCTCATCAGTGGGGTATTATAGTTTTTCATACTTTTCTAAAATTGTGTTGAGGAAAAAATGTTCACAGTAATGGTACTTCTATTGCTTCTCTTAATTACTCCACAGACAAATACCTTTTCCAGCAGCAAAATGCATTTCTTTTTTGTGTTTCGTACTAGATTAAGTAACTGAACTTTAAGGTACTGGCAATTTTCTTGGTCAATCACAGCTGTTTCAGCAGTATAGTCAAGTATTTGTTATTTTTGTGTCCTGTTCTTCTTCTAGATTGGTGTGCCCTTTCCTAAAATCCAGTTTATATGGATTCTTCCAAACAGGAATCTTTTGTCCAATTCTGATAGCTTTTTCTCTGTTTATGAAGAGCACTTTCATAAGTGAGGTTATGTGCCTTAGCCACTATCTTTTCCCCTAGAATGTCAAACTGTACTAATTTCTTTGTGTCTCTCACTGTTGATCCTTAATTTTTCTTAGTGTACTTTTACACAAATAAGTAATCATACTCCTGAAGAGGAAGAAGGTCATGTACCTATTAGAAATACCGTTTAATTGAAAAGTTAGGGGTTTGTTAAAAATTACGGGTTAGTCATGGATTGTTCAGTGCAAATCCTTGGCATCTTGTAATGAGAAGTTACATAGTTGGTCATTATCCGTTTCTCTCCTTTGGTGCTAGGCATCGATTTTGCTTAAAGTTGGCAGTTTCCGTGCATGGTTTATCACTAACTTATACCCTGGCAGCAGATAAAATGTGCAACAGCTCAGCTGTAGTAGTCTGAGTTGTAAAAATCAGGAGAAGGTTTACAAAATTGATTTAAATATTCAGTGAGCTTAAATGGAAGTAGATAATAACTCCATTTGCTTTTTTTTTTTTTTTTTTTTTTTTAATTTAGTAGTTTTTTCTGCATGTAGTGTACACAGTTTGCCTTTTGGTGGAGACCTAGAATGCTCTGCAATCTCTAGGTAAAAGCTGCTGACTCACTGAATTCAAGAGGCTAGGCTCTGGGTTATGGGGTGAGAGGGTTGTTAAGACTGTGAAACAGGAGACAGACAAAACAATGTCCAAGTCTTAGAACCTCTTACGAAATACATAAACATGTAGCACAGAATAGAGATGGGAGAAGGAGTTTGGAGGTATCTCAAGGAAATGAACTTATAGGGAAAGGATGCATTTTAATGAAAACTCACTATGTGTGCTGGAAATGTCTTTTATATGCCCCCCCAAGCAGATGAAAGGGTGCTTTTTTCTTTTCATGAATTGAGACCAAAACATAACATCACTACTCCACTGGAGACTCCTGTGGGACAGGTGTGGTCAGAAAAAGACTGCTAATGCTGTCTGAAGGGAGGGAGTCTGAGTGAGAAATGCTTTGAGAAAGTTAACGTTCACTGTTCTGTAACAAGTTTTTGCACACGTTTCCAGACCATTTTTTGAAAGCTTACTTAAGCAGTGAACATAATGTTTTCAGTATTTCCCCTTTTTATTTAAAAAAAAAAAAAAGAAAAAAATAGTCAGAATTTTAGGTTTGCTATGTTTTACGTTATTGACTTGAAGTTCTTTGTCTATTATTCTTGTCTATCTATATTGAAAGATAGCATGAAAAAAGTATGCGATACTGAGTTAATCTAACACTGGTATGAAAAGGAACATGGACAACCCAGAAGTTACCAATTACAAGTAGTTTCATCACTAAGAGAGGCAAAGGCATATTTACTCTATGACCAAGAAAATAAGTATTTCAGAGTTGCAGATCGTTTGTTGAGCACAGTGAGGTATATGTCTCTAATGTAATAGTGGTTTACATATATTATTCTGTGGGACAGTACAATGGCAGTTGAATGCCATGTCTTTAATTCTGTGGTCATACCATATTTATTACCTATTTTTTTAAATTAGCATAAGTATTTAACATACAAAGGGTAAGCTACTTTTGTATCAAAAAGGACAGGCATGTCTTCTATATAAGGAGTCTTAAAGTACTTGCATTAAGTTTAGCTGGCTAAACTGCAATATTCTCATAAGCCTATTCATGTTATAGGAAGAAAAAAACTACACAAAATATACAGAGGTACAAAGATAATAAACTTTTTTGTCATTAGATCAAACTATTTCAATGGTACAAGATTATATTCTATGGGAGAATAAAAGAATTGTCAAATAGTACATTAAAATGTCACTGAGATCAGCCTTTTATTTGTCTCCTTCTTAAGAAAAATGGTAGCTGTCAGGAAATTCTGTATTTTTGGATATAGAGCAGGGGATAGGCATTTGACAAAGTTCTTTTTTCTGATTTTTCTTTCCAGATATTTAGAAATGATATTAATTCATGCATGAAGCAGGTAAAAATACAAAAAAACCAAACTGCCTGCAAAATGCGCTATCCTAAGACTCAGAAGTTGCATTGAGATCATTCCTATTAAGCCCTAACCACCTGACACAGAACAACTCCGAATTTTATTTTCATGTCAAAGTACTTTTAAGTTATGTCATTATTTTTCAGGCCATAAAATCAGATTGTTCATTCCTAAATGATTTAACATACCTAGCCCATTCACGCAATGTTAAACATGTCAGAGCAGCACTAATTTCCATTTCAGTGTGATACCAGAGATACTTCTGAGTTTGAGATTTGATTTTTTAATTTTTTTTTTTGAGTGGGGATGAAAAGAATCACCTTTACATTCAGCAGATGACTCTTCCTTTGATCCCAGCACTTCACACACTACTGATCTATACAACAGTGGTGCATCTTCACAGCTAACAACTAACCATTTTTTTATATGTTCCTAATGTATCTTTTTTGGGACTTTACAATGTAATGAACAGCAAATGTTTTGTTGTTTCTGTACATAAAAATGTTAAATAGGTATTAGCAGTTTAATTCAGTTTAACTTTCAGTTTCTGAGTTCAGGAGCAGAGAAGACACCAAGCAGTAAAAATTGCCTGCAAGTGGTATTATGGATTGTGAATTATTCATGAACAAATATGTGATATGTGTAGTAACACTGCTACCAAATTTAAAAAACAAAAAAACAAAAAAAAAAAAACCAAAAAAGACCCCCACCAAACCAAACAAAACCCCATCCAAACAAAGCCCTAAAACATGAGTCAAAATGCATGTGTAGCAATATTCTCAAAATATTTTACGGAATCTGTTCACCATGCATATATAAACCTCAGAATATTCAGTAAAGAAGTACTGTTTAATGAATTACTACCTTTTGTCCTTAATTTCCCTCTACAAACATAAATATTTGCAAGTGTTAAATATGTATGAGAGAGCATATACACCATCTCCTCCTGTTCTTCTGGCCACTAGCCTGTCTGACTGGATGTCGAGCTCTTAACTAACCACCCTTGCAAATGATAGTTTCGCAAAAAATATTATTACTGAATTTCTCAACATAGCAAGTGTGTCTCCACCCCTAACCCTCTTAGGGGCTCAGAATAATATTCTAAAGGAAATCATTAAGAATTTTAAGGTTAAAGGGAGCATATTTTTTAGCAAGGACACTGCAGTTGTACAGTGCACCATCTCCACCCTTACTGCACTTGGAGAATGTTTCCCCTGCTCCAGATCTTTGGCAGTGTCATAGCTCTAATCAGATCAGGATGTGTATACAGCAGAATAGGAGGGAATAACTAAAGAAATTAGAGTACCACCAATTTGGTTTGCCTGGGATTTAGGAAAAGCAAGATGCACATGGGTTGGATGGATGGGTGAAGTAGCTCACCAAGGCTGGAAAAAGAGTCAGAAGATTAGAGGGAGAGGGAAGACATAAAAATTGAGATTATATATACGATAGCATTCACAGTTTCAAACTAATAATTATTGTTTACGGGTTTTGCTATTTAATTACTGGTTCTGATTGCATGCCAAAATTGCCATGGCTGAAACCTGGTTCTTGTGGTTCAAGTGAAGAAGGTTCAAGGGCTTAAAAAGCCCTGCGTACTGTGACTTAGACATTCTGTATGTAATTACTGCTGTCTAAAATGCAATGGCTTTATTCTTAAAAATAATCAGTATAATCATCGCTTATGCAGTTTTTTTCAAAATTACTTTTTTTTTTTTTTTCCCCTCAACTATAGAATAATTTTATACGACTCATGAAACCATTCCTTGCCTGCATAAACCAGTTTGGTTTGCTCTGGTATGGAAAGTAAGATTGCCAGTTATCCCAGAAGTAGTTTCATGCAGGCTAACACCATGAGCTCTATTAAGTTAATGTTCCAGCATAAAGGTTTGTTAAGTATGAGCCTGACAACGCACCGAATTTGGTCCCTGTAGTATTCTTACTTCTGTGATGTGTATTTGAACTATAGGGTTTTTTCCATTTACATAGTCCACTCTGTAGAAATAGGTCTTTTTTATTTCTATTCATATGTGAAGGCACTTGGCAATTAAATACTGGAGAGGAAAAAAAGTTACTTTATTTATGTGTATATTTACAGATAAAAATCCAATCTGGTAGTAGATCATGCTTATTTTTAACAATGAAACTGCAAATTGCTATTCTTTGTTTGTTGCTACTGGGTGGTGTTGCCCATTTGGAAGATGGCCTCACGGTAATGATTTTTAAAATAATATTGCAGTATTTCTGCTGATCTTGAAGTGATCTACAAAGTTGCTGTTTAAAAACAAAAAGAAGTTTATTTTCCATTACTTTTGATAGTCCTGATGATTATTGACCGTGAAGGTATTAATGCCTCCATATGTAACTAGATTTAGGTCATTTAAGACTGGATTCTGTGTTAGCATGGAAAGGACACTATCTTTGCTAGTGTACTTCTAAGCTATGGGCAAGCAGAAAAGTGGGGATTAGAGGGTATATCTACAACATACGAACACCAAGCACCAAATCATTAGATTATCTTTAGAAAGTAATGTAGTTCCTCTCTTCTTGTTTGCTATTTTGATAAGCAGGAGTACAGAAAGACAGTGGGGAAAAGTAAAGAGGACAGAAGGGGGCTATAGACTGACATCTGTTTACTGGTGATATCAGTCAGCGTTTTGTGGATATGTTGACAGAGGATGAGTAACACAGGAGGCTTTTGAGGAAGAAGTGTTAGTCGCTGTCTGGATTTTATCATGGAATTTCAACCCAGACAAAAGAGGCAGTAAAAGAGAAACCAAAATAGTATTTAGGGGAGGAGCTGACAAGTATGTACAGAGCTAGATACAGCTATTATAGGAACCCTGTGAGAAAGGGGTTAACTGTATCATTTTATACCATAGTAAATACATGAAAGGCAGTTGCCTGAAGTCTTTTTACTTGTGTATAGTAAACCCAAATTTTCATATTCCTGGCGCTCATATAGTCTGATTGGAGTCAAAACGACAGCAGTTGTGTAGGATTGATCTCTGGTTGTACAAATGTAATCAACAGTGAACATGTGCTGTGGCCATATTCAATTTATGAGTACTGAAAAACTGCCAGGGCAGCATTTTGAGCTAGTAGTTTGTATTACCTATACCCAAAGCAGTCTCTGTATGTTTCTGTAATACCAGTTAGCACTCCTTGGGAAGAAAAACAGTAACAACTGACACTATTTTCTCATTTTGTATGTTGTGCTTTTTAACGCAAAGGAAGACAAGATTTTAATCATCACTTAGCGTAAACTTAATTTTGCAGTTCTTTTACTGTAACTTCAAGGCATCAATCCTCTCCAGAAGCAGTAAATTCCATTACTTTAAAAATATAATTGTAATCAATTTTCTGTTTTAGGGAGGCATCTCTGAAACTTGGGTTGTAAAAAAAATATATTCAGATTTTAATATACCCACTCAGTTTTGCTTTCCTAAATGCTCTAATATGTGTTTCTGGAGAGCTATGTACCTAGGCCCTATTTCTGTAGCAGATTGTAAATAGTCTACTGAACCTGAAAGTAACACTTTACCATATACTATCAGAGGTGTGAGATGCAGTTAGTACTTACGCTTCTTTCCAAATGCATTCATTCTCAAGCCTGTTTGTTTTTTTCACAGATCTGATACTTTATTTTAGTGGGATTTATATGACATCTGTTCCTGGTTTAGCCCTCACTACCTTCCTATGCTTGCTAGAGAATCTTGCCACCTGAATTTTTGAGGAATTTTTCTCTGTTAGTATCAAATACTTTATCTAGAAAATTCTGAATGTTGTAAACTGTAGGAAAATGCAGAAGTAATCAGAAGACTGCCTCTTTTTCTGATTCTGTTCTTTCTAAAACGTAGCTAAGAAATTATATTTAAATATCCTTGTATAAAAAGTATTTATTAATTTTGCCTTAGCTTCTTAAACCGTTTTACTGCTTTCTCCAGGATGTTAAAGAAATTACTTTCATTTGTCATAAGGTTCTGGCATATCTGCTTAGTGTCAGAGGTGGGTAGGAAGGGCAGATGTGAAGCCTGGCAAGAGAAAAGGCATGGCTATACTTCAATAGGACTCACTACTGATCCTGCTGTTTTCAGTCTTCTGCACACTTTAAACTAGTTGTCAAAGAAGAAATGTTCTTAATGAATTAACCCTTGTTTTAATCTTTAAACGAGTCTTAGTAAAGACATTGGTAAAAGTATAAGCAGTATGGCTCCTCAGTATCTCATAATACCAATCATAAATGTTAAATGAATGCATTCTAATTTTTTTCTTGTATCTTATACCACACCACAAGTTATGCAATAATTTGTAAATTTAAGATTGCACCATTCTTTGTAATAAGTGCTTAATCTTCTTGCAAGAAAGATAAGGTAAAGATACAAAAGACAGTATTTGGCAATAGTTTGCATAAGGGTGAGTTGTTAAAAGGAAAATGTAGATAGTAGAACAGTCTGAAAAAAAATAACTGATAGAAAGGCATGAAAAACTGTTGCAAGAGTAACTACTGGAAAACTAATGAGCTGCAAGCCAAAACTGGTGTCAGACACATTAATGCTTGACCGTGATGAATAAGCAGGTAAATATCAAGCACTTTTGTACCTAAAATAAACACAAGAACTAGATTGACTCGATATTTAATTTTTTCATGTTTTTTTAGGCTTTTAAATATTTATGTCAAAAATGGTCTGGTTGATGTTTTTCTTATCTACTAACACACTGAGACAGAAGAATTGGGCAGATTCTTGTAGTTGCACTGATGCAGAAGACAGACTGCTAAAGACAAGATGATCAATGTTACTCCTGTGAGGAAAACAGGATAGTTCTTTTTCTGTATCCAAGCTACACAAAGCTGAGGTTAAGTACCTACAGAAAGAGTGCATGAAAGTAGCTGGCTAGCAGCAGCCTAGTACGAGGTTCATTACCAGGAAAAAAATACATTTTTTGAGGAAAGAAAGCCTGCAAAATAACTTGCGAACAAACTTTAAAAACAAAACCAAAAAAAACACCTGAAAAGCAGGTGGAGGCAACCTACATAAAAGATGTATTTACCCAGCTGTGGGACATAAACACATCAGCACAGCAGCTTCCATATAAGTGCGCAGTTCATTTTTTTTTCTTTAATTGCTATATACACTTTTTACACGGAGTATACTTTAAAAATGCTTTGAACATGCAATTAATAGTTCCATGGTTTTATGGTTTTGGGAATACTTTGATCATGTTGTGCATACCAAAACCCAGTAAACTATTATTGATTTTTAAGGGCTTATATTATACACGGTTAAAAAAAAAATGCTTGCCAGGTTTTAACTTGGAGAGTTCCTATTAGTGCTTTCTGTTATAGTAATCACTTTACTATATCACTTGAAAACAGCATTGGCTGTTAGGCAAATTCGTTGTTGAGGGCAAATCCTGAAGTAGGGAAATTCTGTGGAAAGTAATGAGTTACGAGAAACTTTCTGCATGTATTGCTTTCTTTGTTATTAAAATTTTGTTTTACAGAGTTTGGTTTTACTAATTGTGAAATTTCCTGCAATATAAATGTCGATAATATAAATCATTATTTGTATTTCTACGTTTTTTTCTTGTCAGACTGCTTGTTTAGTCATTTCTGAGAACAGATATGCAAGTGAGATTATGCTTTTATACAGGCACTTAAAAATATGTATAATATTTTACTGGTGAAACAATTACAGGCCTGTAGTCTGTTTATTAATACATTACTTCATAATACCATGAACACTAACTGTTTTCTTCAGCTAAATTATATGAAATATGAACACCGGCCTTGTCTTGGAAATCAGAATTCTAAGGATGTGATGGTGCAAGTAGTAAACTCATTTAGGGCATGTTTTGGAAGGCATTTATGTAGAACATTAATTCAGCTACTTGCAGAGTAGTAGACTTATAGATATGTAATACTGTTTTGTTCCTGGTTTTGTCTTCCAGTGGCTGTAACCTCCCAAAATGGTAGAACATGAGAATTCTCTTTTTATTCACTATAAATATTAATTGCTTTATAACCTCATGAAAATAGCTGTCTAGCTTTTCTTTTCTAGCTTTTCTTTACAAACTGCATTGTTTGTTTATTTTTTCTTCTTTGAAGAACTTAGAACCCCTACTAAGGGATAGACCTCAAAAAGAGCCAGTTATCCATTTGAACTTTTTAATGCATTTTGAGTACTAATCTGTCTAAAAATCTGTTTGAAAAGTATCTGTGCATCTTCTGGTATCTCTTGGATTCCATTCAGTTTAGAAATACAGTTGAATATGCACTGTATGTTAAGAATTTAACTGATAGGGTGCAACTACAAGATTAATTACATTGAGTAGCTGTAATAGACATTTTAATTTAAGCTAATATGCTTTATTTTGTATTTCTGATTGTCTGCATGTATGTACAGTTATAACTGGTCAGTGGACACAAGGTCACTTCTAAAGCTTTGGTATCTACTCGTCTCTGAGAGTGTAAAATAGCATGTTATTTATGGAAGTTTTAAAAGAACAACAGAAACAGTTGAGGATGCTGAAAGGAAGGGGGAATCAGAACATTTCAACTGGATATCAGCAATATTTCCCAAATTGAGAAGCATAAGGAAATTATTGTTTCAGATGTTTAAACTGAGAGTTCCAAAAATTGGTATCTGTCCTGTAGATATGAGGAAGCAGATAAACTAAGTAACCTAGTTGCATTTTCTTCCTCCAGTTTTAAAAATCATTTGCGACAAATTTTGAAGTATCCCTTTATAGCTGGTCCAAAAATCAGTTAAACATTTGTCATGTCATTCTTCACAGTGAAATTTCAGCCAGGACTGTTATGACCAGGATATTAATTCCACAAAATTTTTTAAAGGGAACTGTGATTGTAGCCACGCACTGGCTTTAATTAGGTTTGTTTGCATGTCTGTGAGTTTCATGTTACTACTTAGTTCTTACCATTGACTATCTTTTAACTATTTTTCCCAGATGTTTTTTCTTACACATTTCAAGACAGAGTTCATTTCTGCCCATATTTTATTTTTTATGTGTCTGTTAATGCATTTCTGTTTTCTTACTGGAGATAACAATTATTTAGTGTCTGCAGATTTTATTAATGTGCAGTTTACAGTCTGATTCATAATTTAGCTAAGACACTTCACCCATCTCTAATAGTTAGTGAAGAAACACAGGGTGATGAGCAATACCAACAAATTCAAAACACAGATGATCACTGAAAAGTAAGATTTGTGGTACTAAAAGCATGGTGGACTGTGTAAAAACCAAAAGAGCAAAATCAAGTATTTCTGAAGTAATCTGGCCACATGGAACAAGCTTATCTCATGTGTGTTGCATCATTATAACCCCATCTCAGTCACAATGTGAAATGAAATACTTTTTACATGAATGGTATTTAGTCTGAGCATAAATGTAATTCAGTTTGTGGAAGTGCAGTGCATCTGTATTAGCAGACACACAATTATTTTAACAAAAAAAAAAAAAAAAATTTTGCTAGCAGATGGTGTCCAACAAAGACCACTATTGTTTCAGGGTGAGATGCTTCAAATGTTCTGGGCATTTAGCCCAGACAGAGCCATTTTTCCTATAGTATGTGACCAGGCAATAACAAAAAGAATGAAAATAGAGATGTCAGTCCATATAAAAATATTTTTATAACTTAATATATCTAACAAGTCAGTGGCAATTATTAAACCAAGTTAAATTAACAAAACTGATAAGATCATTCTTTTTACATTTTCATGTCTCTCCAAACAGTTATTTGGCATTCTACCTTCTAGGAAAAATGGGTTTGGAGAGTTAAGCTACCTGCTGGTACTGTTTAAATGCCCACAGATAACATAACTCAAGCTGCCTGGTGCCTGAAAGTGAGTGTTAGGGCAATCAACAGGAACAATAAAAATCTGTTCAAACAGAAAATCCACAAATCCCAAGGATTTGGAGCCTCCCTATGGATTTTCCACAAATTTTGCTGTTTTCAGCAGAATCTAAGCTTTTATTTTAAAGGTGAACTGCAAAGCTGAAAAGAAAATTGAGTTAATAAAATATGTGCTGAATCCCCTGCTCTCCTTTTGCAGCCTCCTAACTGGGGCCGTCTGCACATATGTTTTAAGTTTTTCTTTTTATAAAAAAAAAAGCAACAACAAACTCCCTCTTTGAATATCGTCTCATACTTACTTGTTAACTTCAAGAATAAACTTCCATTCTTCTCAATAGTCTGTTAACTCTGAGGTATTTCTTAAATCCATGAATTTGTTTTCTTCAAGTCAAATGACTGCCATCCCTCAACTTAGTCTTATCCACTTTCTTTGTCTGTATTTAACTCTTTAGAATGTTAACTCTTAAGCATACAGCTGTATTTTTCCATTTATACCTGACATCTTTTTTTAAGAAGAAAGAGATTTTGGGGAAAATGCAAGGGTTGTACAGATATAAAATAAGCTTAGGAAAAAATTTTGGCACAAAGAGCTTGAATAAGGAGTGGGTATTGATTTTAGTTTACAACCATCAAAGTATTTTTAGTTTTAAAACATAAAAATCAGATGAACTCTCACAATTCTTGTGAGAATTTGATTTGTGGTAACTTAAGGGCCATGAGAGAGTTTTATATAATATATTTTAACTGGCATTCCTTATTTGACAATATTTAGTGATAATCATTAGTAGTTCAGTGAAATAGGATTTTACTGGCTAATCAACAAATGAAAAACAGATCCCAAAATGCTGATAGTGATAAAAGAGGAGTAATCAATACTCCTGTTAGTATCTATGAATTTTTAAGTAAAAACCCCTAAATTACTGTACATGTATTATTTTTTATTTTATTATGCATGCACTTCATGATAGAAAAAAGAAATACTATTAAAAAAGCTTTTTTTTAAAAAAAAAAAAGTAGTGTTGGAGATTATGGGATCCATTCTCTGTGTTCCAGTGACCTTTGTTATTCTAGCAGTGAATAACAAGTGCAATGTAAAAACTAAAACAGAAGATGCACCCTAGTAAAAAGACTATTGGCAAATTTTTTTATTTTCTATTGTTCCAGTAAGAATACTTCTTACTATAATCTCTTCATCTTTTTCCTCATAATATTCTTTTCTTCATTGATCTTGACTGGCAATGAATGTTCTTTGCCAGCAATTTTAGTAAGAAAATGAAAACTTTTAAAAAGGAAAGTGCATCTTTTGATTTCTAAATCTTAATATCATCATTATTGCAATTGTCTTTCTGACTACTTAAGCACTGAGTTACTGGTTTGCTGATAGACTTTAATATTTTTAGCTGATTAAATAGATGTAAATTCAAAGCAGCTTAGAGATAACGTATAGTTTGATGCTGAGAGCTTTTTGCAAAAGTAGACTCCTATCTGTGAATTTCTCACAAAACAAAGTTCACCCTGAACATTAAATATGTAATGAAAAACACTGTTGAAAGCATTGCTTATGATGCCGTGGGCCTATTGTGTCCACAGGGAGGGATGCACTAGTCCAGTTACTTTTTGTTTCTTAACCCAAATGAGCACTGAATTCAGCAGGTCATTGAAGTATTTCATTAGTGTTACAGCTGAGCTGGTTTTCTTGTCTGTTAAAGGAACTTGTCTGTAATAAGAATAGTTTGCATTACTTTATAGCCTGTAAAAGGTGTTGACATTGTATGAGGAGTGTTATGTAGGATGTTGATAGTATGTAAGGTATATTATGTAGTATATTATTTAAGCAACAGTACACAGTTGCATTATCCAGATTTTTTTTTAAATCGAGCACTATATTTACACATGATGAAAATATTACTTTACTTATGTAACAAAATGTTTATATTTGACGAATAATTGCCCTCTACAGCACTGATCAAATTAATCTCAGTGGTGGCATTGTTACAAGAACTGTTCTTGTGATACTAAAAGTAAAGATTATCTATGTCAGTTTAAATATACAATTTAGGCAATTTTTGTAATAAATTAGACTAGTAAGGATGAAAATGTAATTGACTGAAACCTAAAAAGGTTAAAATTGCAGGATACTTGCTGATTGAAGTAGTTGTACATGAGATAAAATGCATGTCAACTTGCACCTGTCTTACAAATGCTCAAATATAAGCTTAACTTTACTTGCGTGCTTACAGCTAATTGTTTGGAAGTGTTTCAGCCTCAATATTTTAACTCTATGTAATACACAATTAATAGTGTTACCACTTATAACAGAAATAATGTGGTTAATTATGCTGATCTGTTATCTCTGTGTTACTGCTAATAAAAAATAATGTTGACCATCATAAAATAGATTTTATACAAATGATTTTCATTATTAGTCAATTACCTGCTTTACTTTTAAAATCAGAGAAAGTGTTTTCAATTACATCTAGGGCTGAGATGATCATCTGAAGTGGACTTTTATTACATCATTCAGGTCCAGTTTGAGTTCTGCTGCAAAAATAAAATATCATTGCTGTTTGATTTGAATTTTCGAGACTTGCTTGAGCTCAATTTAAAAATACTTTCTATTCAGTCTAAAGAGGTCTCAAAATGTTTTTTCTGGCTCACATACAGTCCATGCTTAATTGATGTACAGATGTGGGATAATAACGTAAGAGGCATTTTGGAACCATTCTTTCTTCACATGAGAAGGGAGTGGGTAAAGGAAAGAGATTAGAGATGGAACTACTTCATAAGAATGTGAAACCCATCTGGGGTAAGGAGCAGATCAGCTCAAATATTCTGCTGTAAAATAACCTAGAGCTCAGATTCTGCTTCTGTAACTCTGAGTTAATGGACCTTACTTCTTGTTCTTCACAGATTTTAATAGTTGCTATAGGAATTACCACTTTGATTTGCTGAAATATTTTTTAGTACTCTTACTGTGAAGCTAATATGTTGCTGATTTTTGTGACTAATTTTATAGTTGAAATTTAAAAAATCAGATGCATGGGACATACTAGGTACACTGAAATACATGCTTGATCACACTGTGGGAACCTGGAGGAGTTTTTCTCATTGTGCATACATGAGTGTAATTAATTCTGTAGTCTTCAGGCATTTGCTGGATAACTGCATCAGCTGTGGCATAACGGTCATGCATTATCTGTTCCATATGTTCACACAGGTCCTAAATACTGAGTTGGGCCTTGATTATATTTCAGAATCCACCTAATGATTATTAAACTTCCTTGTTTAATCATTCATGCATTATATAAAAAACAGAAGCTTTTTTTCTTTTTGTTTTAACTTTACATATCTCACAGTTGTTGCTTTCGAAGTTATATCAAGCTTTTCTAGTTACATAAAAAATGAGGATGATCTTTCTTAGAGCTGTGAAAAAGCTTACTTCCCTTTCATTCAAAACCAGAAAATGACAGATCGCTTTCTCTGACGAATATTTTACATAAGAGGTATTTCATCCAAAAATCAAGCAAAAAACCAAATATATTCATGCACCTTTAGACATGGACCTCTCCAGTATGGAAAACATCACTCCACGCTTATGCGCTGCTAAGTCAAAGTAATAAATGTCAGGTTTTTAGAAGTCATAATTGATTTAAGAATAAACTACGCTGGATTAGATCAAAGATCCATTTAGCCAAATATTCTGTCTCTGACAGTGTCCAGAAGCAGGGTAGTTCTAAGATACTACTGTGGAACTTTTCCTGTTTCCAACAATCTCAAGGCTTATTTAGTCAGAAAGTTCATTTGGCCTGTTGTGTTTAATGCTCTTTGGTGTATTTCTCTTCTGTGAATAGATCTAGCTGCTTTGAACCTGTTCGTGCTTTTGGGCTGTATGATGTCTTGTGGCAATACATTCCTCAATTTAATTGTAAGCAGTGTGGACAATATTTCCTTTTGTTTATTTTAAATCTGCTGTCTTGCAATTTCACTTTATACCTGCAAGTCCTTGTCATATAAAGAACTGAGTAGCACCTGTAGCTTACATTCTGTTGAAGACATTTCTGTCCCATATTTGTTTGGATGTAATTTTCAGGTTCATTCAAATCTCTGTTTACATTTAATTCGCTTTCCATACGAAATGTCCATATCCAGGATCTCTGATTGCATCCTGTCTCTAATGTCTGGATCATGAACAAACTTTGGAAGTGGTGAGACATGAGGGATCTCTTCTTCCACTGGACAACCAGAGGGACTTGATCATCTGTTGTCACTGAAATCCCAACTGAAAGCAGTCTGCTCCTTCTGTCAGCATATTTAGATAGAGGGGGTCATAAAAATAAGGCAAAGGGTTCTTTAAAAGTCCTCTTAATCACAGTTGCGTTCTGATACAGAAGCAGTTGTAGACTGTGGTGCTTGACTGGTGAGTGAACCACATAGTTTTCCAGAGATAGAGAATTCCCAAAATATTACTTGGCTTGTTGTGAATGCACGGTACAGTGCATCTCTGAAGATCAGTTCCTTGAAGTGCTGTATTTACTGTGCATGCCTGTGTTTTTGGCCTTAAACAGGCGAAGGGAGACAAGGAGCAGGGTGCTGCTACTGGAGCTTCTCATCCAGCCCCAACCTAGCACTGTCTGTCTTCAGGAGCCCCTCATACCTGGACGAGAAGTGTGATGTAAGCCAGAGAAATTGTTCTGACAGTGGAAATCCTAGCTTTTGACTTTCCCAGGGAGTCTTGCATCCCTCCCCTGTCATATCATGTACATATGGTCCCTTCATGTGACAAAAGAGGGCTTGGGAAAGACAGTGCTCCAGCTAGGTTTTTTTCTTGCTGCCAGAAAAATTCTTTCCAGTCTGCTCTCTGTTGTCTGGATCAGAGGAGCCCCTAGAAGAGGGGGCAGCCAGGAAGGATCCTTGGGCTGGATGAATCACCCTGTTGGATCCTTTGAGGTTCAGATAGTACTATTGGAAAGAGGAGGCTTTTGTTAGCTTTGAGTGAGGCTCAGTGATTGCTTCTACACTTGAAACATTCTGCAAATTAGTCTTTAAACTGACATTAAGTTGATGACATTTTTATGTATAGAAAAGCAATTTTATGTAATGTTGAGGTTTTAGAAGAATTAAGTTATTTTGTTTCTCTTCAGAGATCTACTTATTTTGTGTCTTCGTAAAAAAGAGAATCTGTACTTGCTTGTGGAGGAATACAATAGGTTGAGTAGAATGTTTAGCTGATCTTTCAGACAATTTGGCATTGATCCTGCAAGCACCTCAGCACATGCTTAACTTCAAGCCTTTTTTACATTATTAGAACTATTAACTACTGTGTACTCTTAGTTCTCAGTTGTAGTTTGCAGTAGCAGATCATTTGAATATGATTTGTTTATTTAAAATATGCATTATATAGAGACGGCAGAGCAGACTCACTTGGGAATAATGTTGCCATTTCGTAATAGGGAAGGATGCTAAAATCTGGAAATGTCTAGGCCAGCTAACTATGAAACATTTTTGGCAAGATTGTGTTTTTTGAATCTGGCTTTTCAATATAATTACAAATCAAGTAAAGTTTGTTTTATTTAAAGCTGCCCCTATGACAGAATTTACTATTTTGTATAGACAGGTGATATGGCAGGTCAGAAAAGGATTCTGTGTGTCTGTGGTGGCTATATTTTACAGTGTCCGATAGGTTTTTATGGAAGCCATTTGGTGATCTCATCAACAACAAGTCTATTGTTTCATTACTATCAGATTCAGTGTGTTTGTGATTAAATCAGCAGAATGGAGAACATGAAGGAGTGCTGTTCACTTTGCAATCATTTCCATCTGTTATAAATTTTTATCAGATGTTGGGAATCAGCAGGCAAAACTCAGAGCAAGTGTTTTATCCAATTTCCAAGAAACAGTGATATGTAACTGGCATATATTTTGCTCTTAGTTTAATCTGTCCATTTAGGTATTTTAGAAGTCCTATGGTATGCCAGTATTAATAGAGTATATAGAAAGCTATTTCTATCTTTCCTCACATTATTTTCTTTTGAAGGCTTTGATGCTGATAGAAATATTTTGTTAGTAGTAATTGTGAGCAATGATGACACTTCTTATAAAATGGAGAGTCAGAGTGAGGCTTGGAGAGGAAATCTCCATAAGGCATATGCTGCTGTCCTAATTGTTCTTGCCTCCATTGATGTTGTAGGCATTTGCAAGTGGAATTGGCTGGCCAGTGGCCAGTACCATTTGACTCAGAGAAGTGGAAGAGGACTCCATGAGCAGTACACATAAGATGATTTATAATTAGATGGTCCCAAGGAATGAAGTCTTACATTCCTTCTGAAATTCATTTTTAGCGTCAATTGTTCTAAATAGATGTTCCTGGTTTTCATGTAAATGTCTGAGATATTTTTAATAATGAAGGTTTTTACTCCAAAGAAATTGTCTGCAAAAGAATTGTGTGATCTCATCTGAAGAATGAAAAATATTCTATGTTTTTTTTCTAAATTACTGAGATTTTACTGAGTGACTCCTTGACTCAGAAGTCTGCAGTATTTGTGTTTTTCCTACCTTTTCTCATGTTTCTTCTGTCTCATTTTCTTTCTGAAATGAAAAATTCCATTTTTCTCCATCTTCATGTCAGGGGCAATTTTGCATGGTGGAAATAATCTTCATCATCCTTTCTGGAGTTTCCTGTATTACTGTGTTGGACATTTTGTCATGGGATATACAGTTTCATTTAAAGTATTCCAAATTGAGTAATATTGGCTGTCTCTCATAGTGCCACTGTAATACTTTTTGTATTATTCTCCTTAATAAGTACATTTTATGTTATTGTTTTCCACAACTACGTATTAGTAGAGGTCTTCATTGAGTTGTCACTAGTAAAGTTCAGAGGCTTTTCATAAACTCATTCTGTTACTTTAGAGCTGTGTAAGGCATACAAGGATTTCCCTCTGAGAGTTTCCTTCAATTTTGTAAGATATTTTAATCAGAATTTCTGAGAACCCGACTGTGGTCATTGGTTCCACTCTCCATTCCTGAGTTAAAACCATGAGAAATCACTGTATTTTGTCTGGGCTTGACTGAGCTCCTGATTTTGGATCTTCCAGAAATGTTACCATCGTGTACCTCGCTCATTTTTTTTTCCAGAGTATTTAACATGAAGTATTAACTTTGCCATATTGAAAGGTAATTGCTTATTCTTGTCTCAGTTTAGCTATCTTTTTTCACCTTTGTTTTGTTTCAATCCATTTCTCACCATTTGCTTTCTCTTTTATAAGAGGCTCATTGTAAAGGCTTTTTGAATATCTAAAGCAGTTCACTTTGTTGTCCATCACTCTGTTCATCCACATCTCCACCAACACGTTGGAGTGAAACCACTAGATCAGCGGGACAACATAGAGACTCACTGTTCAAGATTATGTTTATATTATTAGTTACTTAGAACTCCTCATCAGAAGCTGCTGTCAGGTTTCCTGTGCTTTCCTTCGTCATCCCTTTTGTTCTAAAGGTACAGTGTTTGTTACTATCTGGTCATCCAGTAGAACGTTGTTTTTAAGGTGAGTTAGTGGAACATCCATTCCTGAGTTCCTTCCAGAGGATGTACTCTGGAGTTTTATCACACAATTGGTTGGTACCTGTGACTCTGGTCTTGTCTCATCTTAATGGTGAAATCAGATCAGGTTCTTAGAGAGTTATCTCCCTAGCTGCTTCTTTTGAGAAAGCTGACACAAATCAATCATTTATCTTATCAGCAGTGGTTTTGTTTTACTTTATTATTCCCTTTAATCCCATGTGACCTAGTGACCTCTTCCTTCTTTTACGTTTTCTTGTTTTAGTTAACTCAATCATTTTAGCATTAATACCTTCAGCTGTTTCCTCTTTAAAACTCATCATAGCTCCTTTCATACACCTTCCAACATACAACCTTCTACAATCTATTCTGACTTTAGCTTTAAGTGTACAGATACAAAATTATTTGGTTTGAATAACCTGTTAAAGTTCATTGTTCAGTCACACTGTTTAATTCTTTGCCTTGCAGGTCCCTTTTTTGTGAGCTTTGCATTGCATCTAATGCTTTTTTTGTTTTACAGGAAGCACCTATGTTACTTCTAAAGCATTTAGTACCTTTATCTAAGATATCAGAACTTGTCTGACTGACCTGGTGAAACCACTCTTCCAAATTTTCAGAATTACTTTGGTCATTTAATTGATCTGGTTTGCTTCCTCTAAGATAGTAGAACAATATAATACAATGTTCTAGATTTGAAAGTAAGAATAATTAAAGGCAATGATTAGTGGCTAAAAGAAAAATGTGTTGAATTGGTTTACTAAAAGAGGTTCTGCTAAACTAACCTGTCTTCAGGTATTTCCTGAGCAAAAGTAACCTTTCTTCTAGGCTAAAACTTATTCTGGATTTATCTGGAGGAAATGGTTAAAATGAGGAAGAGGGAAATATAGAACAAGAACTGTAGATTAGGTAAGAAGTTGGTTAAGGAAGAACATAAATTATGTTGAAAGAGCAGCTATTGCTTTGGATCAATTTTATTAGGATAGTTCTTATTTCAGGTTTTTAGTAATACTTTAAATGTGGAAAAAAAAACCCCAAAGTTTGTTAAAAAAAGCTTGTTGATAGTACAAAGTTAGAAAGTAATGTTAATGAGATAAGAATAACTTAGATAGGAATATCCTAATGGAAAATGGGATGATCTCAAAAGCTTGAATTATAGAAATAGGGTGAAACTTAACAGTCGTAGGGTCATGCAGTAAGGACCTAAACCAAGAATTCATCCTGCAAGCCATCATTCAGAAGTGACAGACAAGGAGGAAAACATCTTAATTACAACAGCTGTGAATGACCAATGTGGTGTGCTGTTACAAAAAACAAAAAAGGCAAATGCATTTTTGTCAAGCATTAAGCTAGGCATTTGCAATCCAGATAGCCAAACCACTGATCTGGATGAGAGATACTGGCAGTTTCCTCCAGTTTTTCTGTTTATTTGTTTTAGCTTAATGGTGTTGCCTATCCTACATTAGCCAAAGTTAGGTTCTTACATTGGGAAAATTTAGGTTCTCCTATCTGTTCCAGAATCTGCTGTGAACATAGAAGTACAGATAGTGCATAAAATCAGCCTTAAGCTAAAACTATGATATATGCTTCTACACATGCCCTAATGCATACATCTGCAGTTTCTGGCAGTGTAACTGGTGGCTGAACAATGTAAGCGAAGAAAGTTTGTAGGGAAAGCTAATACCTTTTATTAAGCAAACTGTGGAAGAAAAATAAACTAGCTGAAGAAGAGCTCATGTGCCCTGAAACCTGTGGGTTTTTTTTCCCTCTCCATCTGTCTTAGTTGCCGTAATGAAATATATTGCTTCTCCCCTTCTTCTTCTTGAACAAGTTTATATTCATGCTCAGTCTGCAGGCCCTGCTGTTTTGCTAAGCTTCTCCCAGCAGAGTAAAATGGTAACATTCTTCATCAGTCTCAGCCTGTGAGATTTCATTGCTCAGTACTGAGACTGCTGACACAGACTGTAGTTTATAGTCCAGTATGCATAATTACATTAAAATAGAGTGCCAATTATCTGATGCTTTAATTATGTGATCTGCTTATTTGGACTCAGGTTTGTGGAAATGAAAACACAGTAATGGTTGCCCACGTAGTCTTTAGTAAACATACCAGTCCTATTAGGTTTCAGCATTGAAATCTTTCAGTAGTACTAAATAAAATGTATAAATACTGGCAATTCATCCATAAACTCTTTGAGTGCACAATTTTTTTAAGTTACAGAACTAATTGCGAACTGTAATATACCAAGTTCTGTTAAAGTCAAAACCTAAAGCTGTTAGCATTAGCATAGATGTCTGCACAGGGCCCAGCAGCTATATTAAAATGTTTTGTTTACAAGTGCCCAATGTCAAGACTTGCTGAATATGTCTTCCACCATTTTTGTATAATCATATTATTTGAGATATCATTGTGATGTACCATTTGCAGAACACAGACAAACTCCTACAGCAGAAGACAGTCTGACTCCTACAGCAGCACCAGGCTGGCAAAAAGACACAGTGCATATTCCAAACCCATAATTTTCATTCTCATTTTTACAGTTGTAAAATTCTTGCGGTGCCAGAGATGGACAGTAATCTAATCCAGACAAAAATAAGATTCTTGAACCCTAGAAAGGTCTTGGATCTACATGCCAAATGGGGGAATTTGCTATCCATTCCAAGAAATGTATGTTCTGCAGGTACCCCAAGGGCGGAAGGAGGAATATCAGAAAAGGCTTCAGAACTGACATTGTAGAGCAGACGTTTCCCTTGATTCTTTCACACATTCTGCAAATTAATTAATTGTACAAACACGACATTTTATATTGTTTCATTTTATCATTAGAATTCTCTATCTGGAATACTATTTATATTTTAACTTAAAATTGGTGTTCTCAAACAGAATATTACGCATTTTTCAACAGTGTCTGGCAGAAACCGAAAGCTCTCATCTGAATAGGGATTCTTCCTCATCGTCACTGATATTACTAAGGTGTCTGCTTGTTAGTTCTAGAAAGACCTTTCCATATAAATTATGGGGGCTAATAATAGGCATTGAAAATTATTATTAATAAATTTAAGAAAGAGAATATGAAATGTGCTTTCTATGGGATTAATACTTTTGGGAAGAGAAATGTGACTGCCTGTAGTAGGAGGGGATTGAATCCAGGACTTTTTTCCAGGCTATTAGCTTACATTATAAAGGGATAATATTGTACTACAGCTTGATTTTCATTTGGTTTATCTAAACTAAATTACAATCATCTATTCTGCTGTGAAATTGACATTAGCAGTGTTAAAGTACTTTAGTATTCATTTTATTAGGATGTTAAAGGATGCTGCTCATTAAAAATTGAACTTAAGTGACAATGTTGGCATGCTTTTATTATTTATAACATTTTAAAATGTCTGTAAAATGAGTATTTCTTTTGTTTTCTTGTTCTGATAGATTTACTTTGAACACCTATTAAATAAATGGCTATCCTAGTAATTTTCCTTTGATGCTGCTAAATGAGAAGACAGCAAAAGCAAATGAGAGGAAATGGCCTTTAAAAAAGAAAAACAATGTTATTATAACATCCTAAAAAGAGTGAGGGAAATAACATGCTATCCCATCAAAAATAATAGTTAGATCTAATACTCACTATTAAAGAAAACAGCACTTCCCTGAGTTAATTCTTGTTTCAACTACAACATAGCTTTGGTCTACACCAGGTCCAGTGATACAGAATACACCATAATCTTTCAGTTGTTCAGTCGCTGAATGGTTCCTCCATTATAAATTCACATATATCTGAGTGAATCCTCTGACTGTGAGGCTATCTGTAGTTTTGGCACCATCTAAGTACTTAAGTTTTGAAAGAATGTGGCCTTGTTTAATATTGTTTGTACCAGGATCAGTGAATGACTGTATGTTCGGGTAACCTCAAGCAGTTTGGGCCCCTCTAAGGGCTTAGGTGATGTTTAAAAGGGGAGTGGTGAATACTCTGAATTGTTGTAAAGTTTAGACTGTAGTTGGGATAAATTTGGAAATGCATAGAAGGCACAGTTTTCAGGCATTTTGTCATCAAAATATAGGCATCAAATGAGTTTTAGCATCTACTGAGCTTTGTCATCATTGGATGCAGAATATCTAAATTACAGTTTTGAATATATGCAACCACCTTTTCCCTAAATCACAGTTGAATAAAGGTACTGTGCCTCCCTAGGTCTTATTTGTGTCTGTGTATCATATATATTTTATTAATTACAGATTTTATATGCTTAAATAAATAGACCCAGTTACGGTTTATATACCTGTGTGCATGAGCATACAAGTACAAAGAGACTTGTATGTATATAGAGAAAGAGGGGTGGGTTTGTATTTGTGCATAGCAAGTATAATCATATGGTCTGTTACACCAAAGTCACGATTACTGTTTATTTCTGTAATCAGTTCTTTTTTCTTCTGCCAAAGTGAAGTCGAATATAGCACCTCTCCATTTTGAATTAAGAAGTTGCTCTGTAAATTCAGAAGAACCCTTACTACTTGCAACAAGACACCTTCGGTACAAGCCACTTAGAACAAGTTTATTAATTTAACTTTGAATATTTGGCTAAATTTGTAGTTGATTTTATTCCTTATTAACTAAGTAGTGATTCCTGATTTAAAATACAAAAGAAAAATAAAGTAGACTTATTAGAAAGCTGAAGCATGATATATATAATTTTATAGAGATAACTGCAGAAAACCCTACTATTAAGATAAAAGTATATTGAAATATAAAGCTTTGGTACTGGTATAGCTAACAGCTGAGAGATTGAAGATCTCCTGTAGTAAGCAAGCACTACGAGTGGGTTTTGCAAGCACATCAACCAAGCCAAAAAACAACTGAGCTTGAATCAGTAAAATGGCTAAGGTACTGAAACTCCGTACCATAGCAATACCTTCATGAGTTTTTGGATCTACACTTGCTCACAGCTCATCAGCTTAGGGGCACAGTGCAGCAAGCGTGTGCTTGCTCACTTGTGGGTTAGATCCTTAGTGACAAAAGCAAGATAAGAGTTACATTATTAACCTTTAGTTTTGTGTTCAAGCCACTGCTTCCTACTGCATTTCATAGGGATGGAATCTTGATCTGCCAAAATCTGCCTTCTTTCAAAATCAGTAGGAGAATTAAGGTCAAGCAGTCTCCATCAGATAGCGTGTGGAGTCTGTCCAGCCATCTGAACATCTCTAGACTTCTAGAGTATTCTAACTTTATATGACTTGTGACATTAATCTCTGAAACAGTCTTAGACTTGGAGTCAAGAAATGTTTGCAGCTTATATCCTGAAACAATCAATGAAAATAATCTTTTAACCGTGGGATCATATAAAATAGAGGAAGATTTTCCAGACCAATTCTTCTGTGTGTCTGAGAGCTGCTTCGGCATGAAATAACTAAAACTGCAAATAAATCATGAAGGTACATATGCTATGCTGAAGTTAAGAAAAGGTACTTCTCAGTCATTAGGTACAAGCTGAATTGTTTAAGATATGTTGAACCACTGGGTTTTGCTGGTTTAGAGATTAGCAGTCAAACAGTGTTTGTGATTGAATCATAGAATGGTTTGGCTTAGAAGGGACCTTTAGAGGTTATCTAGTCCAAACCCCCTGCAGTGAGCAGGGACATCTTCAACTAGATCAGGTTGCTCAGAGCCCCATCCAACCTGACCTTGAATCTTTCCAGGGATGGGAACATCTACAGACTCTCTGGGCAACCTGTGACAGTGTTTCACCACCCTCATCATAAAAATTTTCTTCCTTATATCGAGTCTGAATCTACTCTCTTCTACTTTAAAAACATTACCCCTTGCCTTATTACAACAGGCCCTGCTAAAAAGTCTGTCCCCATCTTTCTTATAAGCCCCCCCTCTAAGTACTGAAAGGCCACACAATCAGGTGTCCCCACAGCCTTCTCTTCTCCAGGCTGAACAAGCCCAACTCTCTCAGCCTGTCCTCATAGGAGAGGTGTTCCAGCCCTCGGATCATTTTTGTGGCCTCCTCTGGACCCTCTCCAACAGGTCCGTGTCTCTCCTGTGCTGAGGGCCCCAGAGCTGGATGCAGGACTGCAGGTGGGGTCTGACCAGAGCAGGGGAGAGGGGCAGAATCCCCTCCCTCCACCTGCTGGCCACACGGCTTTTGATGCAGCCCAGAGTACGTTTGGCTTTCTGGGCTGTGAGCACACATTGCCGGCTCATGTCCAGCTTTTCATCCACCATTACCCCCAAGTCCTTCTCCTTCGGGCTGCTCTCAATCCCTTCATCCCACAGCCTGTATCAATACTGGGGGTTGCCCCAACCTAGGTGCAGGATCTTGCACTTGGCCTTGTTGAACCTGTTGAGGTTCACACGGGCCCACTTCTCAAGCTTGCCTGGGCCCCTCTGGATGGCATCCTGTCCTTCAGGCGTGTCAGCCGCACCACTCAGCTTGGTCTTGTCTGCAGACTTGCTGAGGGTGCACTGAATCCCACTCTCTGTGTCATTGCTGAAGATATTAAATAGTATAGGCCCCAGTCCAGATCCTTGAGTGGCACCACTCATTACTGATCTTCGTCTGGACATCAAGCCATTGACCACTACTTTCTGGATGCAGCAATTAATTTGTGTAATTGAATTGGTAATTTAAAGACAGGATGAATTGTTATCAAAACATAAGAATTGCTCAGGGATATCCAAACTGGATGTGGAATAAAATCACAATGGGAAGGAAACATTCTGGTTTAAAAGAAATATGAAGTCAGTGAAAAAGGATATGGCTCGGAATGTGTCAAATTAAAATACAGATACCAACAAAAAGGCCAAAGGAGTCAATGAAATATTGATGACATTGCCATGGTGCTTAAAGTAAGCAAGGAGGCATTTATTAAACAGTTTAGATTAAAAAGGAGGGGGAAAAAGGAGGGGGCAGAGGGAAACCTGAGGTAGGTTATATATTAAGTCATCTGCTGTATTAAGATGGTAAAATCATTAGAAAATGAAAAATTATTCAGTAGTTATTTATGTTCTGTATGTGGAAGAGTGGAATAAAAAGTTCACATCCTTTAAAAAGCAGGAAGTTGGGCAGCATCTTTTAAGATTAAGCATTTTCAGATAACAGGCCTAGCTAACTTAAGTCTAAGAACTTCAGGGAAAATCCAATGTTTTATGCATTTTTATTTTTAAAAAAATTGGAAAACTATGAGAATTCCAAAGAACAGAATTACTGTTTCAGAGTCTAATTATGGCAAAAAGTATGATGTAGAGAAATGAAGACAGGCTAGCCTTGTTTCACTCCTAATCAAGTATAACAGAATCCTTTGTTTGGTATACTCTTCAGCAAAAAAAATAGACTCAGTTTATAACTAATGCTGGTTAGTGTGATTTTGTAGGTAGCAGATAACTTATGTTGCCTTTTGGGGAAACTGGAGGGAGGGGATAACACAGGTTTAAAAAGTGTTGCCTTTTTGATTTATAAAAATAACTGAATTGGTACAGTGTTTATCGTACAGGTAAATTTGTATCAAACATTTGTTTAAAAGCCCCTGACATTTTTATTTTTAAAAAAGTCTTTGTAAGAAAACAATAGGGTACATGAGAACAGACCATTACAAATAATTTGAATTGAATACCTAAGTAGTCATAATGCAATTAAAGAAGTCTTGTAATACAACTAAATACCAGGTTATACAGTTGGAAATCAGCAGGATAGTAGCACTGCTGAATGATATTTTGGAAAGAAGTCATTAAGAGTTAGGTTTAGAGTCATTGTGGAAAATAATGTGTGTTCAGTGCAGTAATGACCTTGTGTTCCTTGGTGAGTTAAAACTAAGGTAACCAAGTACACCATCAGCAGAGCCCTACAGGAATGCTGGAGCTTCAGAATGGCTGATTCTGAAGTCCGCGTTTAAAAGGATTGTGGAAATACTGCAGGGAGTTCTGAAGTAGACAGAAGTGTTTAAAGCTAGGAGAACATCCTGTCCTATAAAAACAACTCATAAAAAACTATAAATTACTTAGTCTGCTACAAAGAAGCCTGAATGGTGAGCAAGGTAACAGTGTAGAGGTGTTTGTTGATCATGCATTCAAATAGATTACTAAGAAAGCTGATGCCTTCACCATGCATGGTGTCTTTAGGGTGTAACTAGATGTCAGCCTAAGTTACCCAAGCTCTCTTAGCTCCTAGATTCTGGAGTTCCTAGCAGTCCTATCAAACTGATACACAGTCCTATCAAACCAAGACACAGTTGAACCAGAAATTCAAAGGCATTCCCAGGCTTGATTTCACTAGAAATTTTCTAAATAAAATAATTTCATTTGTTCTGAGGAAGTAATCTGAAAATTCTGGAGTTACACAGTTTGTTCTGAAAACACTTGGCAGATTTTTTTCAATTTTCAGCAGAATGAATATTCTGATTTTGGTCAACTACGATATGAGTAGGAAAAAATAATGATTCTGTTGATATTGCAGTTTCATTCTAGTTTTAGACTTCAGTGGGCAGTTTTTTGGGTTTTCTTTTTTCTCATAGTGCTTCTTGGAGTCAAGTCTCCTAGAGAGTTTTGGCAATGTTACTTAGAGAAAAAGAATATGATCTATAATTCTTGTCTGCGGAAACATTCAATATATAATTTATTGTATGCATGCATATACACACACATACACAGAGGTATTTCTTTGCTTGATCTTGAACATGGAACAGATGGTTGAGACAGTTATGACCATTGTGCTTGGCCCTAGAGTAGTGTAAGCCTATTGATAAAGTTGTTTAACAGCTGTTATCTTTCAGGATGTTCCAACTTGAGTCAGAAAAAGATAATGAAGGTTACGTAGTTAAGAGATTGTAGTAATTATATTAAAATAATTAGGCTAAGGTACTTCAGATAAAAGGCTAAAAGCTGTTGTTTACGTATAAGCTAGTGCTAGCCAGTATTTGGAAAGTTATGACTTTCATTTCCTATAAAATGTAGTTTACTTTCAAAAGCTATGAAAAAAAAATCACTGGTAGTAGGAAAGTTGGTCTATGTTGTCTGGTTTTAGAAGTTGTTTCTGCAAGGTGGAATCCAGCTTCGTACATAAGCAATTTTACTGAAACTTTCTTCACAAACTGTGGAGATAAAAGATTAGCATTTTAAAAAATTAGCTAATTTTATGTTTTCAAGATATGAAATATAAGAAATAAATACTTTTTGGTTTTGTATGCAACATTGGCAATGCCATTTCAGGAAGAGAAAAAGCAGCTTCATCTTACTTGTTTGTTTTCCGTTTGTGCATTTTGGCCCTTCAAAATGGTGGTAAGTAGGTGGGGGGGAGATGACACCTGCTCTGGAAGTACCTCTCTGTGTTGAGGGAGGTGGGGAGGACAGCTTCCAGGCTGCAGGAAGTCACAAGAAAAGAAAGAAGCAGGGAGGAAGAGCAAGAGAGCCTGGAGCGTAGCAGCGGGACCAAGAGAGCAGTGAGACAATCATGGAGCAGACAGAGCTATGTCTCTGTAGTGGCAGAAACTTTCCAGGGACGGGAGGCAACTGCATAATTGGCTACAAACCAACAGCTATGTTATGTGAAACCTGAGTACAAATTTAATGCGTGCAAAGACCTATGCTTCAAAGATGTAGGAGGCAGGTACAGACTGATTTGTAGTCCCTTATTTTGATTCTGCTCTACTTCATCAATTTGACATTTTCCTGTTTACAAAAAGTCAGTTGTTTCTAGGTCTGTTCCAGTAAATTTGGCTTGTGAGTATAGCCTGGCTTTCCTATCAGCCATTTTTTTTGGCTTCCTCTTTAGCATGCAGGCTTTCTGGATTACCTTTCTCATCTACCTAACTTGGTAAAGTGTGTGGACCCAAGTATCAAAGTCCTTTATTGACCTAGTACTGATCTTAGAGGGAGCTTGAAAAAAACGTTTTAGAATTAAGCTCTCTAGGAATTTGGACCTTGTGTGCTCTGTACAAAACCCTCTTTCCATTGGCGAAAAAGAAGGTGGAGGGCAGAGGGGGAACACTGAATAGTTGTCACTAGCTAGTTCGTTCTTCATTCTACAATAGCTTAAGATAACTAAGAGAAAGAGTACGTATGTCCCTCTCACAGGAAAACTTCTGATCTGCTAGGTTCTGTTACTCGTAAATGCCATTTGTAACCCCCCTCTTGCTGTGTTGCTGTCACTACTTTCTGGCACTCTAAATATTTTAAACATCTAACTTTTACTGACGTGTATGTTGTTCCTGCTGTACAACTTCTATAGCAAAATGTTGTAGTGTACTAGACTAGTGTTGTAATGCAACTTCCTTACTATACTGTTCCCAATATATATAAAAGCAATGGAGTTACTTGGGTCTTTATCCTTCCCCTATGATTCCTTATGTCCTTCTCAGGACAGAAAAGTAGAACTTAGTCTTATGTAAAAGCTGTCAATCTGGCCTGGTGTACCTTCTGCCATGCTGTTGAAAATTCTGTAGTTGATTGTTTGAATACCTCTACAATGGCTTCTTTTTCTAGTGCTTTTTCACAAGCTCTGTATTTGTGCATACATACAAATGAAAATGGAGATCCAAAGAAGTCCTCACCCCACAGTTCCAAGGCTTAAAAAAGGCTGTTGTATTGTGAGTAATGGTATTACAGATGAGGATCGAGGTGCATAAAACAGCTGCAGGGAGATGCTTGCATATCACGTTCTTGTGTTGTAATAATTTCTGCTATTTGTTGACTTTGATGAATACTAAATCAATCAGAACTTAATTTTTTGGGGGGGAAAAAAAAAAAGTGGGAAATACAGATTCTAACGCCACAAAAGCTTGAAGCAGTTACCAGTTCTTTTCCACTGGTAACCATAAGACTGGCGCAAATAGGCATGAGCTGAAAGTCAAGAAATACCTTTTAAACATACAAAAGAGCTTTTTTTGCGTTGAGGAAGGTCAAGCAGTCATTGCCTGGAGAGGTTGTGGAGTCTCCATCTTTGGAAATGGAAAATCTGACAATGCTCTTGGCAACCTACTGTGGCCCTGCTTTGAGCAGAGGACCTGAACTGGCTGATCTTCAGAGGTCCCTTCCAACCTGTGATTCTGTGAAGACAGATACTTCATTTGATACTGGCACAATGACTTGCAAATTTTGGTTTCTTCTTTCTAATGTTGTCACCTGATTATTTTTTTGTAAAATTTGTAAAATGAAATTAGTTTTCTTGTGTAATAACTTAGGCTTACATACATACCATGTCTTTGTCACTTAACAACTACATTGCCCGTCCATCTAAGAAATCCAGGATGATAAGATTTATAACTTCAGTAAATGGCATTTTGTAACACATGTAATATTTATTTGGCAGTGCCTCTGTTTCAAATTCTCTTTGTGTGGTTCACATGGTTAAATATTTCAATGTTAAATTAAAAATACAAATGAGGTTTATTTGCTTTATTATTCATGTCCTTGACATATTTGTAATGGCGTCTTAAAATAAGTCACCTGTTATGTTCTTTTGTTGTCTCTGCTAATGAAAATATGAACTTTCATAGGTTCTAATTGATTTCTAAGCCGTGTTCATAGCATCAGTGAGCGAGTACATTCACTTTGTTTATATCAGAGCTTTACTGCTCATTAACATTGATTTCCAAGTGGCTTTACATTCCCAGAAGATTAAATTCTTGTAAATATTCTTCTCTTTGCAGTGAGGAACTACGGAAAGAAGCACGACAGCTGAAACGTGAACTGCTGGAAGCAAAGCAGAAAAAAGAAGAGCAAGCTTTAAAACCCAAAGAAAAGGAAGGTAAGAGTATATTATAGCAGGTGTTGTGGATATCTCCAGTTAACATTCCAGTTTTAAAGTTTTTTAGTAGTTTTGTGCTTCGTGTGGGTAAATGAGGACACTGTATTGTTGAAATGTAGATTTGGTTTTTTTCCTGGGAAAATTAGTTTTCCTTAAGAATGGTAGTGATGTAAGGATGCCATTATATAAATAAATTGTACAGGTAGCATTTGTTCTTTCAAATGAGGTAGTATTTGTCCTTCCAAACGTTCTTTAGTTATATCTGTGTAGTAGGGTAAGCTTCTGGATTTGAAATATCATGGTATATCATAGAATCATAGAATGTTTTGGGTTGGAAGGGACCACTAGAGGTCATCGAGTCCAACCCCCCTGCAGTCAGCAGGGACACTGCTAACTAGATCAGGCTGCTCAGAGCCCCATCCAACCTGGCCTTGAATGTTTCCAGGGATGGGGCCTCCACTACCCCCCTGGGCAACCTGTTCCAGTGTTTCACCACCCTCATTGTAAAGAATTTCTTCCTTATAGCCAGTCTAAACCTACCCTGCTTCAGTTTAAAACCATTACCCCTTGTCCTGTCACAACTGGCCCTACTAAAAAGATTGTCCCCCTCTTTCCTATAGGCCCCCTTTAAGTACTAAAAGGCCGCAATCAGGTCTGCCCACAGCCTTCTCTTCTCCAGGCTGAACAACCCCAACTCTCTCAGCCTGTCCTCATAGGAGTGGGGCTCCAGCCCTCGGATCATTTTAGTAGCCCTCTTCTGGACCCGCTCCAACAGTTCCATGTCCTTCTTGTGCTGAGGGCTCCAGAGCTGGATGTAGTACTCTAGGTGAGGTCTCACCAGAGCTGAGTAGAGGGGCAGAATCACCTCCCTCGACCTGCTGGCCACGCTTCTCCTGATGCAGCCCAGGGTAGGGTTGGCCTTCTGGGCTGCCAGCGTACATTGCCGGCTCATGTCCAGCTTTTCATCCACCAGCACCCCCAAGTCCCTCTCGGCAGGGCTGCTCTCGATCCTTTCTCCCCCCAGCCTGTATTGATACTGGGGGTTACCCCGACCCAGGTGCAGGACCTTGCACTTGGCCTTGTTGAACCTCATGAGGTTCACACAGGCCCACCTCTCCAGCCTGTCCAGGTCCCTCTGGATGACATCCCGTCCTTCTGGTGTGTCAACCGCACCACTCAGTTTGGTATCATGCGCAAACTTGCTGAGGGTGCACTCGATCTCACTGTCTAAGTCATTGATGAAGATATTAAATAGCACTGGTCCCAGTACGGACCCCTGAGGGTGTGGTCATACCTAATCTGACCTCTGACTTAGAAAGTCTTCTTGATATTTAGACTTGGAAACGTACTTAAATGCTGATGGTTATCTTTGAACTCAAAGCTACTGGCTTCAAACTTTTATGCATCTTGTGACACTAGGGGAACTCAAATTAAGAAAGTCAGTTCCATGTTTATTTTCCATAAGCCATAGCAAAGTAGGATCTTCAGATGCCCACCTCTTTGTCAGACAAATTTTATATTCTGTCTCTTTCTAAATGTGCATATATTCTGAGTTTGTAATAGTATGTCAGGTGTGTGCTTGGGTGCAGGTGGATGTAACACCCTTCATTAGCTAATCTGAAGAGACACGTTTCTGGAGTGGACTCTTGGTCCAGTTCTCAATACCATAAGAAATCTGGAAGAAAATACAGAATTATTCAGAAAAAATTTCCAGATTTCCAAATGACACACAATTTAGAAGAGTGGTAGAAAGTATAACATCCTTTTTAGAAAAACTCATGGACTCTCTTGAATAACAGGTGAGCTTGATCAGCAACCAGTGTGGCAAAATAAAAAAATACAGTATCTTGAACTTGTATACAAAATCTGGCACCAAATTTTACAAAGTAATGGCTCTGAAAAAGTCCTAGGAGTCATGCTCAATCACTGAATAAATACATTGGCAAGATAATGAAAGCTGTCACTGTCACATAAAAAAAGAACAGCAAGTAGAAGTTTAGAAAAGGTAAAGAGTAGTCTGTATGTACATATATGATAAAGTATATTGAATAATGCCATATATAGCAGTTTTAATGCTATCACTGTCATCATTATCCCTGTTGTGGTGCCAGTTAAGTCAGAGGACTTAATACAGAGTAATTTGAGTAAATCCACCTTTACAGGACAGAATAAAGTAATACTTGGGCAATACTCATAGTTACTACTATGATACAGTTTTGAAGGATACCTTTTACTCAAGGAAAGGGACTGTATATAGCAGAGTTGTTGGAGTTTTTACTTTGTTTGAAATAAATAGCAGGGAGGAGATAAACCTGTTGAAAATCTGTAGGTAACAGCTAATGGTGAAAATAATGTTGAATAATCTGGGTTTCCTTTTTGTGATTACTGTAAGAACACAGGAAGAGGTCTGTTCTAGTACCTGTGGAGAAAGATACATGGCAGGAAATAATCTAAACAAGTTCTTGGAGTACCTAGCTAAAAATAGACAAAATTAAAAGACATTAAATGAGATGCAAATGGTGAAGGACAAATTGATTAATGAAAATACAGTAACAGTCGAATGAGCAAGAAGAAAGTTGATTGGCTAAGCAAAGAGGAAATAAGCTTGAATGCTTGTTTTCACTCTGGCTTTAGCATAGCAATCAATTTTGATCACATGGTTGCATACGATCAGTGACATAGAAGGAAGCATTCAGGTACAAAACAAGCAACTTGAGACTACTTAGATAAATTAGGTGCATTAAAATCATTTGAACTTGATGGCATTTGCTGAAGCGTATTAAGGACTTGGCTAAAGCAGTCCCAGAGACATTACAATGTTAACAAAATGCTTTAAGAGAATTGTTTATAATCAAACTGGATAGCAGGCTTCCTGGGAATTTGTTTATTAGTGAGCTGGAGAAAACAACAGATTACCTTTATTAAGTTTGCAGAATAAAAAATAATATGGGACAGGGAAGGGGAAGATGAAAGAAAAAAATAAAGAAAAATGCAAACTTAATGTGCTGTGGTTGCATTTTCACATGCAGTTGTTAAAGTGAAGACCTGAGTGGCTCACTCTCTTCCCTTCCACTAGCCCATGTTGGAGGCTTCTATTGATCTGATTCAGTTTAAACTGAAAAAAAAGTGTTCATTTTTTTCTGTGGTAGGATAGATTTGTGTTGGGTTGGTAGATTGAGTCAGTTCATAGAAGCTAAAAGCCAGGTCAAGGTAAACAAAATATGTTTAACTTGGGAAATCTCAGGGGAAAAAAATACAGTAAAGGTTTGTATCTCTCACAAACTATAAGTTGAAAAAAGGTAAGATGTTAGGTAGCACTTAGGCGGCTTAAAATCTAGGAAACATAATAAGTAGGAAGCTGAGAGCAAGTTGATAATGCCATGGTATTGAAAAAGACTAAAGTGTGCTGTAAAATGTATTAAATGGACTGTTGTATGCAAGACAGACTCATTTGCTATTCCTTTGCGCAGTTTTGGGGATTGCACTTGAAAAGGTATGAGGCATCTTAAGGGAGCATAGAAGAGACCAACAAAGGTGACTGATGATCTGGAAAGCATAATATTTGAGGGTTGTAAGAATTGGGGCTGTTTAGCTTAAAGAGGAGCTGACTTTGTAAAAAGAGACGTATTAATGTTAAAGGCTACCATGGAGAGGAAACTATTCTGTGTAATCCCTGTGGTGAGGACAGGAGATAATAGCCTTCAATTGCAGCTGAAGAGGTTTAGGTTACATGTTAGGGAAAACTTCCTAAAGATAATTATTGGAATAGTTGACTTACAAAGTGGAACTTTTCAATAGCAAATTAGGCAAATACTTTTTATGACTGATGTTGAAAGGGTTGATCCTGCCTTTTGGGAGGGATGGGCTTAGATGTTCTGGTTTTCAAGATTCTGTGAAGCACAGCTTAATCAAAAGAAAGGCAAGATGTGACCTGGAAGAAGGGTTTTGTGGGAAGGAGAAACTAAACATATTGCTAATGGTGATAGTAGTTATGAGGAATCATTACCAAAAGCATTGTGTCTACCATCCCTGTGAATCTTTAAATCAAGCAGTTGAAAGAAAGGCTTGCTTGTAGGTTTGCCAAAATAATTCAGTCAGTGCTCTCTTTACATTTCACTTTCTCTTCAAATAACTTACTCTGGTCATCTAGTGAGTTATTTTATCTATATGCTGAAAAGGGAAAGTCTGTGTCCTAATGATGTTTCGCTTTATGAGGAACTCTTGCACAAAGAAATGTATGATCAAAGGAAATAAAAAATTTTAGGAAAAAAAATTTTCACAAAATCCACACCAAAAGAATAAATGTAGAAGACTCATTAAACATAGTTGATATTGTCTTGAAGGAGAAGAAACTTCCTACATTTAGCTAGACTGTACATGTAGTGCTTAAAGGTGATGACTGAAAGGCAGATGGGAGATCTACTGTATAACTGGCACATAGTTTGGATTATAAAGGATTCTGGACTAAATAAAAGAACAGCTTTAATTAAGAGATGCGTTTATGATGCCAGACATTTAAAAGTGATCAAAACACCATTGTGAAATATCAGAATTTACTGAGCATTACCACATGGTCTTTTATTAGATATTTAATTTAATCCTCTGTCTAGCAGTGGCCGCATATTGACACTGGTAGCATAGAATTGCCATAAAGTTGCCATAAATACCATGTATTTTGACAACAGAACTTAGTGAAACCAATATAACAAATTTTTAAATGTTACTCATTGAGGGAAAACATGTAAACAAAATATGTAGTTGGGATCATATTCTCTTCTGTGAATAGCTAGTTTTGCCAAAAGGGATGGCCCTGTAGGATAACCACAAATAGTCTTTGGGAAAAGGTTTTGTTTATAAATAAATAAAATCTGTAATCTCACATTCCTTCTTCTAAGGAATTTCCATGGACTCTAATGAAATCCATATATTAATAGCTAGGTAAATAATAAAAACTTACTTTTTTTGTTTTCTTCATCCACACTTTAATATTTCCTCTACCTCTAAATCCTTTTCCAGCTTTCAGTTTGGGTTTTTTTTCAGACCCAACAGCAATCAAAACAGAACAAGGTAGAGATTCAAGCTTAAGTTATTTTTTTTTTAATCTGCGTTAAAAGTTCAGAAGTCAGATTGTCTTTGCTAATTTATTAGGACAACAGCTCACTTGTCAGTATTGCCAGACTAAGAGGGAGGAACTGAGTTTTTAAATAAAGGAGAGATTTTAAACACAGGGTAAGTGTCTTTTGCAGCATCATACAGGTCACATTGTGTATGTCATTTGAAGTTTCACTTACTGTCTTTAGTAAGTAGATTATTTAGTAAGGAAGAAGATTTATTTAGTAAAATAAACTTACTGTCTAAATTTGTTTAGTAAGGCAGCTTTCTGTCTTTACAGAATCAAGAATAACAATAGCATATTCTGTGCCTTGGGATTCTGGGTCCAAATTTGTGACATATAGGAAAAACTTAAGATTCTAGAAATACAGTTTCAGTTTCTCAGTGAAAAGGAAAATGTTTTGGTTTTCTTATTAAAAAGTAAATAAAATGTATTAAAGTAGCAGAATCCACTTAAAGTTCTCAAACATTAACACTTGATGATTAAATAAGACGCTTAAATTATTTGTAATACAAAAACAATTAGGTGATGAAACTGTCTAACATTTTCTTGTTGGCTGCCTTTGTCTTGACTTCAGCTGATGTCAAAAAGTATCAAAATGCTGGCAGCTAAATATCTCTTCCTTTAAAGCTGTCTTTCTGATCCATGGCTATGATTTATATTAAGTTTGTTAGTATGAAGTTTAAAATGGTCAATTTTCACTTCTGGATTCTACCCACTGCACTTTAGAAATAATTCTCCAGATGTCCTTCACAAGCCTATCAGTTTGTCATCATTTGAAGAGTACAAAATTTCTCATCTGTATGGAAATGGTGTAGTAGGCATGGTGGTGGTGGTTGACGGTTGGACTTGATGATCTTGGAGGTCTTTTCCGACCTTAATGATTCTATGATTCTATAAAAGATTAAGTGCAGTTGCATGTAGGTACGTTTCTGGTAAAGGATGAAAGAACTTGCAGACTTCAAGAATGCCTGGGGAAAGTTGAAATTTTAATAGGAATTTTAAATAAAAGGTTACACCTACATTAGTGTTCTACCGCAGACCAGATATGCGCTTCCATGCTGGAAGATGCATTCCAGGAGTATACCTTATGAACTCCAACTGCTCATCTAAAATGGAACAGCCCCCAGAATATGCAGTGAGCGTATCAGGGCCGCAGCGCAACAGTTTTGTTCCTGTTTCATAGATTGTTGGGTAATGTTGAAGTAGACAGTTTTCTTGTATTTTGTGAATTTCAGCCTTATAACTAGAGGTGACCCAAAGACAAAAAAGTGATACAGAGCTAACTGCCCAATTTTTAAAATGTTGAGTCTGTTTGCACTTATGACAAAGCTTTTATTTTCATCATGGTTCATATGGAACTAAAAGCAGTTTTCTGAAGTTTCCCTTTTTCACACTGGCCAGATACATTTTTTTTCTCTGAAGTCTGTTGGAACATTTCAGTTCTAAAACATAGCTTTGAAGAAGACACAGATTAAAATTTAGAATATATGCTCGAAACTTTATGTAGCAGCTTGTGACTGCTAACCTGATAATACTGCTGTCTTGTAGCAATGTTGGAATAGTAACTTAAGAAACATCATTTCACTGAGCAAAGGCCTCTCAACGTTCTTAATAATGTTAATTGTGAAACCACTTAGAGTTGTAAATATTTGTAAGTTTTTATAAAATTAGCATGGTGTTGTATCTCAGACTTCACTTTGGTCTGTGTAACGTCCCTTCACTATATTGTACTTTATGGTTGCTGTGTTATCAAAATTGAAACAGGACTGAGATTTACACTGGATCTTATGACTATTGGAAAAACATTGTTAGAAAACTATGAGTTTACTAATCATCAAGAAACAAAAGTAGATGTTACTAAACACTAGATTCTAGTACCATAAGTAATATATTCTAGTACAGTAAGTACTAGATTGGGGGAGGGAAGAAAAAGTGTGGAAAATGTCATTGAAAATAAATGGAGAGTCATGTTGGGATGTTAAAAAGTTATCTCCTTAGTGTTAAGGAAAAATAATTTCATGCACAAACTCATAAAATAAAGAAATTGGGAAACCCACAATAGTGAAAGGTATTTCAGGTTTGTACTAGAAAACAAAGTGAACGTGAATTTCCATTGTGACATGGCTGTGATTGCGCGGTTGTTGCTACAAGGCATTAACTGTAAAAGCACAGTTGTATTATTGCACTCAGTTCCAAGTATTGTACCACCAAAAAAGATATTGAACAATTGGATACAAATGGACAAAAAAAAAAAACAAACTAGCAGAAGACTAGGTGAACTAACTTATTATGAGATACTTGAAGATACGTCTAATGCAGGTAGGCAGTGGGATGGAAGGGTACAATCTTAAGTACTTAAAGTGAAAGGAAATCAAGTGAAGTAAGTGAAAGGCATGAAGGATACCTTTACTGTGAAACAGCCATTTACAACTGAAGAATAACAGAAGAGACTTTAGAAATGCTTTAGTCTGAATATTATGAAATCTAGCAGCAGTAGAAGTGCTGTACCTGAGCAAGTATTTTTGCCCCAAAATTAAAAGCATTTATTATATCTCACTTAGTTCACTTAGTCATATTTTGCTTATTGGCCTGAATTTTCATCAGTGCAATAGAGCTGTAAATGTGCAAGACAGTCTGCTAAATGTATAACGGTTTACATATTCCATATTAGTTTACATATAAGAGATTGCATATATTTAAAACAGACTGCTATCAGGAAGTGCATGTGTATGTAGCAGGGCTTTTTTCCATTGTTCTCTGGCTTTCCTCTTGGGGAATGTGGCATGGAGAGTGAGCTGTGTCATGCTGTATCAGGTATGTCTATGCAGATGGTGCAGACACTTGCACAGTGTCTGCCTATGCTCTGAGCTGGCTTCATTAGGAAAAAATGCTAGTTCAGAGGCTATGTAACTGCATTAATATGATTCTGTGCTTGATTAAGAAACACTGCATCTCAGCCAAAACTTGCAACTGCAGTGGGAGAAGTTCAGTGAAGACCACAGAACTGTGAGAATAAGGCTTAGGTCATACTGGACTCTGAGAGGACACTAATGAGCGGGTGGCAGCATAACATCTATTTTAAGTCCACTGGCAGATCTTTATTAGTGCTGGTATCACATTTTGTATCACTACTTCAAATTCTTCATGTTACATGTTATGCCTACCTATTTTTTTTTCTGTATTCAGAGATTAGAGTAATTAAGGAAGATTGGGGGCGAAAATTTAAGTGTTTATATTGCTTCAAGAGGACAGAGAAAAAAAACTAATTTTCTCTGTACATGTTTGATTATAACCAGCCTTCCAATTTGTGAATAGGATTGTTGACCATGCCAGACTGCTGTCAAGACCTTACTTTAAGTAAGATATTTTTCTTTTATGTGACATTTGCTGTAGTGATGCCAGAAATTACATCAAACATTATAATTTGAGTGCTGAATTACTTCAGCATTTTGAAGTACTTAATCAAATATTTGAAAAAGATAGACTTTTCAAAGTTCTGTAGTGTAAACCTGTGAATATACTTCAATTAAATTTACTTTAGACAGATACCATCTGCCCAGATGTTTAACTATATGTTGGTTTTAAGTAGTAGAAGTAGTATTTTAGAACATTTTTGTAAATTGTCTGATAATCTGTGTATGATGAAATTTACTTGTCACACATGAGAAAACAGAAAAGCTACAAAATACTATCTGAGCAGAGAAATCTAACAACTAACATAAAAAAACAACATCAAGTGTAAGAATTCTACTAAGGCATGAAATATTATCTACTTTGTTTTTAATTGTGGTATGGGAATCAAATAATTGAAGTGTTTGGAAAACTCTCAAAATGTAGCAAGGATACCAATTTAAGTTTATTATTTTTATTATTAAGTTTGGGTAATGTCAGTTGCACTTAAAAATTTAAGTCCTGTCTTACATGGAAAGATCCTTTCTTGACGTCTGAGACTTAAAAAGAATTGTGCACTCTTGAGACCATCATGAAAACAACGAAATCCAAATTTTGGTGGTTTGGGAATTATGCAGCATAAACACATTAAGTATGAAGATTTTGCATTATATACAGTATAGCTGCATTGTATCAAAGTATGCATCTTGAATGTGTCACTTTTGCAAACCTTTGTTTTCTTCCACTATTTACATGTTTTTTTCTCATTTAATCTCATAAAATAATACCCAGCACCCTATTCAGTCTGTTCCCTGCTGAAGTGAATGTTTTTTCCTCTTGTCACTCTGTCTGCAGAAGAGAAGAGGACAAAAACCTCACTGTAAGCCAGCTTTGACTTGAGTAGTAATCTTAAGCATGTGCCCCAAATCAACTGACATTAAAAAGTTAACCACATATTAGTAGGGACTGTGTGCCTAAAAGCTACAAAAGTTCAGAAAAAAATCACTAGAAATTTTCACTGTTGCATATTAAAGTTTACACTGATTTACAAGTCAGTGGGCTCTACTCTTTCAAATAAATGTTTTGAAGCTCTAGGTATTACTTCTAAGATTTTACTATTTGAGTTGGCTAAATGAACAAGTAAGGTCGTCCTAGAACCGTTGCTTTTTTTACTGTAGCAAACTGGAAATCAAAAAATCAGTCCAACCCTGGAAGCTCATTCTGTAAGCAAATCTATTCCGTTTTTCATGGTTAGTAAAAATTTCCTGACTCTTGCCTAATTTGTAAGCAAACAGTGGTTCTTCAGGAACTTAGGCAGGCCAGAGGTATAGTAACAGTAATTGAATAGCAGTTAAAGGTGCAAAGAAAACCGCAAGTAGACTTAGTCCTGAACAAAAATACACTGGAGAGTATGTTATAAATTCTTTCATGCATAACATTATTTCATATTGTATTATCTGGTATATTCATTTTTATACTGTCCAGTGTTTTTCAGGTTTTTGTTTTCCCCTTTGGTATTTAGTCTAGCTATACCATGCATTTCTTGAAATTTCTGTACAGTAAGTCTTTTATCATATGAAATGTGTCATCTGAATTGCTAAAGAATGCATTTGAGATACTGACAAAAGTTAATGGCTCCACCACATTTAAAACATATACAAACCCTACTAAATAAACTGGGGTGCCTTTTAATACAGATTGCTTTATACACTGTCCTTGTTATCTTACCTCCATTATGCATGAACTCATGATTATATATGCCAAGTGCATTACAAGAGTTAACGGGATTACTTTTGTGAAGTTCAGGATATCGGGAATGTTTTGTAATGTAAGATACTTAGGTCTATTTGTGTAAAAATCTTCATGCTACAGCTGTACCTCATCAAAGAAACACATAAACCAAAATTCTTTTATTGATCCTTGTCAGCACTGTAGGCCCTTTCTTTTTCATGCTGACATTAAACCTTCAGAAACAGCATGTATTTGCTCTGTCACAATGTGTATTGTTTTCACCCTTCTGAAGACTAGTGTATTTCTGGTAATACTTTCAGCAAACCAAACGGCTTCTTTTTCCAACAAATGTTTTATGACCATCTTCATTATCTCGTTCTTTAAAAAGGAAACAAAATCTTTAGATTTTATACAGATTCTGTCTCCCTTTTTACGAGGACAGTCATTATCACAAGGTTTGTCAAGACTGATACAAGTAAAAAAATGATAAAATAACAAAGTTGATACTGTGGAAAATTGCATGTATACTGTCAGAAATAAATTTGTCTCAAATTGTACCTTATCTGTGCCACAACTGATGTACATGCTAAGCCAAAGTTACCCCACCTGCAATGCTAGAAATGAAGCCCAGTTATTAAGGCCAGTATGAATGTCAGCATAAGCAGTGATTGTACTTTTCAGATCTACCGCAGTCAGCAGGCCTAGAACTCATACTTCTTGGTTTTCATAAAGTGGAAGATGAAATTCAGCTGCAGTTTCTGTAATACAGCATGTCTGATGCAACTTTTGTTGAGTGTTTATTATGCTATTAAATTTACTATGTGCTTTAGGAATTAAGCTTAAGATTACTTTATCAAGCTTTCTCTTCTGCTCCGTTTCCTATTTAGTGATTGATCCAAAACCATCGAGACTACCTTTCAGTTCAGTTCAACACCCTTGGATCAAATTCTCATGTGATTGTTATACTTCTGCAATTATGTAGTTAAAAACTGACATCATTTGAACTGTTCCTAATTTAAGGGTGAGCAAAATAAACCCTTCTGTATTTTTTTTAAATCAATCTCTTCCTTTCTGGTTTAAAGACTTCTGAATCTCCTCCTTAGTTTCGGGCTATCATTGGAAACCATGTCCTAAACCCAAAGTTTTAGGTTAGATTACACCATCAGGTTGGCATCTGTTACTCCTCAAAGGAATATTTCAGGATAGAAGAATCTATCTGAAAGAAAATAAATTACTTAAATGCTAAAGTTTTTGTCACAGTAAGATGAAGGATCTCTTGGCAGTACCTCAAGCTAGCTGAGGTTAGGAGCAATGTACTTAAAAATTCTGTTAAAAGTAAGATGAAGTGTATTTTCTATAAGGAAGGTTGTCTTTTTTTTTTCCCGCTCAACTTCCTTGCTGACAGAATGTACACAATAACTTGTTCAAACTAAGGAAAAAATTCCTTCTTTGTCTATTTACAGTTTGTGATGAGTCACCTCTAGGGCACAAGCGTGCCAGATCCCTGTAACTTAAACTAGCATCATCTGCATCCTGCAATACTTAAATAAGGCATTTAATTGTTATCTCACTGCTGTGCATCCATGTCACGTTCCATTAATATTTTTTTCTGAATAAATCCTTTTAGATTAAGGAGTTTGGAGCTTAAAAATTTTAGTACTGCTGTAATGATCTTTATACTTTTGCTGGATCAGCAAGTTGGACCTAAGTTTGTGAAGCCTGATGTGAAGGTCAAGTCCATCATACAATACTGTGGTTCCTCTTTTTTTTCCAACTCTATTGCAAAAGATTTGGAGGGGCTCTGGGATATTGACTGGGTCAGTGACATTTTAAAAGGGTTATTACATTTTAAAAGGATTCTTCCCACCAACAAATCTCTCTTCCAGGTGTTTTCTTTTGCTTGAGTTTATTCATGCAGATAGAAAATAATTTTATCAAAGAATTGCTACTTATCAAAATGGAATTGTTTATTTATTTATATTAAAAATAGACACTGTGGTTTTGAAATGATTGTTTGGAGTTTTCAAAAGTTTTAAAATGTGTTAGAAACCCATTGACTTAGGGGCTCTTGAAAATCCTTCCTGTTGTATTACTTGTTTTTAATGTGGAGTAATAGGTTGTAAGACTTCATGGAGAAATACAAGCACGTCTTTAAGTCATTTAAATGAAAGGTGCAGAAATATGATGCATGCAAGTGCATAACTGTTTTGGTTGACTCACTCTGAAGTTATTTCAGGTGGATCTGATTATCTTCTGTCTGACTTATGAAAAGGCTTTCCTAGGAGGTAGAGAGAATGAAGTTGAGTATTAGAAAAACTCTGACAGGCAAAGACACAGGAAAACAATAATCTCAAGAGAAGGCTTAAACTGAAATTTAAATGATTTGTGCTAACAGTAAGTGACAACGAGATGAATGTGTTAAAAATACACAAACAAACAACTGCAAGGGAATTTAACCTATTTGTATGAGAATTGTATTTGAGCTGCACTAGGTTAAACTAAAATCTTAGTCAAAAGACATGTATGACTAAGGATCACATCTTCTTTAAAGAAGTTGAAGTTTGGGTGACAGGCTTAAATGTTTATTGCCAGCTTGAGAGTGGCATTTTCATAAATTTTCAAGAACACTCTTCTCAATTCTTTCACTTGTCATAGGTGAGCAATTGTCCTTATCATCAGGTAAATGGGATTAATTTCGAAGCACCCTTTTAGGTAAATGTCATCTGAAAGGTTGTTTTCTATAAGAAAGCAGGTGGGTTTGTAATTCAAGTTAGTTATCTAGAGGCTAAATATTAGTAAAACAAGACATGTTGACAACAAGTATGTTGTTCCAACACAGTCATCAAGTTTGATTGGATTCATGCATTTATGCAAAAACTAGTGTTTTGTCTTCACAAGGGGTTAGTCCAGAATTAAGAATGGGGGTTTGTATTAGTAGAAGAGTCTGAGGTAAAAGGGGGAAAGATGGAGCTGAGCCATTATAGTTTGTAGTTTTATACTGCACTTTGTCATTCTCTTCAGTTTGTCTGATATTATGCTGCATGAGATTTTACGGCAGATTTTATTTCATTCATTCAGCTCTTTAATCATCCCCGAATGTCTGAGTATATGCATCTTTTTGGTCATTCTAGAAGATGTTTTTTTCTTTCTTTATCTTGCTGGTAACTGTAATCCTCTATTCTTCATTATATCCAACATGTCAGCTGGAAAACAGAAAAAAAAAGAACTCTGATATTGTGTATGTTTGATTGTTTACCCTGATATTCTTTAAATACATACATGCAACATATGAATGTCTTAAAGCTATTCAAAAGGAAGAAAATGCGAAAGGATGGAGTTGATCAATTTTTGAATTGAGTTTTTGTCCTGTTAAATTATTCATTTGTCAGGGCAGTGGATATTCTGCAGAAAAGAAACTGTTAAAAAAAAACAAAGGAGAGTAGCTGCTGACTTGTTCAGATATTACTTTGTTACTACAGAGTTTTGTCCCTGATTGACAAGAGGGACTCCGTTTAAAGTAAAAATGTTACAGGTTTTTTGCAAGATCAGGGATCTGATTTGTGGCTACTTAGCCTGCAAAACAGGAAAACTGTGAATTTGTCTATACATTGTATTTGTCTGTATCTGTCTACTCAGTAATAAGTAGTCACAGTATACTAATACACATAACAGTTCGGCTGCTCCAAGAAGGATCTTCAGAAATGAATGTAAACTTGTTAAAGGAATTTCAACAGTTTTAATTTCTCATCTTAGCATCACAGTTTTTATTTCTGTTACCCTGCTTTCCCTGGCTCCAGAGTAAAATAAAATTGAAAGAAAAATTTTGGAGTCATATGCCCAGTACAGTGTTGTGGTTTTCATTTCAGCAAATAGTAAAGCATTTTACTTCCTGAGAAAGCAATACAGCTGAAACATTTTATGGAAGTGTTTGGCTTGGTATTTCAGAAGTCAAATTATCTCCAAAATTATATTAAATCAAAAAACATATTTAGTTTGTTTAACCAAATATGTTTTCTTATTCAGAGGAGGAACCTGCTCCAAACAGTGTTGTTGAAGAATACCTTCAGGAGAAGAGAAAATATGAAGACAAGCGGAAGCAGCAGCCAAAGAAAGGGGTTTCTCGTGAAGATCAGGTAATAGTTTGACAACCTGGGGAAAAATATTCCAGAAGAAGTTCTGAAAATGTTTCTCTCTTTATTTGTGTAAAAAAAAGAGATTTTAAAATCTTTTATGTTTCATTTCCCATTAAAAGAATCTTAATTATTTGTAAAAATAAATACGTACTCTTCAATCCCCTATTTGGATTACCCAGGTAGACAGGTAAGTGAAGTTTCAATGTGTATACGAAAGTGCTATCGGTTTAGTCACTAAAATCTTCCAAGAGGAAATGCTACCCATGCAGAGGTATCCTTCATTACATTTACAAGAGTTTGTAATTTTGAGTTGAGTTGAAATTTAGACAGAATTTCTATACAGTGCTTTCCTTAGCTATGCAGCTTGCTGTAAGATAACATTGGGACAAAAGTTTGCATACCTGGCATCCATCCAAGCTGGGTTTCTTAACATTTTAAATTATGTTTTAAAAGAGATTAAATTCATCCATACGTTTTGGTGTTGTGAAATGAAAAGAAATAGTTTTTACTGAACTGTAAAAAGAAAAACCTTTTAAAATAAAATTAATTTTTCAAAATTAGTTAGGATGTATCTAGGCTTTAGTATGCAAATATGAGCAAATCAAAGTTTGGCATAAATATTTGTTTTTTCTAGAATAGGAAAGTTTGAAACTGTTGAATATATGAAACTGTGATGTGGAAAATACAATTAACTTAAAATCTGTGCAGTACATCAAACTCATTGGTTTATAAGTGCATGTCAATTCAGCTACAAAGATGTTTGTATCAACTGTTGAAGGTAGAAGAGATTGGAGGCTTAGTAACTTCAAAGCAGCAGCTGGCAAACCTTTATACATGTGGCAAGCTGATTTAGCTCTAAACTAAGAAGTTTATGGAAACTTTGTACATTGAAAAGCCCATTAACTTTGAATCAAAGAGTATTAAAGCTCTGTTGGTAATGTGGATCAAGGGACTTAAAACCACTTCTTATGAATTTGTATCAGCCCTGTCCTGGACATCATAGGAAAACAAGATGATATGACAGGGATGTATATTTTAGTAGATCTTAATTTTATTTATGAAACCCTGCTGGGAACTATTAAGCAATAATTAATCAAGTTCTTTGCAATTCATTTCACTTGTGGAGAGCCTCTTCTAGCCTTGCATCCCTCCTATCTGGACCTATAGCACAATACGATTTTCCCTCCCCTGTACAAGAATTGAAGAGGAAAAGGTTTGTGTCTCTTTACATTAGATGTTGGAAGTCCTGACCATATAATTGTACAAGGTTCAGTTTATGAAGTTATTTGATCCACAGTATTGCATCTAATCACTCACTGCAAAAATGCCTAGTAAGATATTTCGCAATTATTTCTATCACCAGGTATATTCACAGGAATGCTGTTACCAGAGAAATTAGACAAGACAAGGAATGTGACTTTGGTTGGTCAGAATTTCATGTAGAAAGGGTTAGTTTCTTTTCTTCTGATGGCCTAGGCAGAGATTTGCTATCTCAGATGTTGCAAGTATGGGGTTTGTTTGCAATAGAATTGTAGAATCATTTGGTTGGAAAAGACCTTTAAGATCATTGAGTCCAACCATACCTGTCCACTACTAAACCATGTCCCTAAGCACCACATCTACCCACTTTTAAATACCTCCAGGGATGGTGACTCAACCACTTCCCTGCGTAGCCTGTTCCAGTGCCTGATAACTCAGTGAAGAAATTTTTTGTAATATCTAACCGAAACCTCCCCTGGCGCAACTTGAGGCCATTTCCTCTCATCCTATCGCTTGTTACTTGGGAGAAGAGACCAACACCTCACTACAGCCTCCTGTCAGGCAGTTGTAGAGGGCGATAAGGTCTCCCCTCAGCCTCCTCTTCTCCAGGCTAAACAACCCCAGCTCCCTCAGCCTCTCCTCAGAAGACTTGTGCTCCAGACCCCTCACCAGCTTTGTTGCCCTCCCCTGGACACGCTTCAGCACCAAAATGTTCTTCTTGCAGTGAGGGGCCCAAAAATGAACACAGGATTTGAGGTACGGTCTCACCAGTGCTGAGTACAGGGGGATGATAACTTCCCTGGTCCTGCTGTTCACACTATTTCTGATACGAGCCAGGATGCTGTTGGCCTCCTTGGCCACCTGGGCATACTGCTGGCTTGTATTTGGTCAGCTGTCAGCCAGTACCCCCAGATCCCTCTTTGCCAAACAGCTTTCCAGCCACTCATCCCCAAGCCTGTAGTGTTACATGGGGTTGTGACCCAAATGCAGGACCCAGCACTTGGCCTTGTTGAACCTCATACAATTGGCCTTGGCCCATCAATCCAGCCTGTCCAGATCCTCACTGAGCCCTGCGGAACACCACTCATTACCAGCCTCCAACTGGATTTAACTCCATTCACCACAACCCTTTGGGCTGGGCCACCCAGCCAGTCTTATACCCAGCAAAGAATACACCCATCCAAGCCATGAGCGGCCAGTTTCTCCTGGAGAGTGCTGTGGGAAATGGTGCCAAAGGCTTTACGAAAGGCCAGGTAGAGAAAATCCACAGCCTTTCCCTCGTCTGCTAAGCGGGTCGCTTGGTCATAGAAGATCAGGTTGGTCAAACAGGACCTTCCTTTTTGTAAACCCATGCTGGCTGGGCCTGATCACCTGGTTGTCCTGGATGTGCTGTGTGATGGAAATAGTACGGAAAGCTATAGAACTTGAAAGATTTGCAGGGCCAAATATCTTTGAAATTTTCCTCTCTCCCATCTTAAACAGGAGATTAAAGAGAAAATAAAGAAAATAAATGCAAAAAAAAAATCTCCAAAACCTGCCTTTGGCAGTGCTAAAATTTTTTTTAAAGAATTCAAAAGCCAGGAAACTCCTAAAGTTAAGATTGCTCCCAGAAGGAAATTTTATTCCAGTGAACACTTCTGGTATTTCCTATTTCTGTTTTCTATTCTTGTTTAGTTTTTATTCTTTTAAATTTGAAAAACTTGACCAAACAAAACTAAACAGCCATACAGAGGTGTTTTACAACATAGGTGGCCAACCTATCACCTACAGATCAAATGTAGCCTGCCACATAAATTCAGTCAAGCACTTATTCCCTGATGCTTTCCTTTCCAGGAACATATCACATGTCAGCAAGAAATAAGCTGTGGGCTGTGCAAATTAGTCTTATGGTCTGCCCTTTTTTTTGAAGATCCTCCTCTCCCATCACAAGGCTCAGGCTCAGGCATACAGTTCTTGTACAATCAAAATATCATTCCAGGTGATCAGAAACAAGACCTGTGGTATGATCTTCAGGTGTCACCTGAGATTTGGTGACTTCATTGTAGCTGAAAGACCCCACAGGCAAAGTAGCTGGAGAATAAAATACCAAGTGTAAATCGGTATGAGCTTAATGTATGCAGCATACGAACCTATATCTGTAGGATTAGTTAAGGTGGCTCATTGTATTTGAGTCAAAAGCTTTGAATTTTTTCAAGATCAGTGCATAATTTAAAAGATCAGCAATGTAAAGTATATAAATATTAATCAAACTGGGTCTTTAAAGCTTGAATGATCTAAAATTTATACCATGGATTGCTTTATGAGAAAAATAACAGGTTCAAAGAGTAAAAGTCATTGTCAGCAGTCAGTGTTGTTTAATCAGCTATTTTATTCTGCAAGTAGTCACAATGGTTTTTTCCTTAAATACAGATTTTGATTTCACTGGATGGCCAGACAAGTGCTCTCTCACACCTGTGGGGCTCCCTCCCTGCTTGCTCTTGCTACCTCAGTATCGCTCACTTGTTCCCACTTGTTCTCTCCTTGGATGCTCTCAATGCATTCTCGCTGCCTCGCCCCCACCCCCACTCTCACTGCCTCTCACTCTCCCACTTGCCTACAGTGTTTCTTTCAAATTCATGTGGAAGATCTCTCTCCCATCTCATTGTGCTATTTCTCAAACTAATAATAGTTTAATGATGTTGTATATATGTGGTGTTGTGTATAAATATTGGTAACTTCTCTAAAACCATGTACTTAATTTCAGACACTGGCACTGTTGGACCGATTTAAATCAAAGTTAACCCAGGCAATCGAAGAAACTCCAGAAAACGAGGTTTCTGAACCTGAAGTAGATGACGACGAAGGATGGTGAGGTTTTTTTATTTGGATTTCTATGTTTACTGCTGGGAATCATCTCACTGTTAAGCATAAATTTAAGGAGTAGTAGAAACACCAAATGTGAAGATGGCTGCTGCAGCAGGAGTCAGCTAAAATGTACTGGTTTAGCACTCTGGAAACTGGAGAGTAGAAGACATTTTGCTTTGTGTAGTTGTGAGTCCTACTAAAACTTTGTGTTGGGGATGGTAAGTATTTTAAAGACTATTGGATGAGGTGAAGATAGACTGATAGACTCATCCGAAGTGTAGGGTGACCCCAAGGAAGCGGGGTACCACTGGAATTGATAAAGCACTGCAGAAGTTACGACCTCAACACCTCCCAGTCAAGGAAGCAACTTAACGCCATGTTGGAAGGAGATAAAAATCAGTATGATTTGAAATGTGATCCTGAAGTCCTAGACTGCAAGCTGTTAGATGATAATAAAAATATCAGCATAAAATGACTAGAAAAAAAAGAAAAAAAAACATAGTAAAAATGTTTGGTAAGGACAGGTCATCTTTTTTTTATAAGGCGAGCAATATAGCTGGTCTAATAAAATAGGCTGTCTCCACCTATAACTTTTTCCTTAATTGTATGCATAAGCCATCACAGCTCCAGCAAAACTACTACTAAAATAGAATATTTAACAAAGTTCTTGGCAAGTGTTTTAAGACAACTAATACTTCTGTATCTCAGATAACTTAAAATAATTAGGTGAAAATATGTCAGGTGTACCCATGTGATCTTCCTAAAGGCTCCCTTCTTGGGAGAGGGGAAGCAATAAGGATACTTACCTGCCCCAGAATCTCCAAACTGGCACACTAAATATACCTGAAAAGAATTTAATTACAATAAGGAGAAAAGCTGAAATGTACAAACATGTATGTTAGAGACCCTTTTTAAATAGAAAACAAATGATGTAACTAAAGGTGATTAAAGCGTCCTGTGTCTGTCTTGAGAGGACTCATACAAAACTGTAAGATAACCATGTTAATGAAGTTGTTTTTCTCAGATGAGAAGGCAGCTAACATGGGTAGGAAATGGAGACTGCCTAGATAACATAGTTATTTTTACTGTCGTTCTACAAATGAAAAAGATGTCCATACTGAAGGGAGAAAAGACACCATAAAAAGACTGTGAGGGAAGATAATATATGGAAGGAAAAATGTTTATGTTGATAAATTAAATTCTTCAGCTATCCGTAAATTACACATCAAGTTACAGTAAGATATACTATAAAAATGTTAATTTTTTTGTATGTTGAATGAGAATCTTAAGACTATTTGAAGATACATTCCATAAAAATTTAAAAAAAATTAAAATCTTAGGTCATGAAAGTTAAGCTGAATTGCAAATTCTGAGACCAGTTGTGTTGAGACTAAAATTTTAGATCAGTCTTAGATAACTTTTCCTTTCTTGTTCAGATACATAATGAATCACTGCATATATTTTAATTTAATAAGATAAAGCTACACAGATCCTACACCTTTACCTTCACACCTTCTTTCTTTTCACTCAATTGAGCTGAGACCTCACACGGGAAATTCTAGGACTTGCAGAAAACTTCAGATAAGTGTACTGGCAGAAAGACTAACACTAGTAATATAGCACTTATTGTGGAATTCTTGTAGTTTATAAAATAACATTTTTACACAAGTAGTGTGTAACGAGTGCATTTATTTTTTCAGTGTTCCTTTGTGGGCATTTAGTGTAGTCTGCTTTCATCTTAAAAGATATCTTAGCATTTTCATTACTGAAAATGCACTTTAAGTGTTACTAAATAGGCTATTAAAAATCCTGTGATTCTTTCATTTTGCTTTTTATTTTATTGATAATATTCTTAATTTAAAATTATTTTATTTTTTCAAAGGAAGAACTGAACATTTCTCATAGCTTTAGAATCTAACCAAACCAACCTTCCATCCCTCCCCCCATCCTTCTCTCATTCTCTCTTATTTATTTATGGTACCTAAGAAGAACTGAAAATGGTATTTTAAAATACAAATGCAGGTTAGGTTTCTGAAATGTAAGTTTTCTTCTACTTTTAATGTTAATTCCATTATCTGGAAATACAGCCTTGCTTGTTTTGCTTATACTCTTCGGCTATTATAGCAGATAAATCAAAACACAAACCTTTTGGCTTTGGATTATTGTTTTTTAAACAATAGAGAAAACAATTTCCTAAATCTTGCCCCTTTCAGGATAACTCTTATTACTAACTTGGTATTATTTTAAGTTTTCTCTTGTCACCATCTATTTGGTTGCTTCTTCAAACCACATGGTCTTCCTTCGTTATGTCTTTTCATATCTCAGGGTCTTTGAGGATGAGGGATAAAAGACAGCATAAATTTTGAGGTCCTTGGATTTCACTGATATTTTGAGATCCTTCTGAGTTACCAATGGGCTTCTAAGCTCTCTAAGAATTATAGAATAGACTGTTTTAGTTGGAAGGGACCTACAACGACCATCTAGTCCAACTGCATGACCACTTCAGGGCTGACCAAAAGCCAAAGCAGGTTGTTAAGGGCATTGTCCAAATGCCTCTTAAACACTGACAGGCTTGGGGCCTCTTGGTACCACCTCTCTAGGAAGCCTGTTCCAGGGTTTGACCACCCTCTTGGTAAAGAAATGCTTCCTCATGTCCAGTCTGAACCTCCCTATATAGCCTTTCCATGAACCTGAAGGACTCGTCTTCATGTCTGATATTTTTTTGTCACAGTAATATAACCGATCTTTTAAAGACTTCTATGGAGTCCAATCACTATCTTTCCTATTCCTTTCTGATTAACTACTGACATCTAATTGGTGATAATTCTTTTCTCTGTAAGTAGTCCATACTGAATGAAGAAGAGGGTTGCAATTTCACATTATGAAATTTTAATTTTTGTTCAGAAAATCATATTGCATTCAGATTTGCACTAAAACAGAGAATAATATAAAGCTAATAATTAACACATTAATAGTTTTAGGGTTTATTATTGTATTATTAATTATTAATAATAATTTATTATATTAGTATTAATTTTGCAGCGCAGTAAATGTCCATGTTAACTTTACAGACAGATGAGACAGTCTATTTTCAAAGAATTTACTTAGAAGCTAAATAAATTGTAAAATACATGTTACACAAATTGACTATAACGACATACAATATTAACATAGCAATGAAGTCGTCTAAAAGCTATTAATGATTGTTAGAATTACTTGGAAAGTTAAATTTCATATTTTGGGATAAGAGTTTACATTTTCAGTGTCTTTGTTGTATTGGAATATTTGAGATAACTATAGTGACTTTACATTTTAATATTCTTTCTTAATTTCAACCTACTCCTCAAAAGACAATAAATCTACTTTATTTGATTTCTATTTAATATAATTGATGAATGGCATATGCATATATGATACACACAAATTGTGCGTATCCTCCAGGCCATTTTGTAGGTCACGGTTGCTGTTTTTATGGGAAGGGAAAGCCTGCTAGTATGCTTTGCTCTACTGTCAGGGTGTGTTATCTGAGGTAAAATGATTGCCTCTAAGACATTTTTATGTGTCCACATGCGTGGCCACACATTGAGGTATAATTTTCATTTTCTGTCAAGATAGAAACCATTACCAATTTGTTATGTTTTCTTTTATTTGGCAAAATTCTCTCTGCATATTTGGCTGAGCTGCTGTATTGGCATGGAGCATAGCAGACACTTGGGCACTTTTCAGCAGCATTCTACTTTTTATGCAAGAAAAAAAGAAGAAATATGACTCTATTGTAAACAGTGTGTATGGTGTTTGATAATTATTACCAGATTTTACTGTCTAAGAAGGCATCTGAGGAAGTGTTGTGAAGTGAGCTGAAGAGAAATGAATAATACTAAGTTTTAACATGAAATACCAGAATCTTTGCTGAGACATTCTATTGCAAACTCTACTGCTATGTGAGAACAATTATATGTATCTGTCTGCAGCAATCAAAATCCAATTTCCCCTACAGAATTCAAAAGTTTGAAAATAAACATGGTATGTACTGCCAGAAAGGGTACTCATAACAATAAAAATGGCTCCAAATGAGTAGGCAGAGACATTTTTGCAGCATCTGAGTGCCTCAGGAAGACAGGCTTGATCCTAGTTCTTCCAAGCACAAGCATTATTTTTCCCTATGGTTCCATTTTGAGAACTATTGCTTATGCTTTTCTTTTAATGATTTGTCAGATGTCTTCAGTACTGTTTGATCATTAGTTGTTCTTTATTTGCTTACAGTCCAAATAAGAGATGCATGACTTCATTCTTCTCTTTCACAAAGATTGTACAGAGTGTGGCAGAGGTAGGTAGAGGAGATCTGGTAGAACTCAGTCACTCATTCTGGGCTTAAAGTCTTACCCAAGAAGACTTCTTCCCAGAACAAGAAGTAGATGAGATCCATCACGGCAGCAGTGAGGTGTCATCTGTTTAGAGACTAATAGTATGAAAACCAAGTATGTCACAGCAGAAGAATTATACCGGCTGCTGTTTAACATCTTCATCAATGACTTAGACAGTGAGATCGAGTGCACCCTCAGCAAGTTTGCAGATGACACCAAACTGAGTGGTGCGGTTGACACACCAGAAGGACGGGATGTCATCCAGAGGGACCTGGACAGGCTGGAGAGGTGGGCCTGTGTGAACCTCATGAGGTTCAACAAGGCCAAGTGCAAGGTCCTGCACCTGGGTCGGGGTAACCCCCAGTATCAATACAGGCTGGGGGAAGAAAGGATCGAGAGCAGCCCTGCCGAGAGGGACTTGGGGGTGCTGGTGGATGAAAAGCTGGACATGAGCCGGCAATGTACGCTGGCAGCCCAGAAGGCCAACCCTACCCTGGGCTGCATCAGGAGAAGCGTGGCCAGCAGGTCGAGGGAGGTGATTCTGCCCCTCTACTCAGCTCTGGTGAGACCTCACCTAGAGTACTACATCCAGCTCTGGAGCCCTCAGCACAAGAAGGACATGGAACTGTTGGAGCAGGTCCAGAAGAGGGCTACTAAAATGATCCGAGGGCTGGAGCACTTCTCCTAGGAGGACAGGCTGAGAGAGTTGGGCTTGTTCATTCTAGAGAAAAGAAGGCTGCGGGGAGACCTGATTACGGCCGTTCAATACCTAAAGGAGGCCTATAGGAAAGATGGGGAAAATCTTTTTAGTAGGGTCAGCTGTGTTAGGACAAGGGGTAATGGTTTTAAACTGAAGCAGGGTAGGTTTAGACTGGCTATAAGGAAGAAATTCTTTACAATGAGGGTGGTGAAACACTGGAACAGGTTGCCCAGGGGGGTAGTGGAGGCCCCGTCCCTGGAAACATTCAAGGCCAGGTTGGATGGGGCTCTGAGCAGCCTGATCTAGTTAGCAGTGTCCCTGCTGACTGCGGGGGGGTTGGACTCGATGACCTCTAGTGGTCCCTTCCAACCCAAAACATTCTATGATTCTATGATCTACTTACTACTTTCCATCTGGATTACGAGATAGGCCTGAATTTGAAAGTGAAAACACTGCACGGGCTACACTTTACACAGAACACTGCTGCTCCTCATCTTCTTTAGGACCTAGACTGCTGTACACATGTAGTTTCATGCATGTGATACCCAGTCTGGTTGTAGTGCCACTCCAGGGCTCTGATTATAATATCAAATAGCTACAAGTATAATAACCCCCAAATTTCAGTCCAGAAAGTGTCAATGGCAACTGCAGATAATGAAACTGATTATGCAAATCCTGTGAACATGACATAAAATATTTTCCATAGAGAGAATCCAGCTATGGGAGAAAAAAATTCAGATGCAATCAAGTATATTCAAAGACTGATTGCTTTAGTTATCTGTGCAAAATATTCCTCTTGAAATAGGATAAGATTGATACTTAGTACTCTGAAACACCCTCCCTTCAAGTAATTCTGAGAGGTCTGAGTGGTTCATCTCTCTTTCAGAGCATGAAATCTGAGACTAGATACAACACTCAGCTAAGATTTTAACAGCATTGAGTGGAAGGATTACTTTATTTGTCATTGTTTCTTTCATGCCTGGTTTCCAATCCCTTCTAAGCCACAAATCTTTTCCTGCTGAACAGTTCCCTAACCTAGCTCTGTCCTGTACCCATGCTGTTGATTTCTCTTACTGAAATTCAGCCATTGCACTTCCTGAATTGTATCCTACTTTTCATACTAATATTCCCATTTGCCAAAATCACATAAATTCTAAATACTCCAATAAAATTTCACAACACTTCTTCAGAAAACTTCATATTATACAGACGTTCTGTAATTATATTCTTCTCCAGTGAAGTAATAAGTGGAAGTGAACTAACCAAACCTACCACACTAATCTTTTCATTTTGACATCAAACTGTGGCTATCTACTCCTAAAAATAGGGCTCTCCAGCTGAATTTTTACCAGCCTTACATCTTTATGAAATGTAAAAAATATATAGCTACACTTTTCCAATGGAATACTGGTCTGTGCGGAAGGAAAAGATTCTCTGCTGTCAAAATCCACCTGTCAAATCCTTAACCAAAATTCTGGACTATCTTCCATTTTTCTGTCTCTGATCTTTGAGAACAAGCAGAGGGTTCCTAAAACTGCTAGATTATTGATGTACTGGAGTATTTCTGCTCCTGTGAGAAATTTTACAATCCTGACAATTTTTGAGCTGATGGATTTTTCGGCAGAAAACCCACCATTTTCCTTCTTTAAAGCTCACCTGGTTTCCAAGTCAACCTACTATATTTCCATGAAGGGTTCCCATTGTCTGTGCATTTTCACAGATAAAATGCACAAGAAGGTGTATGAACCAACTCTGGTGCCATTCTTGAATTTAAAGCTTAATTCTCATGATCAAGTAACCCAAAATTCAAAAGAAGCAACACTCAATACCACTAAAAAAACCAAATACATTGTACACTAAACCAGTCAAGTTTACAGTACCTTATAAAACCTGGAAGACACATAGCTAGCAAATCACGGTAATTTTTTTAATTTTTTTTGTGGATTGATTGAAAAGATATGCTCATCCATTCACTTCTAAAGAAACTAAGTTCTCAGTTGAAGTACATAATAGCTAGTAGGCAGCAAATACTAGAAGAGCACTGGAAGGTATTGGTGTATGAATATTGCATTGAGGCAATATTCTGTTCTTGCTTGAAAACTGTTTCCCTGGTGGTAATCTGAGTCCTGATAAGTAGGGTTTAACTTTGTTGTTACTTCTTCAGTTTGGATTCAGTGGAAAATGCCCAATTCATCCTGCTGGACCTTTAATATTCAATGTAGCAATTGAAATACTGACATGTGAAAGCTATTCCTTACTAGATAAACATGATTATGTGAAGTGCACTTAAACTATTGTTGCCACTAGGGAAGCAGACAAAGTTTGTATCATCCTCAGTAGAGAGGTTTGGTCTATTATTAATCCCATCAATTCACAAGTCGGGGCTGCAAGTAGACCTCCAGTTGATTTTAGAGTTTTTGTTACAGTGCAGTCCAGTAATTTTTCCTTCATTCTGCACCCAGCTAGAAGTTTAGGATTTCTTTTTCTGGATTCAGATCTCATCACTGGCCTCCATCTGCTCTCAGCAATGCAATCTACAGCCATTTAGAATTTGACTGTGACTGGCAGCATGCTTCATAGGTTATTTAATTAATAGCACGTGACACCAGTGCTTCACAGCTGAACCACTACAGTGTTTCCTGGGTGAAACATAAGGTGTGAATGTGAACTACAAAGCTTCTTAATCTTTAAAAGAGATCAACTTTTTCCTTCCCCATGGAATGCTGACATAGCTGTAACTAAGCAACAAATGTAAATGAGACAGTCACTGAAGTATTTTTGGGAGGATGTCTAGACTCTGAAACTTACTCTTTCTTTTGATATGAAATAGCATAAATCCATTCAGCTTTCAAATATACTGTGGGACACGAAAGAATGAGTAAAATGGGAATTTGGAATGAGGTGGTGGTTTTTCGCATGGTTTTTCAGTTTAAAATTATTACAGTTAGTTACCTTTGTTGAGTCTGAGCTGTTCTAACTGTTGGTTAATCTGAGGGATGGGCATTTTTTTAAAATGAAAGTGTGTAAGTCGATACCTGAAAATGCCTTTCAACTTACATTCAAAAGGTTGTTTATGTTATGTTATGTATGTTATTATGTGAGAGTAAAGGCCTTCCATCTCAAGCAAAAAGACATTTCAGATCTTGCTTAATAGATTGTTTCATGTGCATCTTGTGTAATTACTAAAGCTGGCGTGACTATTGTCAGCTTAGTTATTTGTGACAAACTTCATTTAAGATAGCAAGGATTAAAAACAACTCAAGTGGGAACTTAATGGCACTGCTCACTTAAATAGACTTTAAAATCTTGTGGCTTTTAGAGATACCTTCTTAGTCACAAAACATCATTTTGATTTGCACAGTGACACTTTGCATAGATCTGATCGTAGCAAAAAGTTATAGCAAAAAATAAAGGGAATTGGTTTGTTTTTATTAATTCATTGTTTCTGTGGACAAAAACCTCACTGAAGTTCAGTGCTAACCATTTAAAGCACAGCCTGGTTTTGTATATGTCAAATTCTGCAGTTCTGGAAACACAGTTCTGAATTTTGCAAAACTACCACTGAGGCTAGTTAAGTATTTTGACAACCTTGGGTGCTAATGCTAAGCCCTTTCTGCCAGAACATTAATTGTAATTTGATTGTATTATTTTTTACCCAGTTTGTAGAGATAGTTATATTTTACTCCAGAACAAACAAAAAATAAATCTGTATATTCAGTGAAGGTATTCACTATCCAGCATCAATAGTTATGTTCTTTACCTTCTTTCAAAAATGTTTTTGTTGATAATACAAGGGAAACTTCTCTCAGAATATTTAGCATTGGTTTCAGTGACAAATCTGGTGCAGTTAGGAGCGGAAACATACAGTATTCCATTTATTTTGTATTCTCACAGTAAAAGGATTTGTGGCTGAGAGAGATGAGAGATTTGGATCTTAAAAAAAGTATCAAGGCACCACCTTTCACACGTGTGTTTTAGAGAGTAGGATATAATTGGGTTGGGGTTGGGGTGGTTTTTTTATTGAAACAGCAATTTCAGAGTCAGGTAAATGTTGAAGTTAGCCAGACTGCTTTCATATTGCAAGAATCCATTTATAGTAAGAACTAAATCATGATGCACACTGTTAGATTCTACTCCACATAAATTTGATAATGCTTTCCACATTTTATTTCCAAGATTTCCTATTTAGTACAGCATCTACTATTAAATATTGTATAGTGAAATTCTTCTGGATAAAAACCTAAAAATGTTAGTAATATTTCTTTCATAAACTTACCTTTATACACATTTTATAAAACACAATCTCTTTCTTTGCTATAATACCTCAGACTGAGGATTATGAAATATGGCTTCCTCAAGATTAGCACCAGTCTCTGCAGATTCAGTTGCAGAAGCTTAACTGTGACAAACACAGTAAGCTCCTGAAAACTAAGCAGCAGTCTTTTTCACATGCCAACGCTAGCTTGGGGAACGAAAGAAAAAGTGCTGCTGTAATTTATGCCAGTGAGGCACAAAGATGGATTAAAGCCATGTTTGCTCCTCTCCTCCCATCCAGACCTGAGCCAACGTTCCTTCACTAGTCTGGAAAAACTGGCTCTATATTAGGTCTCTCCTGCTAAGGCCATTGATTTACTCAACTACATTTTTAAAAAGTTGACAAAATAGTTACTTGGTTGTTACAAAGGATAAATGAATGCCAGAGGTCTGTATTAGAAACACATTGGAAAGAGAGGTTTCTTTTCTGTTTGGCAAAAAATAAGTGTTTGTTTGGGTTTTAGTATTGCCACTAACATTTAAAGGAAGAAAGAAAGAAAGAAAAAAAAAAAAAACCCTTCTGCTGTAAATCCTTTTTTTTTTTTTTTCCCTCCAGTTTTCTTTCCATCTTCACCCCTCTACTGCTAGAACGTGGTCCGGCCTTGATATGGCAATGCTAGCTGCTAGCCCACCACTTCAGTCAGTGATTTTGTATTAACAAATTGTTCCTCTGCTGACATTGTGTATTTATTGCTTCTAGCTGTTCAGCATGCCTGAGAAACTCAGAGCATTTGGGGTGGGTTTTTTGTTTGTTTATTTTTTGTTAATTCCATCATGTCTAAGTTTATTTGGACTAGGCATCTGGGCCTGGAATCGACTACTGTTTGACTTAAATTCAGAGATGATCCATGCTTTACTCAGGGGATATCTAGTATTACATTTACTGTCTGGAAATCTTACATTTTATTTATTGCCAGCAAACCTAGTGAAGAATGAAGAAATAATCTTCTAAATCAGCAATGGCCTAGTTTAAGCTTCCTGCATATCTACACACCTCTTCAAGAACCCCAGCTTCATCTCATTCAATGACATGTTAAAACAGGAAGGATTTGGAAGTACTCAGAATGGCAACAAAAGAGAAGGGAGGCTTGTGAAAATCTTAGTATTTTTGTGCTAGAAAAGCTCTCATGTCCTTCTCCTCACTCCAACTCCGTGCTCTGGTGATACAATGCTGCCTGGCTGTTAACTTGGGGAGGCAATTTGCTGACTTTCAGAGTATCAGGTATTGTACAAGCTATTGCCAGAGACAGGATGCTAGACTGGATGGATCATTGGTCTATTCCGGTACAGCAGTTCCCATGTCCTTGTAGTAAATGCTGTGTAAAGTTTTTCTAAACTGGTACACTGTCTGGAACAACATCTGGAATTTGCGTTATAGTCTTCCATACCAATCTGCTCTACCAGGAACAGTTGTTGATATGAAGCACCCATCCAACATTTTTGGGAAGGGGACAAGGTTATAGTGTAAATATACTATATATGAATTGTTACCAAACAGGTGCAATGTAAAAATAGGATAACTGATTTTTTTATAGATAAATATTTATTGCTTAAAATCATAAGTCATCACAGTTTTACATATTTCTAATTCTGATACTATGAGACCTATTCACATTTTCCTCCAGTGCTTTGATTATCTTTTGAATCGGATGAGCTTTTTCAGTCAAGCTGATTTTCCCTTTCTCTTAGAAGGTTACTTACAACTAAATCTTTGAAGAGAAAAAAAATTATTAGTACTATCTTGAACAATAGAAGGCTACTCTATTACATTAGTCATCACCAAGAATAGTTTACTTTGTTGTTTAGCTTTGCAAAAACTGAAGTATCTTTGGGGTTTTCTTAGTCCATACTTAGTGAAACTATTTGTTTCTTATTATTTTTGCAGTGAATGTTTTGGGGTAAAACTGAGCATATAACATTTAAATAGAATATCTCAAAAAAGTATTATATTAGAAATATCTGCAAAAGCTCTGTTCTGATCATTTTATGCTGCAGGCCTACACCAACAAAAAATACAAACAATTCATTCTTTGGCCTATGGAGGACCCAGAAGGTGCTGGTTATTCTGAAGGTGTTAAACTAATCTCTTCATCCTCCGGCACTTGTAATACAATTTCAAAGAGCTAGTCTAAGTTAACAGAAGTGTACAGTCCAACTTTGTATAATATTTTTTAAAGCATATTTATCAGTTTTGCTTGCTTAGAATTGAGGTGATTTTTGCTCTATACAAGAGCAGCAATAATACGTTGCCTCTGTTGTTAACATCTGGAGGCTGAAATATTGTAGGCTAATAGTAATCCATTCATCCGAAAGCTAGAAAATACCACTTTTGGATCTTGCAGAAATGAAAGTAACCTCAGGAGAGTGCTTGGGGGTGGGGTCATTTATAGCAATAGTGAAATCTTAAATTTCAATCTAAAATCTCTGCTCTGCGCCATATTCGCTAGTATGGATTGAAACAGTATTATCCTGATGTAGAATTAAATGCTTAACCTGTGAAGTTGACCGCAGTATGGCAACTGTCTGTATTTATAGCAATTTCCTCAATATTCTCCTAAGCATTTTTTTATATTAGAAATTTCAGTGGAATAACTAGTGATTTTAATTTGGCTAGACCTGACTAGCAAATCTTATTTCTCTTTTTAAATAGCAAGTCAATAAATTTGAAAAATGTAAGGTTTTATGAAACCACAAAGAATTGGAGGGACAAGTGGTCTGATCATTGGGAGAGGAGATGGGGAAGGAGGAATAAAGAAATGTGTCATGGTGGAAACAAACAGTGAAACGAGGAGGTGCAATCTTTTAGCAGTAACAATCACAGCAGAAACCTATGACAACAGATTATTTCTAGGAGGCATTATAAACTTCGTTAAAATGAAATCAAACCCCATTTGGCAAACTATGCTCAAATATGAACAGTGTGTGATACAGTGGAAGCTTTAATACCAAGTGCTACAGAAGAGTACGGGCTTTCATAGGTAATTTAGCATAGCTCTGATACTATGAGGTAACGAGACAAAATATACTCAAGGAAGCTTATTTCCTGCACACATCTTTTTTGTGATAGCAGGGTCTGTGTAGAACAGTGAGAATTAAAGAGATGAACCCAGGTTTGGGACTGTCTATAGCAGTAATGCTATTAACCCTCATTGCTACAAGAATCAAAATCTACTTCAAGTACTTGGGGAAAAAAATAATTTTCTTTTCATGATCTGTAAGAGAGAGAAACTTGGATTACAGGACTCCTTTGCGTCAAATTGGGGTGTTGGGTTATCTCTTACATGAAAAGGAAAACAAAGCTGGATGGTGAGATAGGGCAGACAGAAACCAGGGAGCTTGCCTGCAAGAGTTGTGTTGCACAGAGCACTTAGTGATGTTTGCCAGTTTCGTTAGAGACGTAAAGATATTTCCTCACTCCTGCTGCATTGTGTTTACAAAATTATTTGTAAAGCTCTTGGACACTTATGCAAGGACTGGTGACAGCAGCCTGACCCAGGAAGTTTGTTTTATTTGTAGCATCTCAATTCTGAAAAAAGGTTGAAACAAGATTATGTGTTATTAACATATTTCCTCCTTCAAAATTCCCATTGTTTTATAGTTTTGACATTCTTTTTGTCTTGTTCATACTCTTGTTCTCTTGCCTTGATTCAAAATTTTTGCTTGCTTTCAATTGTCATTTGACATTTTTCTTCATTTTATTTACATTTTGGTCAGTCTCTTTTTCTCTGTTTTTGTTTCTCATTCCTATCCTTTTTTTAGTCTTTACCTTCCTCTGTTTATTTTTCTTTTTGGTCTCTCAACTGTCTCTCAGTGTTTCTCAACTGTCTCTGCTCTTCCTGTGCCACCCGCTACTCTGCTGGAAGTGAAAAGAGCGTCAGTGAGTTCATTCTTCCAGAACAGCCAAAAATTTTTTTTCCTTGGGAGAAGCATCTCTTTTGCTTTGATCTGTGGATTCACTCGTCTGTTTTCTCATCTGTTGACGTGAGCCACATTCTATTCACTGCCTATGTATCCTGAGGGTGATAGGAGGAAAGTGTTATAATGTACCCTACATTAATGCTTATAGTTTTATATACACATTTACAGTATTTATAGGAAAATGTTAGTGGCAAATAGGATATAAGGAAAGCAGTAGTGCTTGAGTACCTCATTATTTTTCTTCTAAATATATGGTGCATTGGTGATAATTGAGAAAATTAGATAGCATGTTACTTGCAAGCAGTGCTTGTACTCAGAAGCAAATGGTAATTTGCTAATACTAATAATGGTTATGGTCTATATTGGTCTCTCCTTTTTTAGACAGCCTGTACAACACAAGAAGCAGCATTGAGTTTCTTGACACAGATACTTACTCCTTGCTTTGTTCATTTTAACCATCCTGATGGAGAGATCCAATAGCTTTCATAAAACGTAGCATTAATTTGCAAAATTCTGATGCTGTAAATTTTAGAGCAATGTGATTTGTTGCTTAATTCATTTAATCCTCATCTAGAAGTGGTATGTAATTTTTACCCATGTTCTCAGCACCAGTTTAGATGTACTGTGTGTAAGTACATTTTTAGTAACATACTGTTCTGCATCTGGAAAGTGAAAAGCTGCGTGTTAACTTTTTTTTGGTGCCTGCTGGTTGCAGAAACAAAGGATATATCACAGCTGCCACCTTTTATGCAGGCACCTCCAAATGAACCCTGGCTAAAACTACTTTAAAAGTTACTGCCTCTCTGCTAAAAAGTTACTATCCCCCCAACAGAGTTGGCAGAACATAACTTTTGTCCACACCTGTTGATGATTTACTGCAAAGCTCAGTTGTTTAAAATGCTGACACAGGTGAGTGCAAGATAATGTCCCAGCCTCTCCACTGAAGCCACGGAGGCACCAGAGGTCGTGCTGCGTAGAGTCACTTGTGCAGGGAAGGTTGAATGGGCAGCAGGTGCGCTGGTAACAGCCAACAGCTGTGCCAGTTTGATAAGCAAGTGTGGAATTAAGCAAAGCACCTTTGCACTTTCATTCCATTAGTATAAAAATCACTGAAGCATGCCATGCATTTGTACCTGGAAGACTGAGCTTCGTCACTAGTGCAAAAGCATAGTGCTTCCTTGCTCTTGCTGAGATCCAAAACGAGTCAGTTCACCAACTGCCACTCCAGTTTCTCCCAAAGGCAGTTCCGGAAAGGCCAGAGCTGTTGTGATACCAGACTTCTGTTTATGCTACACTTAACGTGACTGCAACCTGTCAGCAGCTGGTATATGGTTCAGATCCAGTGCTCACCCCCATGGCTCACACGTCTCAAAATCAGAGGGATTTCTCTGTATCATATCTTTTCTTACAAGTACCATCTCACTACAGTAGTTAAAAGAACGTGATCTGTCTCCTGAATAAACTGGTTGAGTCTGCCTGGAGAGCAATGTGTAGGTGGGGTTCATTCTTTTGACGTACAGTTGGCAAATGCGGTGTTGCCTGTGCTAGACTTGGGCACACAGCTTAATCGTACTGTAATAGTTCTTGAATGCTTTCCAGTGCACTGAAGTTTCTTTTTTAGCTTCAGTTGCAGACAACATTCTCCCACTTGTTACCTCCTAGAAAGTAATCACACTGATCACCAAGGTAATGTATTAGTTACCACAGCTTAAGGAATTACAGGAACTACGCTGCCAGTAATTGTGAAGTCTTGTTTGCTTACTGTTGTGGGAATTGTTATCTGAGAATAGGCCAGGAGAGTATCCATGTACCTTTGAAATCCTGTGCCGTCTCTGAAACAGTCATAAATTAATTCAGGTAGTTCAGTCTAATGTTTCAAGGCATTTCATGTTTGGAATATAGAAGAGAGCCAAGTACTGAATGTCTTTTAGTAACACTGAAGGAAAGGAGTGCAGTGCAGCAGAATGGCTGCCCCTCCATTACATGGGGTGGGACAATGGTGAAACTGTAGGATGCTGTCATCTGGCAGGGTAAAATCAGCCTTCTCCAGCAATAAATCTACACTAAGATAGCTGTTTCTGATTTTCAGCACTGTCTTAATAAAAGAGATAAAGAAAATAATTTTATGGTTGCTTCTTCTAAAGAAAGTCAACAATTTGCACACCTAGATGCTTTAAACCCAGAATCACTGGGTTTGGCAAGCTATTTTATTAAAACTCATTTTCAGCAAAAAAAACCTAAGCTGCAAAACTTTTTTTTTCTTTGGAATTTTGCCTAGGAGAACTGACAACAACCTTTCACACTTTAAATTTTGAAGAAAAAGTGTGTTTTAAAGTTGTATGTCTCACTTGTTTAAAATGAACTGTCAACAAGCAGTGATAAGCACAAGTTAGTGGGTTCCCAACGACCAGAGATGAAGACATGAAGTTAGAGCTTTCAGCACAGTAACTGCAGAAACCTGACTGGGAAGCCAGCTCGCCATTGAACCCAGGAGCATGCAGAAGGGAAGAGAGCTATAAACCGAAGAAGGAAAAGTCTCATGCCGCCTCTGTTTGTGTAATTGCAGCCCGAACTCTGCACTTGGAAAATTATGCAAGTGCAAACTTTAATTAGAGGAGCTTGAGTAAGATGACTGTAAATTCAGTAATTCATATAGAAATAATTATTAAGTACTTCCCATGTTCATTAAAAAAAAGAAATATGAATTGGTTTTGGAAAACAGTATTTCAGTGTGATTTACCATTTACATAGATTCAAAACAGGTCTACCTGTGAAGATGTGTGACTTGCAAAAAATAAGCTTAAGTTTACATCAGGAAAATATTTTTTTAAATCTCCACCACAGTCTGTGTTTATTTTGCTTTACCTATGAGATGCTGCATCTGAACTTGATTCTGGGAATATCAAAAAGTTTCTTAATATTGGCTTATTTTTAATCACAGCTGGGAACGCCTCAGTGGAAAGTTATGAATAGGAGTCAGAGACTATGACTTCTTTCAGCTGTTGGAGAGAAGTAAACATTGCTTAGTCTGAATCTACTGCATCTAATTTGCAAGCTACCTGGGATGCAGTATGGCCTGACCTAAGAATTAGAGATGTATTTTAATTTTAATTCCTATTAGTTGTATCCTGCAAGTGTGCTTGTGACACTCTTGGAAAACCTGAGTTGATGAAATGGCTAAGTGTGACTACACTTGTACATAACAGTCATATGACACACTCGAAAACCACTCACCGAGGGATGACTCCTTGCTAGGCCTATATTTTAATCCAGACTAGGATAGAGTGATTTGATATGTGTTCTTAAAAACGTATTCAAATGTTCATCTTTAATAAGTTGAGCAGAATATGACAAATGCAGAGAGCATGTTAACTAAAATAAATTACTTCAGTCTCTCCACTATGAGACAATGTTTTTGTAATTAAACTACAAATACGCAATCATGAGTCACTCTGATGGTACATTATGTTATTCTGAATTGTAGATATGACTAAAAAAAGTAAGTTTTGGTGGTAGTAATGTGTACAGGGTTATAAACTACTGAAGTTTTATACACTGGAAACAACTCTTAAGTATTTCCATAGGGCAGGGTAATACTCAGGCAAGCTGACAATGCGGTACAATACAAGATTTATGAAACCCACATGTCAAGAATCAATTGTGATGAAAAGTCTCCATTTTTGTTTTTAAGATTTTCTGAAGCATTCAGACAGATCCTGTAGACTATAGCTTTGAATTTTGCCTGGTTTCTCTGGTAGTACTACACTGTAATCTGTAGTACCTGCACTGGTTCTCCCTCCCTCCCTTTCTTTATGTATGGAGATTTGCACTAGCAGTCTTTGAAAAGCCTGTTTAATTCAGGACCTCTTACCTGTTGTAAGAGACTGACAAAGCAGTATTCCGTTGGCCACAAATCTTTCATTCTGATACTCACTTATTTTTCCTGGATTGTGGACAGACTCTAATTCTGTAAAGATTGATATGCTTATCAGTTCAGTATAGTTCCTACTATTTTAAGTTACCCTATCAACATCAAAGGTGGTTTTGCGATGGATTAATACAGAATCCAAATGTTAGTGGGGTCTTTGCCTAGGTATGTTTGTTTGCACTGAAAAATCTTTTAATTCCATTTTGGTTTTTAATTGAACATATGAACTTTATACTTCTGATTCATAAGTGGCAACTTTACTACAACTATTGATTCAAAAGATCAATAGGTTTACGATTAGTCAACATGTAAGCACCTTTGATTTGGTTTTATTTTCTTTTCCTCCCATCTCTCATTTTCTTTAAGTAGAGTAAATAATTTATTGTTTTGTTTAAGATTTTGTTTGTCCAAGCTAAAACTCATAGTTTTCTGACAGCTTACATATTAATCCTCACATTAGTGACATCTGCTAGTAAGGCCATAGTCAATAAATTCCAGCCTTTCCTGCCACTGACTCAAACTAACAAACTACTCTTGACTCCAGGTTATCATAGAAGCATAGAATGGGTTGGGTTGGGTGGGACCTTTAAAGGTCACTGTGTCCAACCCCCCACCATGGGCAGGGGCATCTTTCACTAGATCAGGTTGCTCAGAGCCGCATCCAACCTGACCTTGAATCTTTCCAGGGATGGGAACATCTACAGACTCTCTGGGCAACCTGTGACAGTGTTTCACCACCCTCACTGTAAAAAATTTATTCCTTATATCTAATCTGAATCTATCCTCCTTTAGTTTAAAACCATTACCCCTTGTCCTATCACTACAGGCGCTACTAAAAAGTCTGCCCTCATCTTTCTTATAAGCCCCCTTTTAAGTATTGAAAGGCCGCAATCAGGTCTCCCCGCAGCCTTCTCTTCTCCAGGCTGAACAAGCCCAACTCTCTCAGCCTGTCCTCACAGGAGAGCAGATCCAGCCCTCGGATAATTTTTGTGGCCTCCTCTGGACCCACTCCAACAGGTCCATGTCTCTCCTGTGCTGAGGGCCCCAGAGCTGGATGCAGGACTGCAGGTGGGGTCTGACCAGAGCAGAGCTGAGGGGCAGAATCCCCTCCCTCCACCTGCTGGCCACGCTGCCCAGGGTACATTTGGCTTTCTGGGCTGTGGGCGCACATTGCTGGGTCATGTCCAGCTTTTCATCCACCATTACCCCCAAGTCCTTCTCGGCAGGGCTGCTCTCAATCCCTCATCCCCCAGCCTCTGTTGGTACAAGAGGGTTGCACTTGTCTTTGTTGAACCTCTTGAGGTTCACATGGCTCCACTTCTGGAGCTTGTAATGGTGATGTTTTCAGATTACTGGAAATTTGCTGAAATGGAGAGATACCTAATGGGGGGAAAAATTGTAATCAATACTAGGAGAAACATTGGATTGAACAAACCATTAATTTAGTCTGGTATTCAAAGAATTAAAAAGCATGATCTGAATCAGGTTAAGGTGGAGGAGCAGGACATGAAGCATTCACTTTTTGATCTTCTGTGTACCTACTTCAAGCATTTTCTATGCAAGCTCTTCCCCACTTTTGTAAAACCCTAATGGTGAAAGGAAGTCCAAAGTGACTAATAGGAAAACTTGAGAAACACTCCCTCTTCCTGGGAAAATTATTCAGTACATTTGGGAAGATATGTTAAATAGAAAAAGACAAGAGAAGAGAGTTCAGTACATGAAATAAAATCCAGCAGAGCGAACTCTAGCTGTATTTTTCAAAATGGGTCTTCACAAAAGTGGTTACCTTATAATATTAGGGTCTACTAAGAAAGGGAAAAAGCCAAACAAACAAAACCAACAAAAAAACACAGCAAAACTTGGATCTTTTTTGCTATGCAGAGAAATAAGTCATGGTGCTAAAATCTTGCCATGCATATCATAATTACAAATCATAATTTTCTGTTCTTTCATTGAGTTTGAGCTATGTTTTATTTTTGTAGGATGTCACATGTACTTCAATTTGAAGATAGAAGCAGAAAGGTGAAAGATGCAAGCATGCAGGATGAAGACACTTTCGAGATCTATGATCCACGGAATCCTGTAACTAAGAGGAGGAGAGAAGAAAGCAAGAAGATAATGAGAGAAAAAAAGGAAAGGAGATAAAAAGAATGTAAAGCTAGCCAGAGCTGCCTTGAAAAGTGACTGCAATAAAGTACTGGCTCTTTTGTAAGCTGTAGTTCCTAAAAATATCACTGGGCAAGTGTGAAAAGGAATCTCTCAAGAACCTGTCGTGCAGTTTTGAAGCAGACCTATCATTTGTTTCTTAAGTTGTGCAGTCAAGTGCTCTCAGTGCATTCATTATCCAACCTCTCTAAAGGTTTTTTGAATATGTATTTAATAAGACAGATGACTTGACTTTTGTCTGTACTCTAACTACAATAGTCACCATCACTGTTATTTGATACATGGTAATCAAAAAGTTTTCAACATAATGAATGAGAATTTGTCTAAGGGTGAAATTAGAAGATAGAAACCCCATCTGCAGGCTTTTAAGGTTTTCTGAAAGTAAATTTTAATTATTTTTATGAACTTTTGAAAAGGCATATAAACTTTACAGGAGTAAACACTGCCTGCCTGAACCACTCTGTTGCAGAATTAAGGTGATGCACTTGCAGAACTCCTTTGAATGTAGCTTTCTTGAAAAAAAGTAAGTCTAATGTGAGAATTTGGTTATTTTCTCCTTCTTTTGAAATACATATTCTAATACAGATGCCAGCTCAGGAAGCTGGGGTAATACGCAGTTAGGGGAGTGTTATTTCACTATCTGTATCACATGAACAAAAAGAGAATCTGAATGTAGTGCAGTGGTTGCTTAAACTGCTACAATACCAGAAACATCCCTCTGGTAGAATTTTTCACAGTAAAGTAGCTGGCAATGAAGATTGGTTTGTTAATTAGCCCAGTACAGAAACAAAAAAAAAAACGTGATCCATCTCATTAAAAACATAATGCTGTTTTTAACAGTTATTTTACCATTTAAAAATGAACAGCTCAAGTTTCCAGTTAATAGACTTTCCAAGGATTCCTTCCCTTCCCCCCCTCCCTGGCCCCCAGGTGCTAATATTTTTACAGAAAAATGGGAATTTTTAGTGCTCCTTCCTTATAGTATTTTTGATGCTGCAGAAGCACGGGCTGCCCGTACGGGCAATAGCTAAAGAAGAATGAGCACAAATGAGGAAGGTCATTAAAAAGTACAACCAGAGGAGTGTTTTGCTGATGTTGTTTTTAGAACAAGTTCAGTAAGGTATGGTGTCCTTATCAAGCTGCCACTTCCAAATTTCTTGATAGGTTCTGAGGTGTGAGATACATAAACCTGCATTCGTGGGTTAATATGGCCCAAATGTCAGAGGTTAGATTAATACAGACTATTGCTTTAATGCGTGGTGCAACCTTTGAGATAAGAAGAAAACTTGGAGGTGTGATGTGAGATCCTGTATAAAGCTGTCATTATCCTCCTCTTAGGCTGAGTGACTTATACTGTACCATGGTGTAAAGAAGTTAAGAGGGGTTACATTCTTAAACACAGCCATTCGTGAGTCAAAGTTTTTTAATCATTAAGTCATTTTCTGTTGGGCTTCTATTGGCAAAATCAAGAACATCTAATGTCATACGCTGTTATCTCTATTCATTGCTTTGTTTGTGGAGAAAATTTTAAAACAGTCATTACAGGGAATGACCATATCAAACCCCCATTCTGATGGGGACAGGAGGGAGGAAGAGAGAGAGAGTGAGTGTCTGCGTGCGTGTTGGCAGAGGAGGTCGGCATGGGGAAAGTGAGGTGTAGATCTAGAAAGAAACTCAAGCATCAATTCCAGGAGACAGCTACTGCAAAAATGTTCTAATTACATATTTTTCCTGTAAGCTGAAGTAGGATGCATGAGTCAATGAATGAGCAAGTTCACTAACATCCCTTTTAGCTGAATCTTTTTGCCAACTACCTGCAGCAGCTCTGTGTGTGCTGTATTAGATGATTTCTGGTTTTACGCAACAGATAAGCACAGGGAGAAAAGCTTAACCCAGGTTTTAGGGCTCTGCTCAGTAGGAAGAGGTCTGAAATGCTGGACCTTGCATACACAGGACTGATAACGTCACAAGAACAAGAGAGTAACTATGCTGACATTTTCTTGATAAGTGAAGTGTGTATTGAAAAACAGTGAACATTTTTCCAGAGATAATATATCTTATGTAATTAATGCTACAGTTGAAACCGAATGTGTTGCCTGTTCTACGTATTGCGCTTACGCTTTGTGTTAGGAGAGCACAAGGGCTGGCCTCAGTGGAAGGATGCTTGCCCCAAGCAGCTGTCTTTCCGGTGTCTAATGAACATCACTTCAGATGTAATGAACATTTACTGCATTAAGCCCAGATTCCCAGTAGTAAGCAGGCATGTTCTTTGCACTATGGCTGACTATCTGGATATAAAGGAGGAAAGCCTTTTGGAAAAGAAATGGGGTTTGGTTTCAGGGTTTTTTCAGAATAAGAGTTGGGACCAACTTCCCTGGAAGTTTGCATTTTGCTCTGTACCAAACCAATACATAAGTTTAAGGACATTTGGATTAAAATCCTTCAATTTTATTGTGATTGTGAATGGAAAATCCACCTTAGCTTGACAGGGACAGGTGGAAGTGCCAGGACCTGGATGCTTTGTGAAGGAACAAAACTATGCTTGTAGGAAAGAAACCACACCTAGGCAGCGCAGTTACCTCCCATTATCTTCCAGAAAGGTAGTTTTAACAAGCATCCCTGTTCTTATTTTATCTTCATTCAACCCAGTGACAAAACTTTCCTAGCACCAAGGACTGACATACACTACACTATGAGAACATTAGAAATATGTTAAAACTAGCAGACAGATGATCTCAGCTAATCAACTGAGAATCTCTTAGAAATGGGTTAAAGTGTCTAAATTCTATTTATTTCACTAGGGAAAAAGTACTCATTTAGGAGAGTCTCGAGCAAAGTTATGAGAAGCTGATGTCAGAAGCACACTCTCAAGTAACTGTCCTTAAACAGCCTCACAATCGCAGGCCGTGGTTCTCGTGGGAGACTTCAACTATCCTGACATCAACTGGAAGGACCACACGGCAAAGTGCGCACAGTCCAGGAGGTTCCTGCAGAACATCAGTGATAACTTTTTGACCCAGGTGGTGGAGGAGCCAACAAGAAGTGGAGTGCTGGCAAATAAAGAAGAACTGGTTGAGGATGTAAAGGCAGGGGGCAGTCTTGGCTGCAGTGACCATGAGATGGTGGAGTTCCAGATTCTGTGTGGTGGAAACAGAACAAGTAGGACTGCCACACTGGACTTCAGGAGAGCTAACTTTGGCCTCTTCAGGGACCTACTTGGAAGAATTCCATGGGCTAAGGTTCTTGAAGGTAGGGGAGTCCAAGAAAGCTGGCTGCTATTCAAGCAGCTCTTCCTCCATGCTCAGGATCAGTGCATCCCCATGAGTAAGAAATCAAGTAAATGAGGCAGGAGGCCTGCATGGATGAACAAGGAGCTTCTAGTGAAACTCAAAGAAAAGAGTAAGTTCTATGGAATGTGGAAAGAGGGTCAGGCTGCTTGGGAGGCATAGAGGAATGCTGCCAGAGCATGCAGGGAAGCAACTAGAAAGGCAAAGGTTCACCTGGAACTAAGTCTGGCAGAGGCTATCAAGGATAACAAGAAGGGCTTCTTCAAGTATATCAGCAGCAAATGGAAGACTAGGGGAAATGTGGGACTACTGCTGAACGAAATGGGTGCCCTGGTGACAGAAGATACAGAGAAGGCAGAGCTACTGAATGCCTTCTTTGCTTCAGTCTTCACTGCCAAGGCTGGCCCTCAGGCTCCCCAGTCCTTGGAGGTAAGCAAGCAACCTTGGAGAAAGGACGACCTTCCCTCGGTCGAGGTGGATCAGGTTAGGGATCTTTTAAGTAAGCTGGACACCCACAAATCCATAGATCCCGATGGAATGCACCCGCGAGTGCTGAAGGAACTGGCAGACGACATTGCTGAGCCACTTTCCATCATCTACGAAAGGTCCTGGAGAACAGGAGAGGTGCCTGAGGACTGGAGGATAGCCAGTGTCACTCCAGTCTTCAAAAAGGGCAAGAAGGAGGACCCAGGGAACTACAGGCCGGTTAGTCTCACCTCCGTCCCTGGAAAGGTGATGGAACAACTCGTTCTGGGTGTCCTCTCCAAGCAAGCAGACGAAAAGAAGATCATCAGGAGTACCCAGCACAGATTCACCAAGGGGAAATCATGCCTGACCAATCTGATAGCCTTCTATGATGGCGTGACCGGCTGGGTAGATGAGGGGAGAGCAGTGGATGTTGTCTACCTTGACTTCAGCAAGGCTTTTGATACTGTCTCCCATAACATCCTCATAGGGGAGCTCAGGAAGTGTGGGTCAGAGGAGTGGACAGTGGGGTGGATTGGGAACTGGCTGAACGACAGGGCTCAGAGGGTTCTGATCAGCAGGGCAGAGTCTGGTTTGAGGCCGGTAGCTAGTGGAGTTCCGCAGGGCTCGGTACTCGGCCCAGTCTTGTTCAATTTATTCATCAATGACCTGGACGAGGGGACAGAGTGCACCATCAGCAAGTTCGCTGATGACACAAAACTGGGAGGAGTGGCTGATACGCCGGAAGGCTGTGCTGCCATTCAGTGGGACCTGGACAGGCTGGAGAGTTGGGTGGAGAGGAACCTGATGAAGTTCAACAAGGGCAAGTGTCGAGTGCTGCACCTGGGGAGGTCGAACCCCATGCACCAGTACAGGCTGGGGGCTGACCTGCTGGAAAGCAGCTCTGCCGAGAGGGACCTGGGAGTCCTGGTGGACGACAAGCTGACCATGAGCCAGCAGTGTGCCCTTGTGGCCAAGAAGGCCAATGGTATCCTGGGGTGCATTAAGAGGAGCATGGCCAGCAGGTCGAGGGAGGTTCTCCTCCCCCTCTACTCTGCCCTGGTGAGACCCCACCTGGAGTACTGTGTCCAGTTCTGGGCTCTCCGGTTCAAGAAAGATGAGGAACTCCTAGAGAGAGTTCAGAGGAGAGCAACAAAGATGATGAGGGGACCGGAGCATCTCCCCTGTGAGGGAAGGCTGAGAGAGTTGGACTTATTCAGCCTGAAGAAAAGAAGACTGAGAGGGGACCTCATCAACACATACAAATATCTTAAGGGTGGAAGTCACGAGGATGGAGCCAGAAGTGGTGCTCAGCGACAGGACAAGGGGCAATGGGTACAAACTGAAACATGAGATGTTTCAGTTGAACATGAGGAAAAACTTCTTTACTTTGAGGGTGTCAGAGCACTGGAACAGGCTGCCCAAGGGATTGTGGATGTCCTGTGTAGCATGCTCTAGGAGAACCTGCTTTAGCAGGGGCGTTGGACTGGATGATCTCCCGAGGTCCCTTCCAATCCTTGTCATTCTGTGATTCTGTGAAACACAACACCAAAGAGTAAGAACCTCAAAGAAAGAGGTTGAAATTATGACAGTTCTCTGAAACAACTAATTTGCCATGTCACAGCTAGCTCCCATACTGCCAGTAACAATCCTGCCTGTTTCCCATACCACTAGCTAGCAGAAGCATCTTTTAACTCAAACCTATTTCATTCATCATCTGATGTTGATGAGGTACGTGAAATGTTGAATGCTACAGGATTTCAGTATTTTTACAGACTATGGGATACATATGCTCAGAGGTACACCTTCTATTTGTCAATACTGAAAAGCAAGTGGGAAATGCAATGTGGGCAGGTGTCCCCCTCTCCATGAAGCAGAAGTCTTGTGATAGGTTAGTGGCTGAAAACTGAAGAAACAATTGGGTTTGTGGCTCTAGAAAGAATTTGTTCTATGCTAGTGAGATTTTTCACTGAATATATTTTCTTCAATCTTTCTATTAAGCAGCTCCCATGTTCCACCCTGGTGACTAGCACCTCACCTATCTATATAAACATGTCAGCATAGTTTCTACATAGTTGTAATGTACAGCTAGGAACATTTGTCTATGCATTTACTAATACAAACCCAGTGTTTCGACAGTTGTGAAGTTTTCTTTTCTAAAAGATGCTAGTTATGTGCACAGATCACCCTGCCTGAAGATGCACACCACAATGCTATTACATAAATCATTTCTGTGGAAAAAGTCACTGTTTAAAATTGCATGGTATGCTCTGCTTCACCACCTGTTTTTTTGATTACTCATTTCAATAAGCTAAAAATGGTGTAAGTCCAAACAATGACTGAATTTTGAGTTCGAGCACAAAGGTCAGGGCCACCTACTTTTAGTGACAGCTAAATTGAAGTTTCAATACATTAGTTTTGCTGCCAACATAGTGGGCCAGTGCCTTCCATGTAGTGGGACCTTTAATTTGTTAGAGGGAATTTAACTTCCCTAAATGAAAAGAAAGGGTGGGGGAAAAAAAAGTCTTATGTCCCTGCACACAGCATTCTGTTGGTAAAGTTGACATTTTTGTTTCCGGACCAGCTGGCTTTCAAGTAGAAGGTCCTTCTAGGCCACATCTGGTAATAGCAAGATCCTCAAGAACAGCTTAAAGGCTTGTCTCACGAGTCCTGTCAGTGACGCCAACAGCTAGTACAATGTGCCCTTTCTGCCTTGGAGCTAAAACCCTGAAGTGCAACTGAAGCAGGTTTATTTCTGCCAAATAGCCACTACGCCTAGGCTGCTAGGGGTGTAGTCTGAAATGCCTCCTTACATAGCTTTCCCTGAGCTGCCGGCTTGCAGCATGAGCAGGTTTGGGAAGAGGTTGTTCCCATACTGTCTCCCTTATCCAGTAGAAGGGTGTCTGAATTCTAATGGTTAAAGTAACTGCGCACCAGTGTTGTCTGCTTTTGTCAAGAGGACTTCAAGTTTGCAGGAGACACAGTTATGTTTTGGCAACATAAAAACTAGCCTCAGACAGAATGGATAGCTCCAGACTCTGCCTCATTCTGGCAGAGACATGTGTGTCTGTCATTACTTAAATGATGACAGTCTTGGGCCCTTAGAAGATGAGGGGACTCTTACATGCATATTCTCAGTAAAATATGTAGATATTTGCTTACATCTTTCACTGTAACAAAACATGAGCTGATCATACAGTGGCTATACTTACAAGGTGCCTGCTGGAGTATATACAGCACAAAGGGTGTAAACTGAAAAGTGAGACCGCATCTGCTGATGTTTCTTATCCTGGCGTAGAGTGTTAGACCAACCAGGAATATCTACCAAGTGTCGCCAATTAAACATAAGAGGCTGAGCACATTATATAGCCAGGACATATATTGGAAAGAGATGACACTGAAGTTCCTTGAGGAGGACTGGGAGCACGGGTGACAAGCATCCATCACTATCTTGAAGTGCAGCCTCCAGCTCCCTGCTTCTCCCTGCTGCTCAGCATATGTGTGAAGTCAACCAGGCCGGGTGTGAGAAGCTTCCTTACCACAGTGCTGTTGCTGCTCCCACGGCCTCCTCTTCCAACAGCTGCATTACAGGCTCAGCTCAACAGCCAATTTACCTTCCTTCTCAGGCAGCACCTCGGACCAAAAAGTCCCCGGGTGAGTGTGTGCTCGAGTCCACCAACTCTCATCCCATTTTTTAATGTAGATGATCATCCTTTGATAACACACTCCTGCCCTGCCAGTACCATAAGCTTGCCGTATCCCAGTCTAATGCCGTAAAGTGATTCCCCTTCAGTTACCCTGGTCAGACATGCCACATTCCAGATTGCTAGTCGCAAATTGCTCACGCAGACAGTCAGAAACCTCATACCCATGGTAGGGGTCTCCTATCCATAAGCTCTGGTCACAAAATCTGCAAGGCACTCAGGGCAGGTGGCACCCAGCCTGTCAGTGGCCAGCAGCCTGTGCACCTCAGCTGCTGGCACAACAGAATAACCTTCTGAATTAGTTTTCTTTTTCACAGTACTGTGAAACTTGTTTTTCTTGACAGGATTTCTCTTCCACTTCAGTATCCATCACAGATGGGGTTTTCCATTTGATTTTACACCTTTTTTTTTTTTTTTGAACCCTCTCACACAGCACAAGTTTCATTAATAAGACACAGATTGGAAGAATATGTTTAAAAAGCTACCTGCACAGGCCACACAGGTGTGTAAGAATTGCTTTTTTCCCCTCCTGACTTCACCACCACACTCCCTCATCACCATGCCTTCCCTGTCAGCCACTATTACTTAAGGGCCAGAAGAAGGGTTTATACCCTCCTCTTCCCCCCTTCAAAATGGATAGCTATTATATCTGTAGATAGGCTCTGCCCCACTGTCCTCTCAATCTTTGTCTCTGTGTGCTTGGCTTCCCAGTGCAGAGCTGGAGAGCCTGTATACCCTTAGAAAACCCACGATTAAGCTGAAGCTGCATTTTATTTTATTATGTGCATGTGTAGTTTCTGTACATACTACAAATGCAAAAAAAAATGAAGTCAAAGCTTCAGTGAGTAAACTTACTTATAATTGGTATTTCAACTTCATTATGTTTAAAACCATTTCTCTGTATACCTCACTTTTTTTTTATTCCTGAAACACATACGGAAATAGCATTGTACCAAAAGCGCTAAACGCAGGAATTTTGCAGTATGGGGAAGGTAGAGGGAAAATCTACTGTTCTTGGTTTCGATGATCACATAGAAGGGAAAACAACTCCTGATATAAAGAGCTTCTACTATGGTTCCTATTTTTCATTTATGAAATGCACTGGCTGTGGAACAAAGCAAGATACAAGAGTCATATTCCTCAGTCAATGGGAGTCACAAATTTGAAAGTCCAGTCCAATATTTATAAGGTTATTTAAGCTGTACACTTGCTCCCCTTTATGATTTGTTTGTAGTAGTAAAAGGGCACAGTTACAGAATAGCCCTAGGATAGCCTTTAGTTTTGGCAGCTTCATTTTGGCAGCAATAAAGCATTAAAAGCTGAAGCTCTTTATATTGAACACAGTCTGGCAGATCACATTTTTGCAACAGCTAAAACTTGGCTCCAAAATCATGTATGCTCTTCTTCAGAAGTAACTTCTGAGTCAAACAGATTTTAATACAACATTGCACTTGAAGGATACTTCTTTCACCTGCTTGGACTGAATGCCTCTCTGTGTTCTTGGCAAGCAGTGAGAGACACTGATTCACAAGTAACCTCATATTTTTGCCATTTCTTCTTTTTTGCAGCTTTACTGTGTGAATGGTCTGTATGATCTGACCTGCATTATCAGCTATTGAGCCCTTCCATCTCTACAGTTATTTCACTAGAATGGCAGAGAGTAACAACCAGTATAGGTATAGTAATTTTTAAAAATATTTCCTTTACAGCTACACTATGCTCTCCCTTACATTTACAGAATATACAAACCAGAAAGTTTACACATTAAGCAAAGGAATTTTTGCAATTGATAGAACATGGTTTGGTCCCACTTGTACTTATAAACTAGAATAGATTTGGCAACATGGTATAGTAAGCATGAACATCCGAGTAACAATTCAGGGGGATGAGCTGGTAAATAGGATAGTCAACTGTAATATCTACCCCTGTCCTACAGACTAGGAAAACAGTTTTTAAGGTGATTGACCCTTGAGGGGAAACATAAATATGCATGTTTTAATAGTAAGCAAGATTACATCATCTAGAGCACCCAAGCAATCAAGTTATACCTGAATGACACAGAAGAACATTTGAGAGCTGTGAAAGAGAGACGAAAAAATAATTCTGACCCAATTATTCCAGACTTACTTATATTTATAACATAGGAAGAAGAATCTCCTTCCAGTGTTTCATATAATTTTATTTTATAAAGTCAAAAATCATCAGACAGAAAAACCTCAGTGAGCAGTGTTTGCCTTTGCCAAATAAAGAATTTACATAAAACTCTGCAACTGGAAACCCAGCTTACTTCAACCTCTAAATCTGATGCACACTACTGGGTTTTGTTTAATTTCAGGTGGTTTCACTGCTACAAGATGAGACCTCATATACCAGAGGGAGCATAATATACTACCTCACTGTCATATAATTTAGGCTTGGTCATACCTCAGACAATATTTTTACAAGGTCACTCTGCAAAAATATGTCTAGCCTATCCAAATGACAATATTATTTATGCCAAAGGTTTCGCTTTAGGGATGGAAGTATTCCAGCTACTGTTTAATAGCCTATATGGAGAGGCTAAGAAAACATCATTTGTTACACATACAGCTTATGTATATAATGTAGAACTAAAGAGTACAGACCGATCATTGGCAATACGGCCTAGAACTGGCCTCAGTGAAAAAAGCCACAAAAGCAATGAGCTTTTGAGTTTTCGTCTCTGATATTATTTTTGGAATTCCTGAGCTTAACCAGAAATATGAATGTACAAGTGAGAAATACATCTGAATTCAGTAGCTACCTGGATATTCAAAATGCAAAAGATATTTTTCTAAAGAGAGTTTGTAACACAGGCGTATGACTTTTTACAAGCAGACAGGACAGCATATTCTCAGATACAGCCTTAGAACAGGAAATGGACAGGAGAGGGGATGGCAGGAATGGCAGGAACTCAGATAAAAAGCTTTCTAGAAATACTGAGGTGAAGACAATACAGTCTTCATAGCCAAGGTAATTAGTACCAGACCAAGTGGTTCGGAAGGCAGTTAGAAGGTAAAGTAAAACAAGCACTTTTCTTTCTTCTCACGCTCTGTTCTTAGAAGACAAGCTTCGTCCATGGAGATTATTTCTGGTCAATTTGTAACAGCTTTTCTGGTAAACTACACTTCTTCAGAGGCTGAAACCTGCACGCAAATTCATCATTGTTACTGACAAAATTATGGCTAGAATGCAATATATTTTTATGGTGAGATATCTGTCTAGATATTAGTGCTGATTCTTGTAACCTGTGCTATTTAAAACGTTAATTTATTCAGAAAGTATGGTGTTTTATTGCAGTAACAGGAGTTCTTACTGAATATTTATCTATTCATAAAGCTCAACACTTAAAAACTGGAAAAGGAGATTGTTCCTGTGACTCTATCATTCTTATCAAGGACACTGGCCTTATTCCTTAAAGAAAGCCACCTGCCCGCTGACAGAATCTCTTCAGTGCACCAAGAAGGATGCTGATTCTCATTCTGTGTGTGACTGAGATTAAAAAATCCACACCAGACAAGCACTGCCATATGCACCAGAATATTACAGCACTTGTAAATCATCTGGCATCCAATCAATCCCAGTGCATCAGACTCATTAGGATAGCATAAGTAAGATTTGGAGGAGCACAAGGAGAGACCCTGCAGGTTGAGGAAGGAGCTGGAAAAATACTGCAACTGTGTGAGAGTCTTAGCCAGGCAACCGTGGTTCATAGGCATGGGAAAACCCAGCTAGGCATTTTGAGTAAAAGTGCATAGCATGAGAGGCTTCATAACATACAATATATCCACTATATAATATTCTATGGTAGTTCTGCTTTCAATATAGAATATTAATATTTATTTAGCCTACAGAACTGTGGAATAGCTGTCATTCTTCCTCTGTTATGGTACCATTCAAGTCCATGCTTTTGACAGTGTCAAAACATGCAAAAATTTGAGACTTTTTACCCTGAGAAAAACTACAGAAGGGTAAGCAACCATTTTTTTTGTTCTTGAGAATGCTTTTTGTGAACTGTTAGTCAAAGCAGCTACATTACCAAGACTGGCAGCAGACAGTAGAGTGTTGCTCTCCCACATCTGGCCACTCTAGTGTTTAGGTCTGATCTATATTTCACAAATATCAGTCAGCCTTTCAGTTGTCAGATCACAGGTTTAGTTTAGGCTCCAAAAAGGAGGGGGAGAGGCAAGAAAAGAGGTTCAATAGTGACAAACTGCTACTTCCACAGTAATACTGTGTGGCTTTTTGGAGTAGTGGCTCCCTGTGACCACAGAAAGCCACAAGCATTAAGATCCATTTGAGCAAGCCAGCATAATATCACACAGCTATGGACAGACGGGTGTGGCTGCTGGTCACCCTGTGTGGAATGTAGTTTTAAAAGAAATTTATGTTAAACTATTCAGCTGAAGGGCAAGTCCAAAGACATCTCGCACAGACACCCAGTGCCTCAAGTTATCTATTGATTTCTACCTTCAATACCTAAAGTACACATTTTCTGAATGGTACACATGCATCTAAAAAGAGAGCTTGAAGGCTGAGGTGGTATTTATTCACAGGCTAGTGAATAAATATGCACTATACCCCTCAGAAATATAGGCAACTTTAGGAAGGGACAATATAGGCAGCAACTCTAACCATGGAAAAAAAGGATGATATTGTACAAAGGTCAAACCTGACTGAACAATAGTTAAGTCTATGCTCATTTAACAGTAGTGAATTAATCAAGAACCTTTAGCACCAGAGCTACAGCAACAGTGAGTGGGGCTTTGTATGACACAAATGTTCCTGAAGCTTCTCTTTTCATACTTTCTTGGCTCTGTGCTTACATAGGGCACCCTCTTTTATTAAGTTTTCCGAATAATAATTACATAGCCACTAAGCATGATTTCAGGTCAGAACAGACAGTACATTATCAAATATACCTATGTAATTTAAGAGAGAGGTTTGTCTAACCTCTCTCCCTCAGTACTCCACACTCCCCCAATGTGGTCTTTTCCAATGCATGACCATTCTTGTCTTCAGAAATGTTTTCCTAAAATCTTACCTAAATCTCCCTTGCTTCCCTGTAACTTCTTGCACCACTTGAATGATTAACCTTTTCCTCTCTGCAGCAATATTTTACACGTTGGAAGATTTATTGTGTCTCCTTTCAACTTTTTCTTCTCTAGAATAAAAAATCCCGAATTTTTAGTTCTTTCCTCAACAGTCATGTTTTGTTTATCTCTAAATCATCCTTACTGATCTTCTCTGGTTTTTTTGGCCAGCTGGCCTGCGTTATTCTTTACCTGTGGTACCTAAAGAAGGCTGGACACAGCAGCCTAGATAAAGCCTTACTAGTCCTATGAAGAGAGGAATGAATCTTAGCTTACGGCACCCCTGTCTATTCATCCAAGCATGGACTTTGCTTCCCCCTTCTCCATTGACATAATTTTTAAAACGATGTTCAGCTTGTGAACCATTATAATTCTCAAATCCTTTGCTAGTAACCTACTGGTTAGCAGTTATTTTTTTATTTTAGCAGTGGATTATTCCCAAGAGCAGTATTTTGTATTCATCTATATGAACTGCACCCACATTTTTGGGAGGTGTTTTTTCAATTAGTTGCAATCGTTATGAATTCCAGTCTTACTCTCCAGCATGCCTGAGGGCCCTTCTAGCTACAGGTTCACCTAGGCAATACTTCCTAGATTGCTTATCAGAATGCCATATGAGACAGGTCAAAAAATCAAACTTGCATTACTTCTCTGCTATCTGCAAGCCCTGTTACCATACACTAGAAGGAAATAAGGTAATCAAAGTAAATTAATGCTATCAAAGCTAAGTGCATCATGTTCTGATGAATAATATGAACAGAAAAAATCTACTCCTTGAAAGGAAAATATTTTCTGAAATGCTATTTCCCCTTAATATGATACAGTCTGTGTAAGATAAAGAATGCTTTTCATAGTTCACTAAATCCAGTAGCATTGACCCACGTTAGCACATAGTTGAGGCTTAAAGCCTGATTAGCCATTCAGTCACATTCTTTTCCCCAGGTGTGTCATGAACAGTAGCAATACAACCTCTGGCTGTGAACTGCAAGAATATGCATACCCCAAACCTCAAGTCCTTTAAACTGTCTGGATGAATGTATGAAACTGAGTCAGAAGCCAGCTCTGAGTCTGAACAGATGGTATGACAGAGGTAAGCTTTCTCAATCGGTTTATGTCAACAAGGGTACAGAGCTCCTTCTGGAAAAAAAAAGGGAATATCACAGAATCACAGAATTGCAAGGGTTGGAAGGGACCTCGGGAGATCATCTAGTCCAACCCCCCTGCTAAAGCAGGTTCTCCTAGAGCATGCTAGACAGGACTTCGTCCAGGCGGGCCTTGAATATCTCCAGAGAAGGAGACTCCACAACCCCCCTGGGCAGCCTGTTCCAGTGCTCCATCACCCTTAGAGTAAAGAAGTTCTTCCTCATATTCAACTGAAACCTCTTATGTTTCAGTTTGCACCCGTTGCCCCTAGTCCTGTCACTGGACACCACTGTAAACAGACTGCTTCCATCCTCTTGACTTCCACCCTTAAGATATTTGTAGGTGTTGATGAGATCCCCTCTCAGTCTCCTCTTCTTCAGGCTGAACAAGCCCAACTCTCTCAGCCTTTCCTCGTAGGGGAGATGCTCCAGACCCTTTATCATCCTCGTTGGCCTCCTCTGGACTCTCTCTAGGAGTTCCTCATCTTTCTTGAACTGGGGAGCCCAGAACTGGACACAGTACTCCAGGTGGGGTCTCACCAGGGCAGAGTAGAGGGGGAGAGTAGAGGCTTCTTCCTTGTGTTGACATGGCAAATGGTGTCACAAACTGTGGCAAATTTAGACACAGTAACTAAACCAATTTCCTATGTGTCCTCATCTGAATGGTTATAATTCCTCTTACTGAGAAAAAAGTTGAAAAGGCAAAGAACTAGTATGTCAGAACAACTGTTCCAATCTGTCATTTGATAACAGATCTGCCATGTCTGCACAAAAGAAGTGAAACACCTCCAGCAATTGTTTTTAGACTGATTTCCACATGGTTCTTTACACTTTAGTCAAGTGTACTGCCACTAAGCAGAAGCCCATATGCTACAGAGAAGGAAGATAAGGGAGATGCTAAGTGTGTGAAATACTTAGTGGTGACTGTGAATGTAAAACAGCATTTCACATTTGTGAAAGCCAACTGGACTTAGGGTGAGATAATGGGATGTTCTCTAAGAAGACCCCCAGCCTTGCATGTGAAAACAGAATGTCAGTGGTCAGGCTGAGGGTGAATCTCATCTTTATCTTCTGAAATACTGGACACGTAATCAGGATGCATCTTCTACTTGAACTGTTGTAACTAAGCAGGTCCAAATATACCTGTCTCATGCAGTGCAGTCTTTGCTATCACCGAGCCCTTGATTCTGGCATCTTGAGACTTTAGATAGCTTACTTTGGCTATCTTCTCAGGATCAAATAACATATTTTTGTGAATGGGACCTGATAGTTCCTTAAACAGAATCCAAGAAAAGCAATGCATATTGTCTTGAAAAGTCTGTTGAACTGGGAAGCAATTGCCCTTTCTTGTTCCTGCTGGCATACCAGTACATTTTAGGGGAGTAGTGTTTCCATATACTGCTCTAATCCTGGGAATTAGTAGAGCAATCTGTTATACCATACAAGATAAAAAGAGTGACAGCTGTTTCCTGGGAGATATTGGTACTAGAATGTGGTTACTTATTGGTATCAACACAGTCCTTAATTCTCTCCTGTTGGTTCTTTATGTAGGACTATCCCATCCCATGCTCAAAATTTTGACCATTCTTAAACCAGACACTTGAACAGAGCCACTGCTTTCCTCAGACCCAAATACGATAGCATCTGACTAAATTAACACTTCTACATTTCTTCAACAACAATTTTTTAGTGGGCATTACCTAATCAGAATAGATGCGATTATTATTATTGTGCCTCAGGTCTCCAAATTTTTGATCCAAGGACAATAAGAAACAGCTAGTTAAACAACAATCAGGGATACATCCCCTAGAAAAGGCACACATTAGACTAATTTTTCTGAAATGAGGAGATTTTTAAGATGGCAAGCAAGGTTGAAACCCTTCACAGTAGGATCCACAGAAAAAAAACCTCTTTTCACATCTGAAGAGAAAGACTAAATGTTCATCTTTCCATAATTGAATGAAAGCGGTCCTGCACCAGGGTTGAACTGGAGTCAGATAATACCACCAGCCTCTCCTCTCCCAAGCAGAGCTTAGAACCTGTCAGGCAAACATGGCCGCAACCAAATGTTGTGGTCTGGGATGCAATTCTGAGAAGCACATTACAGAAGCTCAGTCTGTCTTAGCTGGAAACACTTGCATGCTGCTTCAAGCACAGTGCTAACTTATCTCCTCTGTCTGCTTGCACCTCATTTCCACTTTGGTGTTGTGCGTTAGAAAAAGAAAAATTGTTTTCTTGTTAGAGCAAAGCACTAGGTGTCAGGAAAAAAAAAAGCACTACTTCTTTATACACTGGTTGCACCAAAGCAGTTGCTTCTCTTTTACCTAATATGACATTAGTTTTGCTTACTTGACATTGGAAGTTATTGTTACCAACTAGCTACATTTGTTTTCGGGTTTCTTTTTTGGCCAAAAACTGTCTTGGAGGACAACCAAAAAGAAAAGCATATTTTAAACCTTCCATCTTATTTCATAGATTTTACTAATGTGATGTTTTTCTCTTTACAAGTGTTTTTCCATAACACCCATGCCAAACTTACTTACTCTTAGGCTGTAGGGAGGCAGAAGATGGACAGGGACAATGCTATTTTAAAGCAGTTCAACTCACCTCCAAAAATAATGCAGCTGTAGTCTCTTGCTATGTTGTCCCATGCTCACAAGCAAAAATTAAATTAAGTGCTTGAAGACAGCACTTCATTCCCCTGGAATCCAAAGAGAACGTATCCCTGCTCAGTACTTGGACCCTGGTTGTTTTTTACATCCAGGTAGAACTATGGGAAGTCTCACGTATTGAGTACTGACACAGTATTTCAACGAGACCAGGTCTCAAGCTCAGGACTTTAGTTTTAGACTAGTTAGAGACATAAAAGCCATTCTGAAGTACTTGGGAGTTTCAAAACTGACAGAGTCTTGAAAAGTGTAAACATTAAACTACACTTTTTAACCTTGAGAAGAAATATAAATCATCCGTTACTGTGGTGTTTAGATGTTGTTTTCTGAATTCTCTTTCAGTGGAGTTCTGGAAAGATTTTTATGGAGCAGATCCATTTGACACATAAAAAGGATTAAATGCAAATACCATTAAAATAAATTAAGATGGATTTGCTCTGTTCATGAACTATCTGAAAAGTATCATCAAACAGCAAGCTTGGAGATTGCTGAAGAAACAGTCTCTGGGCAGATTACAGAAATCTTTGTCCTCCTCTCCACAATCAACATATTATGGAAAGAACACAGGGTTAGTACTCAGTAGTGCACAAAAAATTAATTTTGAACTGTAAGGCATATGAATGTTTTCTCTCTGAAATTAAATAAAAGCATGTTTAATAAAATAAAAACATATTTGAAAGATAATGGTACAGAAAAATCCCACTAAGGGCTCACACAAGGTGTCCTCATGTAAATGTGCTAAAAAAAGATACTGCTTCTGTAGAAAAGAGTCATTCTCTCTATATCTTATTAGAAACTGTTAAATGGAAATCAGCTTTCCTCCAAGAAGTCACTGAGGAAAAAACTTCATTCCTAGCCTTTAAACATAATTATTGCATGAAATAAAAAAAAAATTACTGTATGAAATAAGTCTTAGTCATTCTTTCAAAATAATTTTCATCATACTTTCAATTCTGGAGTCATTACTAGATTTCTTTATAGTATAAAAGCTCTATTTAGAGTTATAAATGGTACTCAGAAGCCAGAAAAGGACCAATATGAGGGAAAAAAACCCAAATAAATGACACAGCTCAGTTTATCCCTCATTTTCCTCTCTCTCCTTCCACCTTTCTAGAGTTTCTATAAAAGCCCCTTTCCCCTCAGTCTTCCTTATTTTCAAATAGGTTTCTTCTAATTCTTTTTTCAGCCACTTTCAATCATTTCTCAGGAGTCCTGGCTGACCAGGGAGGTCCCAGTTGACAGGAGGCTGGCAAATGTGATGCCCATTTACAAGAAGGGACAGAGGGAGGATCTGGGGAACTACAGGCCTGTCAGTCTGACCTTGGTGCTGGGGAAGGTCATGGAGCAGATCATCCTGAGTGCCACTACACTGCATGTTCAGGACAACCAGCTGATCAGGCCCAGCCAGCATGGGTTTACAAAAGGCAGATCCTGCTTGACCAACCTGATCTCCTTCTATGAGCAGGTGACCCAGTTAGTGGACAAGGGAAAGGCTGTGGATGTTGTCTACCCAGACTTTAGTAAAGCCTTTGACACCATTTCCCACAGCATTCTCCTGGAGAAACTGGCTGCTCATGGCTTGGATGGGTATACTTTTTGCTGGGTAAAAAACTGTCTGCATGGCCAGGCCCAAAGGGTGGTGGTGAATGGAGTTAAATCCAGTGGGTGGCCCATCACAAGTGGTTTCCCAGGGCTCAGTGTAGGGGCCAGTTCTGTTTAACATCTTTATCAACGATCCAGACGAGGGGATTGAGTGCACCCTCAGCATGTTTGCAGATGACACTAAGCTGGGTGGAAGTACTGACCTGCTTGAGGGTAGGCTCTACAGAGGGATCTGGACAGGTTAGATCAATGGGCCAAGACCAGCTGTGTAAGATTCAACAAGGCCAAGTGTCAGGTCCTGCACTTGTGTCACAACAACCCCATGCAACACTACAGGCTTGGGGAAGAGTGGCTGGAAAGCTGCTTGGCAGAGAGGGATCTGGGAGTACTAGTTGACAGCCAGCTGAATGTGAGCCAGCATTGTGCCCAGGTGGCCAAGAAGGCCAACAGCATCCTGGAATAGTGTGGCCAGCAGGACTAGAGAAGTGATTTTCCCCCTGTAGTCCGCACTGGTGAGGCTGCACCTCAAATACTGTGTTCAGTTTGGGACCTCTCACTACAAGACAGACATTAAGGTGCTATTGTGTGTCCAAGAAGGATAACAAAGCTGGTGAAGGCTCTGGAGCACAAGTCTGATGAGGAGCAGCTGAGGGAACTGTGGTTGTTTAGCCTGGAGAAGAGGAGGCTGAGGGGACACCTTATTGCTCTCTACAGCTACCCGAAAGGAGTTTGTAGCAAGGTTGGAGCTGGTCTCTTCTCCCAAGTAACAAGCAATAGGGCAAGAGGAAATGGCCTCAAATTGCACGAGAGGAAGCTTAGGTTGGATATTAGAAAAAATTTCTTCACCAACAGGGTTGTCAAGCATTGGAACAGGCTGCCCAGGGAAGTGGTTGAGTCCCCATCCCTGGAGGCATTTAAAAGATGTGTAGTTGTGCTTAGAGACAAGAGCGGTGGGCTTGATAGTGTTAGGTTAACAGTTGGACTTGATGATCTTAAGGTTCTTTTCTAACATAAACTATTCTATGATTCTATCCTTCCTCTTTGCAAAGCCACGTGCTTGTCTTGATTGTTGCAGTTAAATATAGCAGCCTGACTCCACCTGACTTCTGTGACTCCTTTGTACCTTCCCCTCTTCCTCTTTGCTAAGAGTCTTTTACATCTGGCTACAAAGATAAAAAACATCTTTCTTCCTCACCTTAAAAAAAAAAAAAGGTAAAAAAATCCCAGGTCACTGGTTGGGCAAGCAACGACCCTTTGCTAATCATATCTGCATTCTCATATCCCACCTCACCAGCTGTCAGACCTTCTTCCTTAGTTATATCACCAGTGTAGCTCCTGGCCTGTTTCTTAAGGACAAGTCAGCCAATACACCACACGCTACTGGAAAAGCGAAGTAAAGACCTCTGGACATTTATCCTTCCCCTGCCTCCTTGGCATACAGCCTCAGCTGGCTTCTCTTCTATGAGAGGCTCCAGGCTTGCTGCCAATTTGGGGACAAGATGAGTCGCATGATAGGCGAGTCAGGGTATAAGCATGTTCAGCTTTCCTTTAAGAGAATTAAGATAGAAATCAGACACACATTTGCACTTCAGTATATGCCATTTTCCAAATTGTTTAGTGCAAGCTAATGGCAAAGGCCTCACACACAGCAGCTGCTGTCAAGGCAGATATCATTCTATAAATTTTGTCTGTGAAACAGAAAAATCAGGAGGTTTTGTATTGTTTACAGCCCCACCTTCTCATTGAGACTAGTTCACACTGGTCAGAGTAGCAGCAAAATGCATAAGAATAGGCCACTTTCCTTTTAGTTAAGCCATTTCAAAATGCCAGAATCCACAGCTAGTCATCGTTCCTAGGAGGATCACCCTGGTTTATGAGGACCGCCTCAAGTTAGGTACAGTCCAGTCGCAAACACTGAAAGGGCCCTTCTTGTCAGACCATCTACAATCCTTCATCATCCATCTAGAATAGAGGACCTCTACAGGCCCCCTAATGGATTTGGGCAGTGGGACATGACTCAGAAAGGACACAGAACATAAACAAGGACCATTAAACACCTCTGAGAAATAAGAGGTGCCCCTTTAACACCAAATGTACTACAGAAGTACAATAAACCAGTCAGGGCCAAAAGCCCTTTTTGCTTTTTAACTAGGAATCTCAAATCCAGATAATGGGCTCAATGAAACCTGTTCATTATCATAGTCTCCAGAGTGATATAAACAAGCTGGTGGTGTTACTATTCTCTACTTTGGAGAGACCATTCTTCAGCAGTTCGTTTAAAACTTTTTCCCAACAAAGTGATCTCAGATCCCAGCTGGGCCCTCTGGGCAGTGGCCTACATGCCTTCCTGAAACTGTCTACTTGCTCTATATGGGGCCATACTGTGCCTCTCTTTTCTCCTCACCAAGCGGTAAGTCCATGAACACAAAAGGATGGGTATTTCAGTACCATATTAACCAAAGAAGAAGCCTCTGCATTATGTCCATGCCGCTGACTTCGAAGAGGCATGTTATGAAGTGCTGGCAACACAAAATGTAAGTGTGCTGGTGCAATCAACCACACATACTATACCCCGTGAATATGGGGAGGTTTCCCATGAAGGCTGCCCAAACTGCATGTGGGTACTTGGTAAGCACAGCCTGGTTGCCAAGGCTTCATCCTTGCTCCATCCAAGCATACAGGTACTCTCACAGAGTCCTGAGGTTGGGACAGGATAAACAGACAGGAAGATTAAACATCTGTGAGGCTGTCAGTGGCCTCACAGGACAGCTTACCCATGGTCAAACTTTGGTCTCCCTTGAGGAAGAGTATAGGGATTTTGTCAGCCCAAAGAGGAGTATGACTGCAAAAAAATCTCAGTAGAGGCTGGAAAAGCAAACTCGGAAATGGTGCATAATATATGTAGATGCTAAGCAATTATGAAAGTATATATGTTACTGAAAGTGTCCAGAAATCACATAATTTTTTTTCATTTGCCAGTGACAGATTACTGTTCATCATTTGATAGATCTCAGAGGGAACGGGAAAGTATAACTAAACCTTACCTATAGTTCATTTTCATAATCAGGTCTGATCATTTAGGTTGATTTTGCATTTCCCAGTCTCCTGTGGGATTAATTTGCACTCAGCCAATTTTCATTCCATTCCCCTTCCCAGACTGAGTAACCTGCTACCACACACACAAAAAAAGCACCAATGCCATTGTGAAATCAAAAAAACAACTCCAAAAGACCAAACCAAAACACACCCCACACCAACTTTAGAGCATGTAGTGAGAGCTTTTAAAATTGTAAGTAATGTAATTCTTTTTGTTTGGATAGTGATAAGAACAACAGGATTTTTGGCTAAGCCCTACAATTCTAGGCAATTAGTAAAGAGAGACTTTAAAACACGGCAACAATATTCACTTGGCAAGGAAATGCATATTTAGAATTACTGAAATAGCTACAGGTGAAATTTTATAGATCTCCGTTTAGTTGCATGAGGAGAAGTTGCCTTTACATGTGCTATTTTGTAAAAAGTGTGCAGCAGTAAAACATAAAATTCTGGAATAAAGAAGAATCTGCAGGATAAGCAAGGGAGAAGGAAAGCAGGTTGTCAGAGAAGGGAATGAATAAAGAGATAAAAGACAAAACTGAAAAAATTAAACATGTAAATAAAGACCATACCTAAATGGAAAAACAACAGAGAAAGGATAACCAAAAAAACCCCAACCCATGCTGTCAAAACAAAAAGAAAAGGTACAGGAGGAATACTAGAGGATCAAAGAAGAAACTAGTGATAGATGGTTAATATGCTGCAGGTCTAAATTATTTTTTCACAACAGTATGCACAAAAGGAAAGGAGATAACATCCTAGGGACTGAGGCATGTTTTCCTAGGCTTGAGGGAGTGAATCATTGAAAGGCTTTACCTTCATCATAAAACAGATAAGAAGGCAATTAGAACTACTGAAAGCCAACAAAGCACTAGACCCAGATGACTTAAATCCCCAAATTATGAAAGCGGAAGAAAGGGGAACTGGAAACCTTATAGAAAAGATTTATGACAGCTTACTGAGAACAGGGTATTACTAAAGGGCTGGAGAAAGAATTGATGGAGTTACCACATTTAATAGAGGAAAGCAAGAGACAGGGAATAAATGTGTTTGGCTGTAGGCATGGACGCAGGAAACACTCACTAGGAAAGATAAAAAATTTGTATGAGGCTGAGATGAGATATGGAAATAATAAGGAGAAAAGGAGAACAGGGAACACACATTTGCAAAACTCATTATTTTTGGTTTCTTTGTATATCTGTTTGCCTTCAGTATTGATCACCTAACACTAGGAAAGGGCATATGTAGTAATGGCCATTTATCTGGGTTGGAGGCAAGAGTGTAACGTGCAGCCAGAGGCAGTCTGCTCCAGATCTGCATTCATGGCTGTTAGTCGAAGAGAGCAGTTCTTCCTGATAAAGGATCCAGCACAGGCTGGATCATAAGTCAGTGGAGCACAAATGTGTTCATTCCAGCAGCAGGTTCCAACCTTGGAGAAGCAGAAGTTAATTGAATAAGCTGGCAGACACATCTGACCACTTAAGAGCAATTTCAAAAGTGCTACAAGGCATGAAGACCTGTAAATAGTCCTTCAGAGACTACAGAGCAGCAGCAGAACACCACTTAAAGACATATGAGTCACAACTCAACACTGAAGGGACACTTTCAGAAGTGCCCTTAATACATAAGCGCTCTTACAGCTGCAGACACCACAATTTGAAATTATTTGCATGGTCAAGGCAAGATATAAGGGGAAAACATTAAAGATATCAATTTGATTTAAGGTCAAAACACAAAAAGCAGTACGTGGATGCTTGTAATCCCTTCCCTTTCTCCCCCAAAGCACTCTGCCAAATTCATCCCTCTAAATCATGCTGTTAATTTATTCCGGACATTAATCTGTACTTTTAATTTGTACTTTCTACTTATAAGGAACTACTAACTTCAGAAAAAGCAAAATCTCTAGGATCAGAAGGTAAAAAATGCCTACTTATACCTTTCTGTTTGTGCACTTAGATTCTTGCAGGCAAAATTAGAGCTGCCAAATTTAAAAATAATCCCAATGCTAATTTTCTTGCCATAGTGTGATTTGCACATGGAGCTGAGAGTCAGGTAGTCAATTAGCCCACTAACTCCTGTAAAGATCTCACATACCACTTCACATTATAAGTTGAGAAAGGTACTAAACAATCAATACACTGAGGATATTTTTCTAAAACCAGAAGTATGAACACTTCCAGAAGTATGAATAAAATGAAGCTTATAAAAGCATAACCACAGTTATAGGAAGAGGCAGAGCCACAAGACAGCCTTTATACTTAAACAAATGTACAATCTTCAAAGACCTTCACCTTTCTTATCAGCAAGCCTGTGCACACTATTGTCCAGAGTTTGTCACATGATTTATCTTTTCTAAGGGGGGAAAGAGTTTCTGTGGGAAGTGCTGTTAAAAGCCTGGCACACTTCATCAGTGTGAAACAATTTAAAGAAATACTACTATATTTAGTTTCAGTGAGATATTTAGTTCATTAAGTGGCACTTCTAGCTGTCCAAATCACCATGTCTACCTCTTCTTATGGCCACCATTTCTGATCATCGGAAAACTAAAATAAGCTTGCAACATACACATCTACCCCAGAATAACAACAGGGATGAGAAAGGGCTGTATTCACCAAGGAAAAGAAAAGCCAAAACCGAAGAAAGGTTTACCATGCTGTTCAAAATGCTCATACGAGCACCAACAAATTAGAACCTGCTACCACACTGGAGTCAGATATCATGTATTATTAGTCTTCTAAAAAGTGCCTTCAGTATATGTGTACTAAATCCACATACCAAGATCACAGCAAGAGATTTCATAATAAGGTCACACATCAGTTAGTTAATACACAAAATCAGCAGAACTACATTTACCAAAAAGAATTCTTGAAATACAGGATAGCAAAAGCAGCATTTGAAAAAGGATTAAGGACACTGAATTAGGAAATTTGGGACACGTAAGAGGAATGCCAGAGTTCAAAACAACTAATTTTTAAACATAAAGACTGTGAGAAAAAAACCAAATGAAAAAAAAAAGCTATATTAACATCACCAATATTTTATAAGGACGGGTCTTTATAGCTCCATTCTGAATAGTCATCATCTGTCATTTAATATCTGTGTATTCACAATTACACAGTTAACCTTATTGGAAGCTGTGACTCCAAGGACCAGCTCTCCACTCTATTCATACCATTTTCTCACTGCCTTTCAAAGCATCTATTGGACAAAGAAATTAATGCAGCTGGCATTAAAAGTGCTACACAACGGTCAGGAGCACACTTATTGGCTATATGCAATAAGATCAAAAACAAATAAGAGCTGTGATGGTTTTTGACTCAACACAGGATAGTTAACTTCTAATTCAGCTTCTGGCACACCTTCTCCGCACAGTAAATTTTTCTTTGCTCTTTTGTTTTTACCTGATATTTTGACTTTTCATTTTACCAGGTAAGACCGTATCATCTTGGACAGCCTCAGGGGCCTCTGAGCAATCAATGTCTCAGAGTACAAAGGTTGAAAAAGCAACTGCAGGTGCAAACTCTGCTATCTCTGATCCCATTTGGTGCACTGTAATCATCCCTTGCTTAAGGCTTCAAAAACTCCAAAGCTGACCCTGTGCTTTATAAATCACGCCACTTTTACAGAACTATCCCCTTCAGCTATTAAATGAATTGTTTTGTATAAACATGCATCAGATCTTATTGTTCCTTTCCAAGCTTCCAAAATGCATAACTTACCCCAGAGGGGAGAGAGGCTGAGAAAGACTCAGAAGTTCATAACAAAAAAAAAAAAAAAAAAGAATCAAAAGAGAAAAAACCCAGCTACTATTATGGCTAGTCAAAAACTGTACAAAACAATGCTTATCCTCAGGATTTATCCCCATTAAAATAGTTTCTGGCATGACTTGAATGCAGCATAAGTTTCCCAAGAACATTCAGCTCTCCAATACAGTAAACCATTTTTTTTTCTCATTCATAATCTCATTTAATTAGCATAAGCACAGGAAAATGTTATAAGGCTGACCTTCAAGCAAACAAACAGAAGTATTTTATGGCTACTATCAGGGCAGGGGAAGTCAATATATTAAGCTAACAAAGAAGCTCAAGACTTGCATCCATTTAGATGCTCATCAAAACGTAGTTCGTGACCCCCACACACACCTTGCGCATATATGCGCTCAGACCATACATATGTCCAAAAAAGACACAAAAGAAATATCATCATTATCTCCTGCCCTGTGCTTAATACTGTCATCCAGGATGTGGAAGACCAGGGTTCAGTGCCCTTATCTGCCTTAGGGATTAGAATCCATATCTCACCAATGCTTTTTTCTTTTTTTTTTTCCCCAAACACCATGCTATAGGATACCTTAAGCAAGGGGTGAAGATATATGCCACTAAAGGGAGATATTACATTACACTGACACAACATCCTCCTGTACATCTAGCCGCTACACACTCTTGGAAATTCCCCCCATAGCATTTGTTTACATGGCATTTTGCAGGCAGGCACATGAAAATTCCACCCAAACTGAGCCAGCAGGACATGTGCCAGCTCTGAATGAAAAGACATACTGTTGGATTTAGCACATCATTGAGCCTCAAATGATAAACTCCTCTCAGCAGTAAGAAACTTTAAATCCTGGCATTTCTTAACTTTTCACTGCTTAACTATATTAAAACCAAAAATGCCTGCTTGCAATATACTAAGTAGCAAGATTAGGAATTTTCTTCTGTAGCACTTCCCTAGGACTACAGTTAATGGTAGTAATAAAAGACTGGCTTTCATTTTGTGGCCCTATTTGTTGGGGGAAAAGACACACACCTTGCCAATTTGTTTTACAGCTTTTTTCAAGACAGTAATGCAACCTGAGATCTGGGATGAGCAGTTCTGCAGGCAAGCAGGCCATAGTTAATGTGCCAGTCAAAATGATCTAGCCGCTTCTGAGAAAAAGGTTAGAAAAAATGTAAAGCTTAAAAAAATCATTATCTTAATGAAAATATTTATTATCTTTGACTTCCCTGTTCCCTTGCTAACAAGATCTATGAAAACCACTGCTAAAACGTCCGAGATTCACACAGAGGACAGCAAGCAACCTACTATTGCTACCAACTACTTGCTTACTTCAAAGGATTTGCTTCCGTATGGTGGACTAAAGATTTCAGTCTATTTAGAACCAAAAAAGCACTTTAAAGAAAGTAGTATGATTTTTAAAATCAAACACTCAAGAGTAACAAAGAAATGAAACTAAGACCTGCTTATGTAACATTAATTAAACTACCTGTTTATACATGATTCAGTCAGATCTAACAGGGAAAGGAGCTAAAAGGACACCAGCCTTTTACAAAGACTCTTCTCAAACCCAGGGCTAGTAATATTCACTGCAAAATTATTATCATCCAGAAAGTTACTTATGACCACCCTGTCTAGCTTCAGTTAAGAAGTAGCAATGGTTTGTGCATGCTTTTTGGAATTTTCAGTTTGCCTATAGGAAAAATAGGTTTCAGTGCATAAAGCAATTATATGTGCACTTAGAGCCAAATCCCAAGCCACCAGTCCAACATTCCCCTCACAACAGGTTAACAGTTTGTATATATTTCAGCAGCAGGGCAGTCATTAAAAATTTCTGCTTATTGTTGGGAGTCTGAGCCTGCCTTCTATTTTAAGGCAGGTAGGGGTTGTGAACAATCCACCAGCAGAAGTGTGAAGCCTAGCATTAAATTCTGAATGTGCTTTTATTAGTAAAAGACGGGGCTGAATCTGAATCAAAACTTAGGAGGAGTTCAGAATTACATGTATCATTTTATTTCCAAGAAAGATTTTGCAAGAGGATAGAATCTTAGTCTTGATGCGAAGTACAAAAGACCTCACCAGATTAAAGAGGAAAAAATCCTTCAGGGGTTCATCTAAGTTAACCTTGTAACTATGGAGTTAATACTGAGGTTGGGTAAATAGCTATTTACTTACTTGTCTAACATTTTCTTGTGTAAATGTTGATTCCAGTCTAAGAGACCAAACACCACTGCATTCCTTTCCTGTGAACGTGGCAATTCCTAAAACTGAGGGAAGTACAACATTTCAGCAGGGAGAGCCTGAACCTCAGGACACTCCCTATGAGTCTGCAACACTCCCTCACTCCCCTCATCTGTCCATGATGTTATGTTGCATACTTTAATGATCACAAAACAATTTTTCTTGAATGACCTCTGCCCCATTCTGTATGTTCCAGACTTGGAGGGTGAATCACATGCAGTACAGAAGGCTGTCTTCTGCAAGTACTCAGTTTGGCCAAAAAGCTGGAAGAAAAAATTGAATGAAGCCAGAACTGCAGAAAGAAGAGTCTGGTTTCATAGTCAAGGCTGATAAGCAATAATCTGGAGCATTTTTCTCTGGACCTGTCCCCACATAACACTTTTATTTTAGTTTTAGTTACTGCTATACAATGCCAAGTACATGGGGGAAAAAAAAACATAGAAAAAAAATCATTCCAAGGCTTCTAAAGATGGACACCCAAAGTGGGGGTTATAGCATTAAATTGTAAGATTTAATTCTAATCTATTAAATTGTGGAATATGGGGCCTTTTAATCTGCTGAAAGTGTTCTGAAAATATTAGTCATGCCTGACTAATATTTGAGAATGCTTAGATACCATTGTGGCAACTTCCATATAAGAAACTATCAGGAAGATAATAGATCTGTTTAGTTAGCATAATTTTTTAAAAGTATGGCAAATATAGTCAAATTTAGACATTTAATTGCTTGCTATTTCATCATCAGTTATGGTTTACAGAAGTAGCACAGCAAATAAAGGTAGTGTAATATATTTGGCCCTATATGCAAAACTACAAGTTGCATGAAGAACCTGTTTTAAAATGTTGAGTTTTGTTAACAGCAATCCAGAATTCTGAACCATTTTGCTGTTGCCACAGTCACCCTGGTTAGGCATGATTAAATTTCAAAAATAGAAAAGCAACAGCAGATCTGGGATTATTTTTATACCATTAGAGGAAGATGAGAAAGAGCCCACTTTCTCTTATTCTGTGCAAAGCTTCTGAAACTGTAAAGCATCTAAGACAATCTTCTTCATCTTAAACACAGAAAACTATATTTACATTTTTACTTCTTGTTCTAGAATTTCATTAATGAAATTGCTCACACTAAGGAAACACTACTTAGAGACCTGTTTCTTTTCCAAAGATTCACAGAAAAAGTCTTTAAAACTTTCTAAAATGTGAAACTTTTTAGAAAAGTAATGTGAAATATAAAGAAACTCAGCAGTTTGCAGTAAAGCTTATTTCTCAGGACAGAAAGTGCATTCCTTCTTTGTGGCCTGTAAAATACAGAGAACTCTATTACAAAAATTGACAAGGTGAAAAAAAGATCTTTTTTTTTCCCCTTCTTTGTTAGAAACTGCCTTCAGCTGATACTAACTTGACCACAGGACTTCAGGCTACATATATTCCAAAATAATTGCAAAATGCTAAACAATTAATTTGTATTTTTTCTCCTCTTCACAGACAAATTGCGGGTTTCCTACATGGATTAATCTTAAAATGAATTGGCTTCTTCTGAAATGCTATGCTTACTTCATACCTTCCTCACTTTGTTTTTTGGATTAGATCTGGGAGAAAGAAAGTTTCCTCTCTGACGCTAAATTCCAGGCTGCCCATAATTCAGAAAACTCTCCCTAAAAATTGAGAGAAAATATGTTTGTTTGGTTTTGTTACTATGTCTGCTAGTGGTAATGCTTAAGATTCTGAGAAGCTTCATGCTGAGTCTAGACTGAATTACATCCTAATTAGGATAATCGTATCAGGCAGTAAAAAAATCAAGCTCCCATACCCATGGTCAAGAGGAACGATTTTAAACATACAAGGTACATTAATTCCTCTTTCTGGGTCAATATCATTGTTATGGCTTTGATTAGGAGAAAAAAGTTCTTTTAGACTGCACATAATGGCAAAATTGTTCCAAGGTTTATCATATTATTTACTATTTAGGGTATTTCTTAATTGCTCAGAATTTATTATTGTATACTCAGAAGACTTTGAGTGTATACTGGAACATGACATTAAGCATGATAGTATTTAACTGGTATGTATCTATATTTCATAGTTGAAAATATCTTATTGGACATCTTCTTTTGAAGATCTGAGGTTAGATTTGACGTTCTAGGCAAATGACAATGCACACCACTTTTTTTTACTTCCAGAAAAATCCATGACCAATTCTATATTACATATATATTTGCTTTGAAAAAGCACATCCATTGTGTTTGTACAGATAAATTATGCACAGATATCCTGTTTCATGGCAGCAAAAAAAGACATTTTAACCATAGCATGGAAATATTTTGGAGGTGAGCATGAAATATGATGGAATAGTTTAAATGTTGGAAAGATCCCATTAAAAATTCAAGAAAATTAGTATTAAAAAAATAACTTTTTGTCACATTTAAGATTTTGTATAATCTTTTAATTTTTTGTCCAAATGTATTGTCAGGAGAGGATTCCTACCATTACACAAAAAGATATTCTCAGCTTCTTCAAACCTCTTTCCATTTACTGTGTAACAAGTATAGTCAGGAATTCAAGAACATAACCTGTGTGGTGTATTTTAATAGACATACCCTGAGGCTGCAATTCTGTGCAGTGATTAACAGAAAGGAAACAAATGCTTCGTTGTCACGTATTGGCTGAAGTAATCACCATCATGGCTGCCAAAGAAAGCAGGAGAAGTTACTGAAAGGAAGAAATGAGCATCCCTCTGGGCACCAAGTTTACAGAGCTAAGCTATTTCACTGCAATATATAGAGTAGTTCAAAGTCAGATAGTTGCTCACAACATGACCAACTCTATAGAATAACTTTGCACACTAAAAGGATATTAACAATTTTCATAAAGTGTTGTTTAATCCCTTTTTTTTCCTAAAGTGAAGAAAACTGTTGAGAAAGGTCTATCATTAACTAACAGGTTATCACACACATGTTCATTTGTGACTGTTGCAAATGGAAAGTAAATACAGTTTTTAACAGAATATTATGCTAGCTGTTGGTACTGATCCCTTAAAAAAAATCCGGCAAATTAAATGAAACATCAAAGAAAAACAGCCTGAAATGAGTTCTCTTTGGAGGGAAGATCAGAAAAACTACAGATTGCAGCCTCTCTTCCCACACCTCTCGAGTGGATGGACCTCAAGGGAGGCACTGGAGGAGCAAAGTCCCTCCCACTGTAAGAGAAGATCAGGTTCAAGACCACCTGAGGAACCTGAACATACACAAGTCTATGGGATGTGACTAGATGCATTGGCTGATGTAGTTGCCAAGCCACTCTCCACGATATTTGAAAAGTCATGGCAGTCAGGTGAAGTCCATGGTGACTGGAAGAAGGGAAACATCACCCCCATTTTTAAAAAGGGTAGAAAGAAGGGCCCTGGGAACTACCAACCTGTCAGCCTCACCTCCATGCCTGGGAAGATCATGGAACAGATCCTCCTAGAAGCAATGCTAAGGCACATGGAGGACAGGGAGGTGATTTGAGACAGCCAACACGGCTCCACCAAGCCTGACCAACCTAGTGGCTTTCCCTCATGGAGTGACTACACCAGTGGACAAGGGAAGAGCTACGGATGTCATCTATCTGGACTTCTGTATGGCCTTTGACACAATCCCCCACAACATGCTTCTCTCTAAATTGGTGAGGTTTGGATTTGATGGGTGGACTGTTTGGTGGATGAGGAATTGGCTGGGTAGTTGCATCCGGAGGGTAGTGGTCAATGGCCCAATGTTCAGGTGGAGTTTGGTGATGAGTGGTGTCCCTCAGGGGTCCATACTGGGACCAGTACTGTTCAATATCTTCATCAGTGACACAGATAGTGCGATCAAGCACCCTCAGCAACTTTGCAGATGACACCAAGCTGAGCGGTGTGGCTGAGATGCCTGAAGGACAGGATGCCATCCAGAGGGGCCCAGGCAAGCTTGAGAAGTGGGCCCGTGTGAACCTCAACAGGTTCAATAAGGCCAAGTGCGAAGTCCTGCACCTGGGTCAGGGCAACCGCCAGTATCAATACAGGCTGCAGGATGAAGGGATTGAGAGCAGCCCTAAGGAGAAGGACTCAGGGGTAATGGTGGATGAAAGCTGGACGTGAGCTGGCAATGTGCGCCCACAGCCCAGAAAGCCAACTGTACCCTGGGCAGCATCAAAAGCCGTGTGGCCAGCAGGTGGAGGGAGGGGATTCTGCCCCTCTCCCCTGCTCTGGTCAGACCCCACCTGCAGTCCTATGTCCAGCTCTGGGGCCCTCAGCACAGGAGAGACATGGACCTGTTGGAGCGGGTCCAGAGGAGGCCACAAAAATGATCCGAGGGCTGGAGCCCCTCTCCTGTGAGGACAGGCTGAGAGAGTTGGGGTTGTTCAGCCTGGAGAAGAGAAGGCTGTGGGGACACCTGATTGTGTGGCCTTTCAGTACTTAGAGGAGGGGCTTATAAGAAAGATGGGGACAGACTTTTTAGCAGGGCCTGTTGTAATAGGACAAGGGGCAATGGTTTTAAAGTAGAAGAGGGTAGATTCAGACTCGATATAAGGAAGAAGTTTTTTATGATGAGGGTGGTGAAACACTGACACAGGTTGCCCAGAGAGGCTGTAGGTGCCCCATCCCTGGAAAGATTCAAGGTCAGGTTGTATGAGGGTCTGAGCAAACTGATCTAGTTGAAGATGTCCTGCTCATTCCAAGGGGGTTGGACATGGTGACCTTTAATAGTCTCCTCCAATGCAAACTATTCTATGATTCTATGCCTGAAGTAGCAGAGCCAAATACTAAGGAAAGAAAGTCTGTAAATACTTTCTAATAATTTGTGATACAAAATTATATTCATTCACTCAAGATAGACCATCAGCATTCATATTCTTCCTTTTGCCATCTTCTACATCCTTTTCTTCAGAAGTCCACATGTGGCCATTTTTCCAATGTGGGTCCTAGCTTGTTTATTAAGCATCCATATTGGTCTAGCCCCAGAGCTTAGATAATGTAAATAGCTTTTTAATCCCAGCAAAATCCCAGAATTATAGGAGTAACAAAACATAAAGGCTGGTCATGTTCCTTGAGGACCTGGAAGGTCCTTCTTACAGATGCTTGTTCACAGTCCTAGAGATGTTGGGTCTCTCCAGCCAAAATGGGAGGAGACTTTCCTTAAGGATCAGTTGTAACCAAGATCTTCCAGGTCTTCAAGGGATCTTAGGAGGCTTTTTCCACATGGTGGAATACAGTGAGATTTCTAAACACCCCACAGCAAGACTGAATGTTTTTCTAACTTCCTGCCCCCAAGACTCTGCTTATCAAAGATTCGATACAGACCAGAAGACACAATTAAGCAGAATAGACAGGCCCACCAAATGGAGGAGGAGGTGTAGGCAATCATCTGTTACTGTTGTACAACTATTTCCACTCCCACTCCTTTCCTACTTCAGTTTCTAGATTTGTAAAAGAAGTAGAATAGGAAAAGTTTGTCATACATTGTTATCTCCAGTCACTTACACAGGACAGCGTCTAGCAAATGAACAGTTAAACATACCCTTAAACTCTCTGAAGGTAATAATAAAGAAGCCTGTTCTTAGTTTTTTTCTTCCATTTTAACTGAATCCTCTTACTAAAGAGACATTACTATCTAATCATCTCAGAGATGACAGTAAGAGTCAAGCTGATATATCAATAAACAAATCTGGATCCAGGATTTATTATCATTTTTAAAAATAGCAAAGTCATTGACTATACAAATTAGACCCAAAATTCAGGGTTTAGTTGAACAAAAGGTACAATAAATTAAATAATTTCTTAAAAATTTGAACATTTGGCCACACAACAGCCTGTGCTAATGGAGGAACAGGAGGGTAGACCCATTCAAAAAGTGAAGATTACCAAGTCTCAAAGCATGGAATACAGTCTGGATACAGAGTTTGAGCAAAAATATTAAATCAAGTGATAAGTCCGTTCTTTCTTAGGCTCTTTACAGTTCAAATTTTGTATAACCCTTGAAAGAGCTTGTGCAACCTGATGCATGCTTAATGCAGGTACTTCCAAAAATAGTATTTTTATATTACTGCAGTTTACGGAACTTCAAAAGCTATTTATTTACAAAGACCCTTCCTGACTCATTATAATCTCATTGACAGTTATAGAGTATTATTTTCTCTATTAGTCAAAGCCTCAGATTGCTAGAATGTTTATGTATGATCAAAAATACACCACTATAGTCAAAGAACACATTTTACTTGTGCCAGGCTAGGATAGAGGATGGAACATACCTTGGAGTCAGGACTTTAGTGATATACTGAAAAGAGGACTCTGTTATAAAGCCTTGTTTTGAATAACAATAGAACTTAATTGTACTAGTAATTTTCTATCCATTATCTTACTTTGGGATGCTAGATCCAGAGCAAAGAAAGGTAAGAGATGTGTCAAAACTGTTTAAAGAGGAACAGAGAAATCTCTACAATGTTGTTTGCTCAGACCATGTGGGATATACAGGAGACCTTTAAGGTCATTTGGGGAAGGAGTGGTTTTGGCCATTTTAGGTGCTCACATTGTTTTTCATCTAATAAGGTGATTGAGGTTGGTTAGCTGGAGTACTGAATAGTTTCAGTAAAGAGCTAAATAAATCTAATGCTCATTGATTATGTCTAAAAAACTAAGAGCCATCGGATTGCTTTCTAATCCGCACGGAACTTAAAAGTCATTGGATATTGGTATACTTAAAACCTCACCTTTATGTCAAAAGACATAAAAAAACTGGGATGTTTTGCTTGGGTGCCTTAAGCCTCTGGGTTAAAGTACAGGTTAGTTCTTCAATTTTGGTGATATAAGAAACTTGTACAAAGCATCCCTGACTAAGACATGTCTCTTCATCTCTGGATTTTGCATGCTTTGATAATTGGTTTTAATCACAGGACTGTGTATTATTTGCAGATGTCACTTCATAGCATGGAGGTAAACATCTGGCTAATAGGGTTGTACTGGACTCCTTTTTTGTTCCTTCTCATTCCTCAAAACCTACATATCTATGTTTGACAGTGGGCTGCCTCCCTTCCTCAAGGCATAGGAAGGAAACATAGTAAACAAATACATAAAAATCCAGGTGGCTAGTTCTGAATGCAGAAAGCCCTATTTCAATGAAAGCTCCTTAAATGGAAGCTTTCTCCATGTTGGCAACATCAGCAATGCTACTCCTTTAACTTACAGAGAACAGTTCTAAAATTTATGGTAGACATATTATTTACAGATGTTCAGTCCCAAAATATGTCTTGATTTATAACACAGTGTAGTATGTTACAGAAGTATTCATCTTGGTCCAAGGTAAACAAGAAGTACAAAATATGCACAATATTTGTCACCAGTTAAGAGTATCTGCATATATGAATCACAAGGTAAAGAGAAATAAAATCAAAATAATTTTGATCGAATTTTAGTCTCTCATTTTCAAATGAAGTAATAATATCGCTACCTCATCATCCTTAGCCTGAGAATATCTGCACAGCTTTTTTTCTCCCTAAACTGGAAGCTAAAGATCAAGAGAAAATGCTAGACCCAGATTTACAGAGATTACATCCCACCTAAATTTCTGTGAAATATTTCTTACTGGCCAGGTGACTACCAAGGCCACAGCAGTGGATCAAAGACTGTACAAGCACCAGGTACAGGCATCTAGGTGGAACACTTAGGTAGAACACTAGGTAGGCATGTAGGCATTTAGGTAACAGCCAGATGAATCTGCGCCCAAGAATCATATTCAAACTTATCTCATCTTGCAAGGAAGCCACCTTTTTATGAAGCAGGTGCTGAAGAAACACCTCTGTCTAATTTTCACAGCTCTGATATAAAAAAATCTCCCTCCAGTTCAAACTAATATAAGAGAATTTCTGTTTAGCAGAAGCTTACTAAGAGTGCAGATTTCCACTTCATCAGGAATCATAGAATCATAGAATCATAGAATGTTTTGGGTTGGAAAGGGACCACTAGAGGTCATCGAGTCCAACCCCCCTGCAGTCAGCAGGGACACTGCTAACTAGATCAGGAATAATCCAGAAAAGTCTTGTTTTTCTGTCTGTTATGTCTGAACATCATAAAGTTATATCAAGCCAAACCACACTGTGAGACTACTCCTTACACAGTTCTGGTCCTCCCCTTCCACTTAATTTTTCCCATTTTTTGGGAGGGGACCGGACAAGGTGGTCATTCCTCAGGAGTCCTTGATTTGGGTTGCTGCCTGTTATTCTATGTCCCTGAGCTCCTCTGGGCTTGTGGAGATGGGCCATAAGTGAGCTGCTGACTCCTGTGATGGGCTTGGCAGGATATTATTTGGCCTCCCCCTCCTGCCATTGTCTCCCTGAGCTCCTTTGTGGGTGTTCTATCACATAACATAACACTTAGATTTAAAATAAAGAAATAGGCAAATAATATTGAAAAGAAATTATAGTTTTTAAGGATGCTCTTCAGAGTGATAAGACATCTAGAAAATGATTATTTATAATTTAAGATTTCAATTTATTACAGTTTCAAGCTGTAATGACTGGCAGTTACAAAAACACTAGTGGAACCAAAGAAAGTAAAGTGGAGATAAAATAGTACTTAAAAATGAAAGTTGCATCTGGTTTTGCATCTTTTTTTTTTTTTTGTCTCATCATTGCTCTGCCTTGCTTCACAGATCTTAGAAGACTTATATTTTGAACACACTCCAAGCTGTATTTCTCCTTAGCTTATCTTATGCTTAGCTTCATCTTTTCATAAAACTTCTGCCTGTTTCAACATCACACAGCAAGTGACAGATACATGGTGATAAGTACTAGCATTAGATGGGATAAATACACATTCTGACTGTGGGTTTCAGATACTGCCATTGTGAAACCACACTTGGACACAGAGAGTCTGATTAGCGCCAAATGTTTAATTTTTTTTTTTTTGAGCTCTCAAGTTCTGGCACAAACAGCAGGTACCTCAGCTTCTTCTACTGCTCTCAGAATAAGACAAAGTTCAGTAACACAGTATAAATTCAGTAAATATAATACCAAAGGATTTTTGGCTTCATATTAATAGGGAGGCCAATGAACAGATTTAATGCAGGCAAGGAGGGGAATCTCACTTTACTGACTTTGGCCTAAGATTCCCTGAGATAGGGAAAAGAGAAACCATAATTGCTTTTTTCTAACCAACACAACATAAGTTTGACTGCTAGCACTGTTTGTTATTAAGATTATTTTATTTTCTCTTTTATAACACCCTGCTCCTCAAGTGATTAGCTACTCAGTGAGACAGCAGCTTTAAACACTTCTCAGTTTCTTTTTTCCACCTGGTCTTGCATCACCTATAGTTGTTTGACCACCAAGAATCCAATGACTGAGATTAAACCTAGCAACATTCAAGCTGATGCTGTTTCAATTTATTACCAGCTGTTGAAAAAAAAAGTAATTTGATATCTATATGAAAGCAGAGTATTACTATAGTTTCTGTCTCTTTACCCCTGCTAACAGGGCTCAAAATAGCTAGTCACACAAATGACGGATGTAACTCTCCTAGGCTGTAATGAAGCTCAATGCTGACCGTTTTTATTGCCTCTTAATTGCACACATGCCAGAGCACTGCTTCATTTCAAAGCAAAGAATCAGTCAGCATGACACCATACCTTCTGAAAGCAGGCATGCATCATCAGACCTTGTTAGTCAGGCCAAGAGGCTAAGTCACTAGTTATTCTTACCCTGCAAGTGTCTGCATGAGCTACAGCCTCCAAAAGGCACATTTTCACCAATCTACTGCATCTCACAGCAGTAAATTGATCTCCCTTGCCACCCTGCAAAGCAACATCAGTAAAACGGCACTAACTACCTGAAAACCAAGAGTACCTCAGCTCTAATCACTGTAGTGCCAAACAGATTGTTGGCTCCGACTGCTTTGGCACCATCAGCACTGAAGGTCTTCTGACTGCTGGCAGGCTTAGCAATGAATTCCCAGTACTAGGGGATTATCAGACCAGGCCTGTTTTACTACCTCTTTGTTCTAAGCAGAGATGTAAGAAACAATCAACTCGCTGGGAGAAAGTGTTACTCTACATCAATGATAAAGAACTTTTTCTTCTAACCTTTACAAGGATTACAAATAGCAACCATATTTAACCCTTTTTTGAAAGTCCCATGGGGTAAGAAAGTAATTGTTAAAATTTTAGATATCTATTTTTTATATATATAGGTTATAAGACTCCCTTAGGTTATAAGACTCTGCGACATCATGGCCAGCCTGATCTGCCTGTGGGCCTTCCTATTTGCCCTCATGCAACTTCAAACAGTAACAGAGAATGTCTAGAATCAACTAAACGTGGTCACTTGCTCCACACAAATGCCCATGATCTCCATGGATTTGCTGCTCTTCACAGCTCCAGACATCAGGCATCCCCTGGGAAATCTAAGCATCCCTACAGACTGCTTTCACTTCAAGAAATCAGGCTAGGAGAACAGCACAAAGATTTCCCCAAAAAGATTTGGGAGCAAATTCCTATTCACCAGAATTTTATGCTCCAGCCCCAAGTCACAGGAACACCATCAAGAGGTTCAGCTTTCCTTCAGACAGAATTGCTCCAGCAACAACTCCAGAAACACCCTTCCAAACCACAAAGGAAGCATCAAAGAGCCTATCAACAGTCCTCCTTAACCTCCTCTTCAGAAGCCTCCCAATGGGAACAGCCACCTAAAGGCAGTTTTGAGAGGAACTTTAAGAGCCAGGGATCAACCCACTTCACAGCCTGACAGCTACTTCTATTAGTTTTAGAAAGTGTCTGGGGTTACGTAGGACTAATGGTTTCTCAATACTCTCAGTAAAGGGTTCACAGGCAATTCCCAAACTCTTTCAAACCTTTCTGCATTTCCACTGCCTAGCTGGAGGATGAGTGATGATGAAGTCGGTTCCCTAATACACCCGAAGTAGCAGAGGAAGCACCTACAGGACCTTAAGGGGAAGAAATTCCAATTCTACTTCTGTGGCACAAACATTTTCAAGTCTCTCATTTCAAAATGTACAAGTACTTGACTTTGGTTGTATGCGGTCCAAAATCTATCTGTAAATAGCACTTCTCACAGCTGTGATTACAGCACCAAACCAGGCAGAGTAACACATCAGAGAAACTATTTCAGTGCAACATCTTAAGTGTTTGTAAATTAAGCAAACATGGTACTGTATCTCACATGTATTATCAATTCATATGCCATATGCCTTTTGGGTTAGTCATACAGAATTATGATCTCAGAGCTTCATGAAACAGGAAAAGTGGTTTTGTGCTGAAACCCCTCCACTGCAAGCCAGTTCAGCAAGTGCATTCCCTCCTCTCTGAGGCATCACTGCCCCTGTGTCTGCCTCTGCTGACTTCTATACATAAGGAACACAGCACAAATGTAAGAGTTGTGCCTTGCCTAGAGCAGGTTCTTAACAGACTTGCTGTGGGTTACACAGAACAGGAAGGTGAACTCAGTATTGATAGAGACCTTTTAAAGCTGCATCAGGAGATGGGACAACCCAGAGTTGAACTTGAAAGCAGAGAAGGAAGAAAACTGTCCAGACACAGGAACAGGCAGTCAAGTGTGTGACCCAGTCTGAACTCACTGATTTGAGTACCTTGAGATACATCATGTGGCACAAAACCCAGAATAGGTAAAGGACTATTTTGAAATGAGCTCGTTCTGTAACAAAGCAATTCCATTTAAAAATATTTGTCAAAAAAATTACATGTTTCACACTAACACACCTGATGGAACTGTAATGGTTCTTGCTAGTCACCAGGAAACTTGTAATTAATCTGAAGAGAGGAGAATGTTAAAATAAATGCCATAACATGCAACTTTTATAATTTGGTACTTGGTTCCAGGTACCAATGGAATAAAATACTTATAACTTTTAAGGTTTAAATATGGCTGCTAGCGGACAGTTTTCAAAAAGGGAGTGACAGGTAACTTCTGGCACAAAATCATTCCCAAGCTGCTTTTCAAAAACTTCCTCTTTAACAGAAAAATATACCTGTGACAAGGTAGTGTAAGATACAGCTGGAAATGCCCAAAGGTCATGTATACCATGGATTCAATGTTTATGTGATCATCAGTGAATAAATACCTCGGTGCCTGGGTATGCTCATTTACACATGATCTTGAGAATGCTGGTGAACTTTCTGAAGCATTAACTGATTTTTGTAAAATGCATCAAGATCCATTAAAAAACAGAGTGAGCTACGAGTAGCATCAGTCAAGGAGGAAAGAAGGGGGGACCGAAGGGAGACCCTAAGTGGGTTTTGCATTCTTCTGCAATTGCATGTTAGTTATGCAATATATGAGTCACGGTGAAAAACGTTTCATTTCAAAATTGTTTCTCCAAACAATGCTTTGTGAGTATTTTTCCTAGTGCGTGTATATATTTTTAAAGGAGACTGCTAACAGCTTTTAAAGACTGACTTGTAATTTTAGTTCTGAGTCAGAAATGCTGTTCGTGCTCTTTTTTTTTTTTAAGTTTGAACTGAAATTCCAAGACATTCTTCAAATCTCCTTACCCCCATCACTTCTTCAACAGCTACCTATCAGATAAGTATATTCGCCCTGTAACCACACTGTAGGTTGCAAAAGAATCTGAAGCAGAAGAAAAAGGAGACAAAATACTTAATTTGGGAAAAATCTGTCAGTTTGTAATTAACACCACTAAAGGAAACTCAGACTTTTATCTAACGCACTCATATGTAAGAAAAAGACTTCAATATATTAATTTCTGTAACATTTTCAGACAACTATGAAAGTAAATAAGCCTTCCAACTATCTGTTAATCATTTTGGATGAATCACAGGAGCACCCAGATACCATCATATCAGCCTAGTCCTTCTTCAAATACTTACGTATGAAAATGGGTCAGACTATCCACCCAGAAAAATCATACTCTTCCTTGTATGTTTACTTCAACATTGTTATGTACTTATATGGAATTGTTAAACTAAACATATTTTTGCCAAACTGGCTATAACACAATCCACCTACAACTGACCAACTAGAGAAGAAAAATTAAACAAACATTTTGCTGTTGTTAAATTTTTTTCTGTGGGTTTGAGCTTCTGAAGCCAGAAGGTCACTTGGATTATGTATACAATGTTGATAATTGCATTCCTTAAATCTACAAAATGCCATGAAGCTCACTATTTTCCAAAATAGCTTTGCAAACAATGACAATTACTGCCCAGACATTTTCAAACACAGCAGGTTATTGGCTTACACAGTGATGGAAACCCTAAAAAGAAGCTAAATATTTTGAAATGCACTGTAAATCAAATTTGTGCACTGGACTAAGAATGGATTATCTGTCTCTAAACAGCAAAAGATGTTTTAGTTTGAGGGACTTTTTCCATGCTTATTTTCTAGAAATTATTTTAAATTGTGTCTTTGTGATTTATTTTTTTTATTTTCTCAAGATTTTTAGCAGTTGCATTGTAATAGATACTCTACTATAATTAGTTATACATACTTAACTCATTACATTTACTGATGTCCAAGAATCCACTATTTCTCAATCTTTTAATAAAAAGTACATTTTTCAGATTAAAAATTGATTTGGAACAATGCTATGTCAGTTTCATGCTGCTCTGCAAGTATTTATAGCAGATGTATCTACAATCTCAACTGGGCAAATTTCTACGATTTAATTACTGAGCCCTTGACTAAGAATGAGTCTGTGAGGAGGATTATTATATTGTGATGTACTATATTCTGATACTGTGGTACCAAGACAAAGGCAGCCACCTTTTGCATCCTTCATTTGAGAAAGTAAGTATCTCAACAAGAAAAAAAGACAGCCCAAATGGGAATTCATACAGTTGACTGTCCAAGCAGCTGTGGCTAGTATCAACAGGGAGGCAATATCAGGAAGCCAAAGGCACTGGTTTTATGTATGTACACCCAAAACTGGTTATGAATTACCAGGTTTCTGACTTTGTGCCAGATTCACATTCTCTAGCAGAGCAAGACCGTTGTAGGATGAAGACAACATTACCTTCATACTCACCAAGGGAGTCTTTCAGCAGACCACAAGTCCAGATTTGCTGGGCACCTTCATGAAGGAAATAATGTAAGACAGGATGCTGCTAGATTGTTGAGGGTTTACTAATTAGTGTAGAGCTGGTATTGCATCCTTCTCTTTCCTAGCAGATGACAGATGTTAGAGACAAAGAGAATGTGGGCAGAATACCCCTGGGGTCTGACAGTTTCCAGCTGGAAGGCAATCCCTTGAAATGGCCCAGAAGGAAGCAGCATTTCACTAAGTCAGGTCATTATTTTTATAAAATGGGGGTCAAAGCTTAAAATTTTATAAAACAATTGCCTTCACTGAGAAAGATTATAACTGGCACTTCCTAAAAAGTGTAGTGAGACTTCTATTCTTAATCAGAATGGGATATTCATCCTGCTAGCCCTTGTAATTTTAATGTCTGAAAGTACTTGTGTTTTCTACTGAAAGACTACTGCAATGACATGAATCCAGCTGTTGAATTTCCTACCTTTCCTCTCACCCATAAAAAAGTAATTTTCTAGCTTTTCTCAGTATTCAAAGAGCGAAGATATGAAACAAGTAAACCATAAGGCTTAAAAAAAAAAAAGGCTAGTAAGAGAATAAGAACTCAGAGGTTTGGTTTTGGTTTGGTGTTGGTTTTTTGTTTTCCCCAAGGACAGTTTCATATTTTTTTTCAAATCCTGGGTCAAGAATTTTGACCAGTAGGGCTGACTATTCATCTGTGCATCCTCTTCCAAACTTCCATAGACTTAAGTCCAGGTAAGTATGGGCCATTAAAAGCAACCTCCAAGAACACCATGAACTTGATAAAAATACAGATAAACGTATACTGTTGAATGACATGGTGTAAGAAGGAAAACACAAGCAAAACAAAGCTGAGATTTTGCACGTAACCACATCACTCTGTTGCACAACTCTGGACACCCTATGCAAGGTGGCTGCTTTTGTAATCAAGTTGCTCAAGCCACAGAGGGATGATCAAAACTTCAGTCCAAAGTTTACCAAAACATGTTACCACTCTCTTCTGCTTTTAAAGGAGATTCAAGGTTTATTGTTTTGAAGGCTGTAAGTCTCAGACTGTTAACAAGCAATATACCTCTTGGCAGCTCTTCACTATCCTGATGACCAGCTGAGAGTCAAGACACTCTGTAAGCGTTTGTTTATCAGCTCAGCAGAATTACACAGGACTCCGCAAGTATCTGTCATGAGAGAACGCTGCTCTCTTTGTGGTTGGCAGATTTATGGACATAACTTTTGCAACTGCTACTTTTCATGATCATTTGTAGTTCCCTCATCTGCTAAATACAGCATAGCCAATTAAAACCAGGTATCCAAAGAGGTATGGAGTTGAGCTCACGGCTGCAACTCACCAAGAGTCATGGCTTCTTTCTTCTAATTGTACATATAGCATTTCAGGAGTTCACTGAAGGGATTAAACTGACCAAGGGTCCCTCTGTCACCGCAGTCCCTTCATGGACCCTCCACTCTCCATGCTGAGGATGGAACTTCTGCAAGGGGAGCCTCCTTGGCCTCTCTGAGCTCAAGGCTTTTCTAGAAGTTTCTCACACACCCCAGGAGCCATCTCGTCTTTGCTGTAGGGGCACCTCAGGCTGGGACCTGTGGTTTCCACCAATTCATCCAACCCTTGTCCCAGGATCCTCTCTCTACCTGAGATTTCCTCAGCCCCACGCCCTCCCAGCTCCCCTGCTCCACCTCATGGCCCTGTTCTGCCTCCCCACCCCCTGGCCCCTCTGCAGCGTTCCCAGCCCAGCAGCACCCCTCCCTCACTGAGCAGCCCCGCTGATCTGCGTGCCCCACAGCCACAGCCCCACCGTGGCTCCCCCAGCCCCACTGTTGGCCTTCCACCTCAGCTCGAGCCCTCCTGCTCATGTTGTGGGGACTTTTCCCTTTGGAGCTGTGTGGCTGCTCACTGCGGTGTCCCCTTCACTTTGCCAGGCAAGGAGGCAGCTGCCGTGAGCCAGAGGCCGGGCAGTGGTTGGTGCTTGGCCCAGCCAAGGCAGCCAAAGAATAGAATCATAGAATTGCTTTGGTTGGAAAAGACAACTTCAAGATCATCAAGTCCAACCGTTAACCTAACCCTGCCATCCCACCACTAAACCATGTCCCTAAGCACCTCACCTATCCTTCTTTTAAATACCTACAGGGATGGGGACTCGACCACCTCCCTGGGCAGCCCATTCCAGAGCCTGACAACCCTTTCGGTGAAGAAGTTTTTCCTAACGTCCAGCCTAAACCTGCCCTGGCGCAACTTCAAACCATTTCCCCTCATCCTATCGCCCTTTATCAGGGAGAAGAGGCCGACCCCCACCTCGCTACAGCTCCTGTCAGGCAGTTGTAGAGGGCGATCAGGTCTCCCCTCAGCCTCCTCTTCTCCAGACTGAACAACCCCAGTTCCCTCAGCCGCTCCTCATCAGCCTTGTGCTCCAGACCCCTCACCAGCTTTGTTGCTCTCCTCTGGACACGTTCCAGCAATGCAACATCTTTCCTGTAGTGAGGGGCCCAAAACTGAACACAGGATTCGAGGTGCGGTCTCACCAGCACTGAGTACAGGGGCACGGTCACTGCCCTGCTCCTGCTGGCCACACTATTCCTGATACAAGCCAGGATGCCATTGCCCTTCTTGGCCACCTGGGCACACTGCTGGCTCATATTCAGCTGGCTGTCAACCAACACCCCCAGGTCTTTTTCCACCAGGGCCATGGCTGCTCCTTGTGCAGAGCGCTCCCCATCCACGGTGTTCCCCAGACCCAGGGCTTCCCAGTGTGAAGCTGACCCACATCCAGCACTCCGCTTCTCCTCGGGTGCCAGCTGCCAGCAGAGGAGACCCCTCACAGCTTGGAGCTCAGCAGCTCCACACACCACACACAAGTGACCAGGGCAACCCCCAGCCCCAGCCAGGCCCTGTGACAGGCTCGTGTACACCAGCACCCTGCCCTGGCTGTGGCTCTGAGCAGCCATGGGCCATGGCTGGGCTCCCAAAAGGGGCTGAGGGACACCCCATGTAGGCAGGAAGGCTAAGAGGAGACCTATGGCTGAATTTGAAAGATGCCCTGGAAAGAGCGTGTTTCTTGAGGACAGCTTGTCCCCACCACAGGTGCCTGGTGATGGGAAGGCAACATCCCATGGAAACCGATTTGATGCGGTGCTGTCCAAGGCACCACAGGCAGAGGCACCTGCAATGTCTGAAGCCACGTCCACCCACTTTACCGAGTGTCTGCCCACAGCCTGGGAGAGCTGAGGAGCAACCAGTGAGCCTGTGGTGCCAGAAATGTGTTTTGTTCATACTGGGTGAAAAAGGGCCAGATGGCAGTTTTCCATCGAGAGGAGAAAGGGAGTGAGGGGACACATCCAGAGCCATGAAACCAAGGCTCCAAAACCTTAGTTCTCAGTAGGTTTTTTTTCATTAAAATTTGTGATCATCATGAGTGCAAGAAGTGGCAAAAACAGCATAGCAACTTCAAATACCTGAGAGGGGGATTTTTACAGAAGGATGTTTGTCTTAACGCTTGAGACCTTTCTTAGGCTGATTAGGATAAAAAAGTTAAAAACCCCCAAACATGTTAATAGAATTCAGGCCATCCTCCTTAAGCTTTACAAACATTTTACCAAGGATTGCAGTGAGCAACCAAAGTTAAGCCAACTTCTTAAACCACACTGAAAATCCCCAAATGGAATATTCTTCCCTTGCATTTTCCCTTTGCGGCTGGTGCAAAATGCAACTTAAATTCTTTCCCCCTTCTATTTAAATAGGCTGTTCTGCACTCTTATTTCACAAGGACTCTGAGTAAGATATAGTTGATATGTGTAATTGTACCCATCATACCTCCCCTCCCCCCTAGAAACTCAGTTACCAGCCCTATCCTTGACAAAATGCTTGTGAAGAATAATACATCTGAAGTCAAATGTTATCTGCTAATTGACAGGATGGTTTCAACAATGTAACCTTATCTTAGGTAAATAAACTTCTAAGGAAACTTTGAGCCAGAAAGACCAAATGAGATGTTTGAGATTCCTTTTTGCTGCAGAAGCTCTTGTTTTGATAGTGCATTTCAATAGCAAGGGCTAAACGTGAAAGAGGATCTGAGAGACCAGAAGAGAGGCTTAGTTCCCTCTGTTTGTATTTGCTCCTAACTCAGTGGGTTTTTGTAATAGAAAAAGCATCTTGAGGATGTCTTTAATTACTGCGGTAGAAAAAAAAAGTGAAAAATTATCTTTATCTGGTATCTTATTTGAAAAAAAACCCATATTTAGCATTTGTTTCTTTAAATTCTTATTTAGATTTTATATTCTTTTTAGACTTCAATGAATAATTTACAAAACCAGCCTAAAATTAGCACTTTTAACATACAAAAGTGTTAAGTTACAGATATGAGAACTCCTAATAACGTTCACATTAAAAGAGCAGATTGAAGACAGCAGTACTGTACACCAAATAGGAGATCCACAGACGTGTCAAAGCAGTGAGAAAGAGGAGAAGCAGTCACCAGGATGGAGATGATGGAGGGAAGGGAAGTCCTGCCCCAGTGTGTGGGTTCTGAGGAATGAAAGAGAGCGCCCTGGAAATGGACTGCAAACTTTTCAAACACACTTTGTCGTGTGTGCGCAAGGCCCTGACCCTCTCTCTGATCAGTATTCAAAGATGTTAGGAGGCAGTGACCTTAGTAAGTGCACTGCACTTCTGTAAATTATTTGCTTTATAAAGCATAGCTGGCCTCAGAACAAATGTAGCAATAGTAATTTAAAATGCACTCTCAACTTAATTTTTTCTCCTGAAATTCCAGACAGCCTGTGTCTTTCCATAAAGATACAGCTGGAAGACATTCCCCCATGTGCAGAATTGTTACTTGCACACAAAGTGTTACTCAGCACCACTCTGCTTCCAAGGGGAGGGGGATCTTGAATCCTACACAAAAGACTGATCTTGAGTGAAAAGGATAAATCACATTGTGAGATGGGTTTTCAAACAATTTGAACAATAATTTTGTTATGTTATAAACATTGCAAGAGTGTGTACAGTTATAAAGACTTTGATGTCAAGGGGGTGGGGTGAAGAGTAAACAAATACACTGATTTTGATGTGCTTAGCATTGAAGAAATCCAATTTGCAAAAGCCATGGCTTATCCCTTATCAGCCAGGCCAAATCTGATCCCTCAGGGTGGTCATAGCAACCGAAGCCTGGAGCACTCTCTGGCTGAGCCTTCACTTAGAGCTTCCAAAACACTTCCTTTTCTATCTCAAGTTGTGATCCGATGAATTTGTTCCAAATAGGATTACTAAAGAAGTGAGACTATTTATCTAGTGATCTTGCTAGGTCTTCTCTGAAAAGGCCTTCCTGTTTATAAAAATGGCATCTTCCCACTCTTAATGCAGAAATACATATTTATATCCTTTCCAGGACAGATTTCAATACTTTTCTGACTGGAAGCTATACAACCTCTGAGCATAAACTCTGTGTCCTGTAGCCTGTCCAGCTCAATGAAAATGTCAGTCCTGTGCAGGAATAGAAATAGAGGACGTGTGGTGCTTAGGTGATATGCCAGTTCAAGGGACACGGTGTCCTTAAATGCACACCATAGCGCATTCTGAGTGGCTCAGTTTCCTAAACTGGACATGAACTCCCCCTTTAGCTGGACCAAATACACTTGGGAAACTACCAAATCACTAGTGCTGTAGCGAACCTTGTTCTGTGGCTGACCGAGCCCTTGTAAATCTGTTTGGGATTCCATCCTGATTACTGCATGCAAATGCTCTTACACCATTCTGTCTAGGACAAAGATTAGAGGGACCACACAGAAGCAATGATCCAGCCACTTCCACTTAATTGTTGTTTGTGGCGAAGGGAAGACGGCCAGATAGGGTGTCACTTCTTGCAGAATGACAGCCTCAGCTTAGTAATGGCCTTCTCTCAAGACTCAGATTGATGACTGACTGACTCCGGCTGAGGCTCACAGGACTCATCCAAAGTCTATTGCAGTAAACCTCCACAGAAGAGTCCTGGATCTTAGTTCCTAGTAATAAAAATAATAACAATAAAAAAGTCAGCAAAATAACTAAGGCCTGTCCAGCGTTCTACGGAGGATATTTAAAAGTCCTTCTTGTAGATCAGATCGCTTCAGAGAGAACAGGGAGGTCACCGAAGACGGGACAGTTGTGGGGCATAGCAAGGGAAATCAGAGAAAGGAAAAGCAAGTATCTCGGGTAAAAATGGTGTCCATTTCCTCAAGAAATAAACTGAAAAAGTGTAACAGAGCATTATAATAGCAAGGTTGGCTCCAGAAGGAAGTTCAGGCGCAGGAAGAGTGCATTTTAAGAAGACTGAAGGGAATTTTGTGTGCCAACAATTCTATAGTCAGCATGGGTGATGTTAGGTTTAAGGTAGCAGGAGGAAGAAAAGAGAGGGAAACACAACAGCATGTGTTTCAGTGTACCCGGTTTGTCATTATAATCCGAAACACAAATGCTCCAGGGGGAAAGAATAATACTCAGAACAATAGCAGGAAACCTATCAGGTAATAATTTGCAGTGTGAATATATGGGAGGAAAGTCAACTGAGTTTTGGAAAGAAATCTGTTATTTGGCTGTGTTATTTACTAAGACTACGCCATCTTTAACTTCTGATCTGTAGGGCAATAAAAGCTTTGTGATAGAGCACAGATAGAAATACCTGTACCTTTAAAACAGCTAATTATTCTTTGAATCCTCATTTGTAAATAAAATAAAAAACCCACCCAAATTATTAAACACCTTCTTGAAATATTTAAAGTTCTCTCTACTCCTTTTAACATCTTACTCATAATAGTAGCAATCATTTCCATTAAACCAGAAGCTACATTTTAACTGAGAAACAAGAAATATTTCATAAGACTTGATCAGAGATTTCCATACAAGATATTTTTACTGTACCATGTAAGAAAAGAAGCATCTCTCAGCCACAGTGACCTAAACACCAGATCTTCTGAAATTATTTTCTTCTTTATATTTGAAAACGTCATGGCTTCAGATAAACTTCAGATAAAACCTTAAAAGCTCAATGCAAGAAGGACATTTTATTGTTATTGTTATTATTGACTGGCTGTTAATGAAATCATTCCAAGTAGTACAGGATATTTTTTCTGCCATTAATTTAATTCTTGATCTACATTATTGCTTAGGCTAAAATATTATCTAATAACGTACATGACCATGTTCTTGACTTTTCCACTTCCTTACTCTTTTGCTTATATATGACAAACATTGCTGCTGCCAAGGACAGGATTCTAGCATAACATATAGATGTTACTTGAAAGAAAACATCTTATATATATTTTGATGCATCTGACAAAGCAAATGTTAAGCATACAGAATTCTGTTAAATCAGGGAATAGACAACTGTACCATGGGTATCATTCTTAAAAGCTGCAGTTTTATTTTACTAAATTATCTATGTTAAAAACAAATCTGTGCCTGGTGTGGATTTTCACTGCATCAAGTGTTACAATATTTTTGTTTCCATTACAAGCAGGAGAATGCATGTAGAACAAGTGTTAAGAAACATGACAATAAATTAGAATATAATTTACAAAAGCAAAAATAATAATAATAAAGTAACAGTGTACCACATTAATACTGAGTATAAAATAATAAGCAACTAATCACAATAATACAAAGGTAATTTCAGTCTGTATTATTAAGGATATCTATGTGACATTCACTCCATTACAAAGTTCCTAACAAAATTGACTATTTTTTAGGTGTATACACCTTGAGGGGTTAATCTCTAGATTTTTGTTTCCATTTTGATCTTCTTCAGCTGATAGTATTGCTCAGTGGAAGTACTGGCACCAGATTGATTTCTGCATTTTGTATTCTACTATTTAATTCTAGGCCTGTCATATTTATAGCCTATACAAATAGTCCTTTTGTCACTATTCAGGAGTATAACACTAGCTTAGATTATATAGATGGCTACAGTGTAGCAGCAGCAATGAACTGTGCTGTGGAAACCAATTATTTTTCTTTGAATTACGTTTCATAGTCTGAAGCATTGTTTAGTTTGTAAATCCACATGCATTCTGTGTTTTGTTCCCTTTAACAATACAATTCAACGTTGCTCCAGGGAGTTCTTTAAATTCCAACCTCAGTGCTGTAATATTGCAGAGTAAACATCCGACTCCCTAGTGTTCTAGCACCAGTAAGAGAGCAAAATGTGTCTTTGGAAACACTCCTTACAATTTTAATGTCCTAAGTGAGGTAAAAATAAAAAAAGTTTCTTCTGAATACATTAAAACCCCTCTTCTTGTTAGCTGAAAAGACACACTAGCTGATAAACAAAATCATGCCCTGGAGAAAACCTGACCCTGATACAAAGAGGCCTCTTGCTTAGGGAAAGCCATAGCAACCCCCTTCCCTTTCATCATATTTTTGACCCAGCCAGGGCATGCTAGCACCAAGGTGTTTTGTCAAAAAGATATAGAAAGTCGATTCACTTAACAGAGAAGGACTGCACGCTGCCCTTAATCCCCACATGCAACCCCCAAAGATTGGGGGTTTTTTAACTACTGGTGTCAGTTTTAACAGGAATTGTTTACATGGTGATGAGAGGAGCAGATAAGCATATGTGAGTACACACAAGCCAACTGAAAATGAGTTCCACTGGTCACAGGCGTACAGAAGTGGAAATACTGGCAAGAGGTAGCAGATGACAGGAATTAGATGGTCATGAATATGTGGGCTATGCAAAACCCCACAGACAGATTGTCAATATGTTGGCAGGTATTTCATAGTATGAGTCCTGTTAACAATATCTATCGTTCCACGTTAATTCACATTAGTAAATAGTGTGCAACACATTTGGCTTGTTATTGGTAAAATACACTGGGCATACTTCAATCTCATGGTATTTTGAAATTATTTTTCAAAAGTGCTATTTGAGTTAGAATTTGTAACACATTATTGTTCACATAATTTTAATTGCACTACAACAAAGGAGGCATAGTTGGACACAAAAGCACATTCATCAAGTACCTGTTGCAAAATGCAAGTGTTCAAGTACAATATATTAATATAAACAAGTACCTACTTTCTTTATCTCCTTGTTGAGTCTGTTACTGAAAAGTGAAGGGGAAGAGGAGCACAACAATTAACTTTTTTATGGTAGATTCTGGAACGTGACTTGCCTAAGTAGTCTGGTTTCACATATAAAAATGCAGAGTATTTGGTGAATATTAAAAATATGGTAATATGAAATCAGTGGAGTATGGCAGCAGATTAGTTAAGGCATCTAGTTAGTAATCCAGAGGCATGAGTTTGTTCCAGTCTCATGCTAAAAGCTACCCCTAACTTTAAATAAGGTCCAGCTTTAAGTATGTTCCTGGCCACTTAGGTGAAGGTGGCCAGACTTCATTCTAGCCACCCCTTTTCCAGTGTGCCTTACTCCTGATAGTCCAACAGGCCTTTCGGCTCAAGCAGACTTCTGATTTCTCACTTGAACAGAACTCCACAAGTCATTTATTCTTTGGTTGTAATTCTTTCCCTCTTGGATGTGGTCTGAACTGCACATTCACATACTCTTTCTCATAACCAAATGCCCTTCTGCTATGGTATCAAAGAAGGGAACATCTGGAATCCATTTTATCTTTCGGCTTTGCAAAGGATCGTGGCTATTACACAGTAGGCTTATCTTTTGCACTGGAATTCCTTAGTTTTGGAGAATCAAAAGCAAACTGTAAACCAGATCTAGATGCCCACAAAGTTGCTCCTTCTTTGTGGCTGGTGTGGTAAATGAAAGTGAGTTGGAATCAAAGTGTAAGTTCTAAGCAACCTGTACGGTAGTAGTGAAGGAGCTGGCAATACAGTCTTCACCACTGTTGGGAGTCTGCCTCCTCCATGATACTGAAATATGTTCCCTTTCAGTGGAAACCTCAGCTTCACTTGTACAATGGTAAGATGGCTATAAACCTGCAATGCAGATTTAATTTCATTTCATAGCACACTTGTATTTCATGCACCACTGCAATAACTGTTGCACCTCTTAAAACTAAGTCCCTCATGGTTCTTCTATTTAGTATAGCTTTATGTATGGCTCACAGCAGTGTTCAGGAAATATGGATTACTCCAAAGGGAATTAGGTGGAACGAAGGAAAAATACTTTTTTTTGATTTCTGCTCCTTAAATAACATTTCCAAGTTCATTTTATAATTTAAATTGTGGTGCTGTGTTGTGAGATAAAATAGTTAACATTTTAAGCTATGATTTAACATTTTTTTGATTCTTCTTTACTTCCATAGTAGACCAAGTCATAACAGCTACATTTTAAACAGTTTTAAATACAAATGGATTCAGTGTCATTGCTAAGTCCATAATAAAAATTATTTTAATGGTCCAAGGAGGTAAACAGACTATTGGATTTAGTCAAAAGAACACAAATGTTCCACAGTAAGCTATTCTATATGTGTTGTGTGGATCTTTCCAATTTCGCATGCCCTCCTTATACTGTGTCCAGCACTTTGGATTAATAAATCCCACTTCACAGAAGTTAAAATAATATTGAAATCCTGTCAGCTGGGGCTGACCAGTGGTTACGTTTTCCACAGGGTAATGCATTTGCAAGGACGTCAATCTCATTCCACTGTGTGGCTCTCTTCGACGGACACTCTTCCACAGTGACAATAACAAGGCACATTCTTGTGCTTTCTGTGGGTCAGTGTCCTTGGCAGGTCTTGCAGCACATCTGTCTGAAGTATGCTCGACTGCAGAACTTGAACTTCAGCACCAGTGGGCAATATGCCACTTTGTTCACATCTTTGCACTCTAATAATTAAGAGCATTAAAGAGAAGAAAAATCAGAAATAAAAGTTAAAGTACAAAGAAAATCTTACATTTAACATGCTGCTTCTCTATCCATCCACCTTGCCCTCTTTGTAACTACTCTTTCTAGTCCAGCCTAGTGCACACAATATATTTTAAAAAGCCATAAAAATGTTTGCAGGGCTTCTCTCCCAGACGTTCAGAAGTGTGCCCACTTTGTCTTGGAAGAATTATCATTTATTGGGATAAAAGATCACTTTGGACAGCTAGGAAATGTGAGTCACTTTTGTTACAATACTTTTATAGCTTCTTCCTCAGGAGTTATTTTATCTGTCCATGAGAGGTTATCCAAAATCTAACATGATTCGCACTATTTGGTACCATGCCTCTGCATTTGTAAGAATCCTTGAAATAGAATGTGCATTGCAGCTAACGGGTGGAGAAAATGATGAGTGTTATGAATAAAGGCACCAAGAGTGTGAGTTCAGTGACTGGACTGAATGGTGGATTATGCTTTAGGCTTGGTTCCACACACCCACAATTTCTTATACGCAGAAGGAAAAGACATTTTTATGTCTGTAATAGGCATGTAAGAGCTTTTTTCGTTTTAGTTGTTTTTTCTCTATACACTGGGCTTACTGCCTCAGCAGCCCTTGTCATACTGGCAGAGAACTCTCCCAGGAAGGGAGAGCATGAGCTCAACCACACCGAGGAAGGATTCCTTCTTTTCCATCCTACACAGGTTGTGTCTAAAGTGGTTTGTGGGGGTGCATTACAGGAGCACTGCTGGAATATGCTGTGGTTCTCCTCTGTTCAGTTTCCTTTCTGCAGAAAGAAGGTGGGAATATGGAATGGGATAGTTTGGTCCATGCCCAGTTCTTATTCTGATATAGCTGGAGATACAGCTGTATCTGAGAGTTCAGGGGTGCACTCAGGTTCTACAGCTCAGATGTTGCTGCTGCAGATTTCCCTTGCACTGGAGCAAATATTGTGATAGATGCCTGATAGGGGATTTTTAGTTAAAAGTATTTGCATAGTTCCTTCCAGACTGATATTAAAATAGGACTTTGGCAAGGAGCTTTGCTTTGCATGCAGGAAGATGGAAGGGATGTATACGGAGAAAAAAGTAAACCCCACAAGATTGAATTACAAAAATTAAATGATGGGAAGAATGAAATAGGATTAATTTATCAGAAAATGGTTTGTCTCAAAAGGGTGCTGTAAATTTTTACTCTTTTAAGGTTGCATCTGATACTGGCTTCCTCCTATAATCTTTCTCAAATTACAACAGCTATAAAGAAAATGTGAATAAAAAGGCATGAACTAGCAGTACTTTGACCACCATTGTATTTTGTATTGATTTGATACCTAGAAATGAAGACTGGAGGCCAGGATGCTGTTGCTCCAAGGCCTGACAGAACAACAGTCCTTGACTCCAAGATAAGCCAATTATGAAAGAGACAACAGACACACCAAACAGGTAAGAAAAGAAAAAAGTAACAGTGAAACAAACACAAACAGCATGTATAATCATTTATCTACTCCTATTTGTCTTCCTTCTACATACAATCTCCTAGTACATTATTTTTGCTCTGGCAGAGGTAATTAGGGACAGTGCATTCATGCTGCACACATACTGTCATAGCAAGTTAAGTGCAGATGAGAATTTTTAGTATTTGAACCTGGGAAAGCATTAGCGAGGCTGAACAATGTCTGTACTGAGCAGTATTTCTGATAATGGCAATATGCACACTTTTAGCTAGACAAGTAGAGGTCATAAAAAGGTTTAAACTTTCATTTCATTGACACAAATATAGTGCTTTCATTGCAAATTTTTTACTCCACCCACTCCATGTTTTATGTACTACTTTTCTAATTTTTTAATTCTCAATTTGGAAATAGAGTTGTATGCCAGAAGAAAAGACATTGGGGGTAGCTGGTTGAAACAGACATATTTCTCTATCAGCAACCACACATGGTCACTGTGTTTTACTGAGTTTCAAAAACTCATCCCAAAAATCTCTTCCAGAGATATTTCAGGCCATTGTGTTCGTGAAGAATGGCAGTATAGGAGAGACAGATGGTGAATTATAAACAAAATGAGGAATAAAAAGGGTCACTTGATCTTGAAGAGATGTGAAAAGTTCGCTCAATCTCAAACATAACCCTCATACACACTGTATTTTGTTAAATACCGGTAAAACCACTAACTGCATTTTTGCTAAAAGTAGGCTTTGAAATTATCCTATTTCATGTTTCTTTAAGTTATTCTTCCTCTTGACTAAAACTGGACCCCGTTCAGTCAATGCCATTTGGACAGCAGTGAGACAATATTCTGGAAGTTGCCCATAACTTCTGTTTTAAAAATCAGTTTTGAAATAGATATGGTGGCTGATGGAGTAGCCTATTCTTCATAGGACTGTGGTTGAATGGAAGAGGTTTAGCAGAGCTCTTTTTTAATCCTAGTAACTACTGTTAATAAGTTTCAGTAAGCCACATGTATTAAACTCTCTCTTCCTGAACTCTGTGGCTAGATCAGACAATATTATGACATTAAATATCATGTTACAATAATAAAATCACAGAATGTCACTACATCTTCAGTTAAAAAGACTGCAAAGAGATCTCACACAAAATACAAGGAAAACTGAAATTACATAAAAATACATAAAATAGTTTTTCAGGTAAAGTTTCAGATGGCCTTTAGCAGCCTAGGTCCAGCAGACATATATATACTTAAGAGAACAAAACAATTCTGAGTACGTTTCAAATCGGGTGGTACATGCTGCCTATAGTTCACTTCCAGCAGCAAATGCAATGTTACCTTCATCAAAACCTCATCTACAATATTCTGAATCGCCAGTGAAGAATTTAAGGAAAACAAAGAGCTAATGCAGATGTAAAACTGACAAGATATATCGTAACTTTCTTTTACTATTTCTGTATCCTCAAAATTTTAACTCTTCTTTTACATAAACAATCCATACTTTCCCCAAGAAAAGTGCTTCCAAACTTTACCAACATCATTATACTGCAGAGTGGCTCAAGGTTCCTCAAACATGTATGTTCTTATTCTGGATTAGCAAAATTACATTGTCCAGAAATCGTTGAATGGGTTCCACAGGCTGCTAGGACCAGAGTGTGGTAAGTGAAGGGAATTGGGAGGTTTGCTGGGGTTTGAAATAGGAAGGGAATCCTCTCAGCTAGTCTGGCCCTGTTGCAAACCAATGACCTGTTTTTGAAGTTGCTTTTGCCCCCCACAGCGGGGCCCAAAATACGAGGCAGTGCTACTAGGTGGCATGTGGACAAAGTCCCCGCGTGCGAGCTGGTATGCTCTGCTACGCACATGCACTCCCAGGGGGAGAACCCTCCCTCTGAGAGACCGGGCTCCTTCCCTGAAACCCAAATACTGATAACACAGTTCACATCCCTCTGCACCTGGAGAGAGACAGAAGCAAGCATACAGGCACAGTATGCCCCTCTCACAAATACGTTCACAGGGAAATACCAGAACTCAAATATTTCTTCCTTAGAAAGTATTATCCTTCGAAAAATAGTTGTGCTCTTTAGGATGTTAGTTGTTGAAATCTTACAAGCTTTCCATCATCTCTAGTATGCTGAAAAAGATAATGCCTCTCTGTTTAAAGGCTAACACCTTACTAACACGAGAGATGTCTGCTCCTCTTGTGTCTAAGGATTTTTTTAAAGCAGAAAATGTGTAATACATGCACATTACTCTGCAAATCCTCAGTTTGTGCTATTTACATTCAGTATTTAATAGCAGCTCTGAAATGTGTACAAATTAGAATATATATTTAAGAAATACTTGCAAACTATTCTAAATTTTTACAGTCAATGAGGAAACTCTTTTTTTTTAAACTGCACTCCAATTCTCCTTTGAAGACAGCATTTCCTAGTACGTTGGCTTAGACAATTTATGAGTTCAGATCTGGAGCCTTTCATAGACAGTAATAAGCTTATGTTGACATTATTATCTAATATATCCTCTAGCAAAAATATGTTACAATGAAGCTTGCTAACAATCTGATTAAATTAATCCGTATCATGTAAAAAATACTGTAATTATTTCCAACTGGCATTATAAATCCAAGAAATTAAAAGTTACTTAGAAGCTGACAAGTAAGTCAAAGTATAAGAAAAGGCTTGTAGCACCATGTAGCATTACATCCATGGTCGCAGTCTTTCAGTGAACATGTAATTAACTATTTTTGCCACTACATCGTTATGTTAACCACTGATGGAGCAGGTAGAAGGTCAGTGGATGAGAAGTGTATCATGCTCCCCCTGCTATTATGGACATTTCCATTGAACCAATAAAGACACTGGTAAATTAATGACACAAACCAACAGTATTCTGTCCATGACTTAGGCTATATATTTTAAGGGTGTTTTTTTTTTTTTTAATCAAAGAATCTGTATTTAGCTTTTTATTGACTTCACCTTTGAACTACAATGACTAATTAGAAAATAATTGTAAAAAAATTCATTCACAGTCTGAAAGTCATGTAGATTTCTGCTAATAAATTAACGCAGTAACACTGGCCATGCCACTTCACTCTTTCCAGAATAAATTATATTAAGATGAAAAACACACCTTCTGTGTTGGAAATGGGAGTACTGTCACATTTACTTTCACACTGCTGCATTGATGGAGGTCTTAGTGTTTCTGGACACTCGCTAGATGCTTGTCCGGTGTATGAGAGGCACTGTACTGTTCTCATCTGTTGCCCAAGACCACACTGTGCAGAACACTAAAAATAAGAAAGATAAAGTAAACCAACTTGGATCCAATTTTTAAATATAAAACAAGATAACAGGAAAGAAATCAGGAACAGTACACATACACAAATTTTAAAGACAGGCATCTGAAGAGATTTGGTTGATACAGAATGTAATTTTCATAAAATAGTTCAAAAATTTTCTTTTTTGACAGCATATGCAAACGCTGCCTTTCAAAGAAAATACAACACAGTGCAGTGTTGGCTCCCTGAACAGTTCAGATTTGAGGTATAAGAATATAATTTACACTAATTCATATACCACATCTGAGTAAGTGCATGTTTTCAAGAGAGAAATGATCACTTCAGAATTAAGGAGAAAAAACAAAGAGAATAAGAATTCAAATCTGCTAGAGGAGTTTTTTTAAGGAAAAATTAAACTATCTTTCAAAGAAAAATACCTTGCTGTTGCAAAACATCTTCTAAATTCTATAACTAAGCAGAGGTTTTAGTACAATATCAATTTTGGATGAATGTGCATCTAAACAACTACCATAAAAGCAAAGCAAATTGGACTGTAATACCACAAATGATTGTCCCCTGGTTAGTTAAGCTAAAGTGTTTTATTTTCACTACCGGCAAATTACTTAGCAAACTTAGAAACTGAAATGCCCATTTATTATTTTAAAAACAGGCTATCAATCATAACTGAGATGCAAAAACATAAAAAAAGAACGTATGTCATATTTAGAAACACTGCATAATGGCAGCACTATTCAGCCTGTCCTGTAACAATTTAGGTCCCTGCCTGGTAATTCAGCATATTTTATGTGAAATTATATAGATCTCAAAGTTTTTTTGGCTGATACACAAACACACCCCCCCCTCTTATTACAATAGGAATTGGCTTTGTATTTCCATCATGTTCTTCAAGGAAGTTAAGTATGTTTTAAAAATACTAAAACTTGCAACATTGCTATATCCCAAAATCCTCTTCCAAAAAACCTGTAACAAGGTCTATTTAATTTTTTTAAAAATGCATACAGAAACTCATCCAGCAGAAACTACATTGCTGTCAGCAAATGCCTTGCAGTTCAGGAAACAATTTTATCATTCAGAATCACACTTCAATCTGAGACAAACAGTGGAGAAGCTTTTGTTTCAGTCATAGGAACCATCTCTTACCCATTTCCAGCACATCTTGTCCTTGGAAGGTGCTAATGTGTAGTAGGCTAACAGCAATAAATACTTATATGAACTATCTTACCTGTCCCCAGTCTCCAGTAACCCAGCGAGGAGGAGGACATCGGCCTAAACTACAGCGGATGCGGACTGGTGGCTTGCTTTCCTCTTGGCATTGTGCGGCTGGAAAAGTTTTTAGAAGATCGCTGCTCTTGCACAGAACAATTCGGTGTTTGAATCCTGGGCCACACTTTGGTGTGCACTGAAGAAATATTGATATAAATAAATAAATAAAATCTCAGTAAAAAGTCAATAAAAGTGTCAGAAATTTAATTATGGAAAACTGGATAATATATTGATGGTCTTGTAATTAAACTATAATCACAGATTTCCCAAGATGATAATGATAATTTTAAAATGCTTTGAAACACAAAAATCTGACTGGTGATTGCTTTATTAAGTTCAAGTTTTTATAAGTTTGAATTTCGTAAAAGTAGATTTCTTTTGCTATTTATATGTAGACTATAGTGTTACTATTTAGTTTTATATATAAGAGCCTTTGCGTTAGGTTTAAGAAAAGCACTTTGTTGCGAAGTAGAAAGGTCTGCCACATGTAGCACTATTATGAAACAAACTTGAGTGTGCGTGGCAGAAATTAAAAGCAGAACTCTCCGTTCTTAATATGACCATAGTACAGTCTTTCTCCACCTCACAGACTACTGAGCTACAATAAACACATTTTTCCTCAATAAACATATGGGAAGATAAATGCTTGACTGGACTCCACAGAAACCAGGGTATTCAGACAGAAATACTCTACCCTCTCCTACAATGCATTCTTTTCTCTCCTTTCCTATCTACATTTTAATTCTGTTTTACATACAGTTGTGGTTTTATTTTTCCTCTTTTTATCACTCCTCTGCTTGTTCTAACAGCAAGCAGAAAATAAAACTAATTTGAAAAGAAGCAGGTCTCATGACCTCTTCTCCTCCTCTTCCTTCACATTGGTTCCCCTGCCCCCTTGTCCCTCCTTTCTGCTACCAACTATTAACTGTCACTTACATCAGCACAACTGCAGAATGGGGAAGATGCAAGTGCTTAGAAAATTAAGAGTCAAGACCTTCCCCAAGGCAGACTCTCTTTAACATTTGACCAGGAGATTTTGCAAGCACAGTATTAGAATTCCCTGCTGGCATGTTAACCTTTATCCCATAAGCATATCTGCAGTATTTGGACCAGGATCAGTTTCCGATAGCATAAACCTTATATACAGATTATGCTAAACCTGTAAAGAGTGGAACTGCCTTTCATATGAAAGCAGCTGTAGAGACAAAACATTATCTGGGAAATAATATTATGTGGAACCAAGGCAATATTCAAGGGGCCTTCCACACATCCAATCAGGTCAGTATATAACTGAGGAAAAAAACCCTCTAAGATTCATTTTCAGAAAAAATTACTCGAGTGATCCAAACTTTACTGCTGTATGCCTAATCCTGAAGCATCTCTCCCTAACTTAAAGAAATTTTAAAACAGTTCTATAGTACTATGAAGATATCGATATTCCCTATACATATGTAAAGGTGTGCATATATATATATATACACACACACACTCCTCAAAACAAGGTCTTTAAGAAAATCTCTCAGTGGGAGCCACCCAACCTAGTCAACACATAATGGTCAGATTTATCCTAAATCTTATCTCTGCTTATATTTAGGATCTTGAACTGGGCTGTGAAGAGATGGATCCTCCATTTGGAGTCTAAAATCCAGAACCGCAAAATGGGTATATAATCACTTTCCTTAGAATTTAACTGTTCCTATCCTATCCTATCCTGTCCTATCCTATCCTATCTTGTCCAGATACTGTCTCCTTATCTACAGTAGTGCAGTGTTCAGAATTCTGACACAGATTAGCCAGGTTCAATCCTCCTCATACTGAAGTGCCTTTAACCCCCAATCTTGTGCACCCTGTCTACTAGAAAACTAGGGGAAGGAGGGAAGTAAGAGAAGAAATATCTCCCATCTCTCTGGCTGAACTACGAAAGAATATCAATGCTAAATAGAGATCGTAAAAGAATGACAACGAATATGTGAGGTCTTCAGCATCATGATCAAGACTCCTCAGTTCTGGTTGAAATTTCATGGAATGAGAAGACCTCGTCAAAAATGTCAAAACCCAATGTACCTATACTTTTTTATAATCTCTAGAATGCATCAGCAAGCAAGGAAGAGTTTGAGGATCAAAACTTGAGTTTAGGTGCATCCATTTTCTAGCCCTGCTTGAAAACACATTCTTTTACCTATGTCTAAGCTGCATCTGAGAAAAATTTTCTTTTAGCTACTGGTACCAGAAGAAAACAACGTCCCTTAAAAACACACTTTTTTGGAGTCATAATCAAAATTCCACTAAATAAGATGGACTACACCCTGTCCCTAGAAATGAAATGAAGTAAGTAATTATTGCCTACAATAATACTGAATCACCAAAAATAAAAAGAATCAGTAGAACAAAAAATGTATGCCTCCAAAGCCAATGCAAGATAAAATACCCAGACAAACAAAACCAGGAAGAAGTGTCTTCTGTTACTAAATGCTTCTAGAATTTTTGACTCACTCAGTGGAACTCATGACTAACAGTAATATGAATGCAAAGTGAAAGTGCTTGTCTGATAAGGCTCTTCTCAAGAAATCCTTATTTTTTGCCAGTTTATTTTATTATCTGGAAAAATAAAAAACAAGTCATTTACAGTGGGCAGAGTAATTCAGTCCAAGCTCAACTACTGCAAAGCAAGAAAAATTTTATGGCAAAACTGACATTACCCAAGAATGACTACATTCCACTGGGCAAGACACTGTTAGTTTTAACTACTATTTAATAAAAGCACTTTCACATTCTCCTAAGGACTTTACTTAATCTCTATGTTACAAAATGGTTTTGTTTCTCTGACCAAAAAGATAGAGTTTCTTTTTAATTATCATTGAAGAGTAAAAAATTGTGTAACTACATTGATGCTCAACAAGTGCATTAGCATATAGAAGAGTTCTATAATTGTTTTATTTGTATGATGTATTGCTTGAGTATGAAAATAAAACTTTAGAACTTGCATTCCAGAGAACAGTAGCAAGGTTTGCCATTGTTTTCAGTGGAAGCAATATTCAACTCTTCACTTTTTGAGTTCACTCTTGTTTTCACTTTCATGCATCTGTCAGAAAATGATATAAATACATATCTATAAATATTTGCATGTATATTGCTATGGGGATTTTAATACATTATGTTTCTGGGAACACTGAACAGAAAAAAAAAAAGCTATTTTTCTCATTATATTAAAATGGTATCATCAGTCAAGACAGTTTGCCAAGCTACAGCAGCCAAAATTCATATCAGAAAGAAGCTGGCACTTTTTCACAATCCTAATTAAATACCATCGCAACTAGAAGTTTAGCAGAACTTGAATCTTCAGATCAGAATGATTTTGGTCAAAATTGTAACATGCTCCTGCTGCACATAAGGCTGGATATGAAGTCCTTAACAAGTTGTTCAAGCTTCTTATGAGGGTGGCAGTGTAGATAGCTCTAAGAATGATGTATTAGTGAGCAATGTCTCAAGGAGGTAGCTAAAAGGCAACAGTATATAAATGATATGGATCTATGGCTCTGTAATTTGTCATATGGATACTACTGTTTGTTAGTAATGAGATGACGCCTAGACATTCCAATTGGAAATAAAGTACTGTGATAAAGGATGTAAAGAGCTTACAAACTGTCAGTGCCATAGATGCGGTATGATAGAGTCTTCAATTGAAGATCCCCTCCCACTCATCCATTCTTTCCTTCGCACTCCTTTCCTTTCTGCTCTAAGTCAGATTAATTTTCAAAGTGCTGGAATACGCTGTACTGTATTAAAGTATTTGAAAGGGGGATGACAACTGGGTCAAGTTTAGGATTTGAGAGTTGCTACCTGCAAAGACCTAGGATGAGTCATAGGACTGATCTGACTCATATTTCTTTGCAGTCGACTTAATGATGTTCATACAAAAGTAGTTTCAGTTGTTCAGCATTTCTGAAATTACTGAAACTAGCAGATAGCACAGGTAACTAACTGACCTTGATGATACTGAGGTATGCTCTACAGAAAGAGCTGGACAACCATGAAGATAATAATTGAAATGAATTGAATTTTGGCAGTATGACATGCAAAAGCATACCTTTAAAAAAAAAAAAACAAACAAACCAAGAAATTAAAAAAGGAGAATAAGGATCTGGATATATTAGCAGAGTGTAAGATGACTTTACATATTCAATGTGATTGCTGTGGAACAGAAGAAACTTATTTAGGGTATACTGATACACTGAAGGTTATGGGTATTTTCAGTAGAGGCAGGAAACAAAAGAACAAGGCACATGTGAAAGCTCCTCTGGGACAATACATACATCCAGTCCCAGAAAGACAGCTTCAAACACGAAAGCGGAATGTGACCAAGATTAATTAATTTCTGATGAATAATAGCCGCAAAGGAAGAAAGGGCTGTTGCAGGTAACAAAAGCAAACAGGTATAAACTGGCATGGAACTAGAATATCAGAACACTTACAATTTAAAGACTGCAGTTCAGGAATAGTTTTCAAGAAGCAGTGCAACAAGCCCCCAGATTAACTATTTTTAAAACATAGTTTAATCAATTCATGAAAGTAATTGTATGATACGGTTGCATGTGACAGCAAGGACACAGACATGGCAACTCAGGAAATCCTAACTTGTAAGTATTCCAAAAGGTACTTTGAGAGAAAAAGCTGGGTGAACATGGGAGTCCAGGATAGCAAGGATCTGAAAAAATATACAGTCATTTTTGCACTCTGATTTGCATGTGATGCAGTCCCATTGAAATGTATCTGCCTTTCCTTTCAGCTGTACGGGTTCACATTCTTCACATTTAATACTTGAATCAGTACAATGTATAGTATGAGCCAAGCTTATGCTGTAACAGGTATCACCATACTTAATGAAAATATGTTCTTTCCTTAATGAAGAGAATACCAACTTTGAGGTCTGCTTTAAAGGCATGTTGCTAAGAAAGGTGATGCTTTACATCAGCATGGTTACCTCAGAAAAAAAAAAAAAAAACCCAAACCAGTTTGTTCTGGCTTCTGATATTGTAAACCCATCATGTCTACTATCCAGCTATTTGCCTGTTCAAAAAATAATGGAAATTACTTTTTCTTCAAGACAATTATCTCATAACAAATGGTCATTCTAGGGGGTTTTGTTTCATTGGGTTTTTTTTTACTATTTTACTATTCTATTTTGTACTTTACAATTTTTCTAATACAATTCATGAAAACAGATCATAATCATTTGACAAAACAGAACTGACACCATAGAACGAAAGAAAAAACTGCTTCAATACAAAATATATGAGGTTTTGAATTTCTTATTAATCCTTTACTTAGCAAGCAGCAATAGAAAATTTACTAATACTCAGTGATCGGTGCTCGTCTCCACTGTTACCAATGAGCTAACACAGCAAAACTTCCTTACTTCTGACCAGTCCAAAGCAACCCACTGTGGCGGACAGGACTGATTGTTACAGGGCTCTTTTTCAATAGGTCGGTGTGTTAAACAGTTGGTATTGTCCAGTGTCTCTTCCTCAGAAGGTCCAATCTTTCTGATACAGAGAACTGTTCGTGAGCGCATTCCTCCATCACAGGTCTTACTGCATTCTGACCAATCCCCTATAAACCACCTGGACAGAAAAATTTAGGAGACTCAGTTAATGCATTTCAGAAACAGTAGATAATTGCATAAAACCAGAATCCAAATAGTTCAAATTACTAAACCTAAATCATTGTTAACAGTACATGCATTCATGGTGAAATAAAGTAGAAACTTATGGGTTTTCTTACTGAACATTTTAATTTACGCCTCATTGCACTCATATCTTCCAATAATAATACCACTTTGTATTTTTCTATAGCAGCAATTTCCAGCCTAGGTTATAGTAGTTAGAAAGGAGTGTTGAGCCTGACAAAACTGCAGCTATTGAAGTAAATTTGTACTGGACTTGCCTGAAATTATTTCTCTGAAAGTGGTTTGCAACTGGAAATGTTTGCAAACCACTCCTGTAGGTTACAGCACAAGTTAAAAACCAAGATGGTTGCCTCTCTAGTATTACAGTAAAACACTTTGATCTCAAAACCAGGCTTTCTGACAGTTAATTCTCATCTGATTATGAAACATTGACAACTTTTTAATAAAAGGGTATACTGAAATGCAAAATATTCTTATTTATTAGAGTAAGTAAAGCTAACACTAGTAAAACATGAATTAATCACCAAAAAAATTACTTCAACAAATATTTAAAACATTTAAAGCACTTCATGATAGATGCTAGAGTGAACTTCTCAACGCTTGTGTGCATGTAGTAAAAGTCAGGAGTTCTACAGTATATTTAGATTAGTTTGTGTTGCCGCAGACATTAAAGCAGCTGTTAATCTGGCTGTAATGTGTTTTGTTGTTTGGGTTTTTTTCTACCGATGAATGGTTAATGCAGCTCGATTCACTTGAAATATCTCTTCCCATTGTCAAGCACATTTGGTCTTCAGTATTCCCTATGTTGATTAGATACACTCGCCTGAATCATCCTTGCAAAGGATGAAGGTGAAGTCTTGTATGCTATCACATGTTGCCAACACGCCAAAAATGCCAGGCATGTCAGTCACTGTGGATGTTCCTGGAGGTATGCTTGGAGCTGCCTCATAAGATTTGTCATTTTCTGAAGCCTCTGTCAAAAAAAATATGCTGCTATCCTGTCCTGTGTTACAGAACGTGTAATATATTCTAATATGAGCCTAGATCAATGAGGAGATGCAAACAAATATGCCATATTTTACTGTTTATTTCTCAGCAGAAGAGAATTAATTTGTGATTCTTTGTCACCAAACTTAAAATTTTGCCACAGCAGTAGGGAAAATTAGAAGCTTTTCAGACCTCTGGAGAGGCTAAAGTGTTAATTTTTAGTTGCTACTGTGATTTTCTGTATTCTCAGGTACCTTTTACATTTATCCTGTATGACGAGACAGTACTACTCATAATTCACAGAACTATGAGAGTTACCTGTATCAATTCTTGAAACCTGGAACTTGAAGAGTTACTTACCATAATAACAAAAATACTGTGAACAAACATAGTCTTTGCTGCTGCTGAGGGATATCAAGTATAATGTAACTGACATTCAGTTAGAGAGAGTAACATTCCATAACTTCTGGTATACACCACAAGGAAGCAGAATTGTGTTAACTAAAAACGAAAATATTTGGCCACTCTATGTAAAGAGTAAGTCTTACTGGGTGGTAAATCTTTCAGCCAAAAGGGCCAAACTTCTTTGGGTAACTATCTGTTATTTGAACAGCCTTCTAGACTACTTGCAGGATCAGGAATTGAGAACCCTTCCTTAGGGATTCAGCACTTCGCATTTTGCCTCGGTTGTGCCAAGGCAGGTTTAGATTAGGTATTAGGAAAAATTTCTTCACTGAAAGGGTTATCAGGCACTGGAACGGGCTACCCAGGGAAGTGGTTGAGTCACCATCCCTGGAGTATTTAGAAGATGGGTAGACGAGGTGCTTAGAGACATGGTTTAGTAGTGCACAGGTCTGATTGGGCTCAATGCTCTTAAAGGTCTTTTCCAACCAAATGATTCTATGATTCTATTCACCCTGTGGGGAACATCAGAATGGAGGCAGATGTGGGCTGCACCGCTCTGACATATTCAAGCAGGTGCTGATTAATACACACTACCCACTTTCTGAATCTTGATGACTTGAGTTTCATCATGCTCATCAATGTCCCTGCTGTACTGGATGGAGATTCCAGAAGTGTCTGGCTTTTTGGGTTAGTTTTTTGGTTTTGTTTTTTAAATAATGTTGGTGAAAAAAAAAAACTAACTAGTTTGGAATAACTATGTTAACACTACTTCTGAAAGTGCTAATTTGTTAATAGTTAAGCCTCACAAAGGAAGGGATAGGGATGTGTTTGGTAAAAAGGAACTGACCAAACATGACTACTTCCCAAGTTCTGCTCTCAAGTACATAGTGTGAGCGTTTAGTTAGTGCACTTGCACCCATGCTAAAGAGTGTTATCCAAACAGAATCCAAGTGCATATCCTTGCAGGGTAAACATGTATTTACACATAGACTGTGGGGACAATGATTTAGACCTACTTTAGACCTGTTTGTGAGACAGTACAGTCACATTCAACCACAGTCAAGGTGAGAGCAGTGCAATGGCTTAATTTCTGTTTATGTCAAATGAGTATGGTACATAACACAGGGAGAGTAAGTGTAGAAAACATTGCTCTGCCATTCTGCAACCAGTCACCACATCAGGGAAGCAGCTGATACTCTAGGAAGAAACTGGCTTCATGAAGACCTGCTGGGATTTTAATGCATTATAGTCTTGTCTCATTCCTGCCGGTATCCTTCATGCTACAATTTTACAGTTTCTAAGAGACATTTAGAAGATACGATGGTATTTCTTTATTGTGCAATATCTACACTTAATCAGCATTAATGATTTTCATGCCCAATTAGAATGTAGCTTCAGATTATCACCAAACTTAACAAGAGCTGTGAATCAATAAACTGTTACCTCTTCCGTTTTTTCCACAAGTTTTGTCTCAAAACATAAGGAGCTGTCATGCATATGCTGAAATTATTTTCTAGTGCAAAATACCACAACTGTTTCTAAACACGTTTTGTAGTAAGATCAAGCTATGCTATAGATCCCTGCCAAATTTAATTTTTGAAGAAATGAGCTGCTGTGTTTTAAATTATCTTTTCAATATATAGCATACAGCTAACTTTAAAAATAAAACTAAATAGACGTAACCAATTAGGCACCTAACCCTAAAGGCACACAGCATTACTGTACAACTCTGAGTATCCTGGAGAGAAAGTTGCCTGGCAAAATTATTCAGTAATGGTTTGGTCTACTAAGCAGTTTCTATGTTTGCCATTTCTCGTGTGAACATTTCAACCCAAATTTAAATATATTGTACTTAAAAATATGGCAAACATTTAGTATGTTATATAAATATCTACAGCAAAGTTAGTCCCACCTCAAGATTCTTCTGTCATTGTTGCCTTAAGAATGGTCCCCAGTTCTACTCTGAGCACTACTGACATCTGATACTTACACCCCAAGAAACTGCTTTGCTAGTATCTCTTTACTTACAATGTCTGAGCTGCTTTCTGCGGTATAAACACCACCGTTACTCTGTCAAATCAGGCTTCCTCTAAGTCAAAGTATGTATTTTCCACGTAATTTCAGAGGAACAAGAAACCATGACCAAAAACCAAAACCAAATATCCTGCCTGGTAAGACAGGGCCCTAATACTGAATCAGAATTTTATACACAGTTGGTCAATGGGATTTATTATAGATTACAAAGACTCTTCTGTCTATGTAAAACACATGTCCATCTTAGTGCCTGATGACTTACTCAGGTGGGCAAGGCTCAGTGTTGCAGGCTCTTTGGTTTTCTGGAGGCTTACTGTCAGGGTCACAGTAATTGTTTTGTACAATGGAGTTGTCATCCAGTCTTTTACACACCACCTCTTGTTTCTGCACACCTTGGGATAAAATGAAACACCATTGATTAATCATTCTTGCTCTTCTACTTGTTGATTAAAAGTTTGTTTCACCTATTGATTATTAATCCTACCATCCCACTTTAACTGGCTGAATGCTGCAGGCGTGTGAATTCCAATTGGCTGAATGCTCCCTGACCACAATAAACCTTTCATTTTCCTTCAATTTTAGGCTGCCCCACTGTGAGAGGATTTTAAATTGCTGTTGTGTTCTAAAACAAAGGGAATGTATTTATAGATTAACTAACAGATTGTTTTTATTTGTGTATTACACAAAACCCATTTTCTGTCTACCCTCCTCTCCTAGTAGAAGACACTTAAATTTCCAAAGAAAACATCACCAACTAGAATGTCGTCACACTTCAATGCAGAATTATTATGTGCTCTGGTTTAAAATAAACCAGCAATACTGTGAAACAGTGTTGCATTTTCATACATGTCATCCTAAAAACATTTTCTTCATTAAAATAATAGAAGTATTATTCATTCTGAAAGATGCAGTTTGTGTCTGTGAATGCTCATTTTGTCTGGCACTCCCAGCTCCTTTTTTACTGTTAACCATCAACAGGGCAGCTTGGAAGCGATTATTATTCCCAAACCAATGATGTATAACTGCCAATGTAACATTATAAGGTAGCATATTAAGCAGATCTCCTGATTTTTAAAACCAGGATCTAAAGAAAGGCATTAAAGAACGATTGATATGACAACAGTGCAGCTCAGAGTATTGCTGTAAAGAGTAGTACACATGGCCGCCTCCTCTTTTTAGAACAAGCTGTATGACATTCACTAGCATAAAAAGACACTGGATCTGCAATTCAAACGCAGTTCTTATTGAACATGAGTAGTCATAATACCTAATTAAGAGGATTATTTGTATGATAAAAATTGCAAAAAGCCCTGAACCTTTCTTAAAAACAGAAGCAATTATTGAACTTTTTCCAAAATATGAAATGCATACAATTAAATAGGGATTAAAACACCCTGGCTTCCAGTATCTGCCAACTTTGCATTACAGCCCTCTCTTCATTTTAAGACAAGCTTTTCATAGAAGGTAGACATGAGGTAACAAAATTAATTCTATAAATGTTTTTCAGACACTAAACATCCCACTAAAAACATGGGCTTTCTTTTACTGAGTATTTGTAGTCCTTTTGCTCATTTTAAACAAGCTAAACAACTTACCTTGCAATTGCTTCTTTTGTTATTCATTGTGGACAAGAATCAGATCTCCTACTTTGATTCCTAAAATGTGACCTATACAGAATTCAGGTATTTAATTCCACCAGTGAGTCAATCCTAGCCTTGAGATGCCTGAAGTTTGGCCCACAAAGCAACCTGCTGGCTATGAACAGAAGTCTCCCAGTCTACAGACAGAGGCATGTGAAATGTCTTCATGACTTTATGTGCAAAGGACATGGAGAAAATGGTAGCCTCCTTCTTCATGAGTCTGGAGGATGGCATGCACTCCCCTCATGAGGCTCCAGCTGCAGGCGTAGGTATGATCCCTTCTCACCCTGAGGGGATTCCCAGTTCCCATAAGCACACTGTAACTTCTGTGACTTAGTGGCTGATTTAGCTAAGGTGGCAAAACTGGTTTCTACTCTGTAGATTATTTCTAGTTTTTATTCATTTACAGTCTGATGATAAATGTCTAAACCATCTTGACAGCAAGGATGAAAATCCATACCTGACTGTGCTAGATGAACACCTTACTTTCTGGTACAGATTAAACTCCTTTCTTGTCTTCCTGACATGGGCCACATGAATCTTCCATCCCTGGCTGCACTGTGGCCCAGAATACTTATTAAAAAAATCTTCCCTTTCCCTACCTTCTTAAACTCCTAGACTTTCTATGGCACACAGTTAAGAGTATTCTCCTGGAGATGTACTCCCAGGTGAAATCTCCTCACTCAGCAATAAGGAATTGCTACTTAACCGGTAAGCGTCATGGCATCCTGCAAAATATGGGTATTATTCATCATGTAAAGATAGACCCTTGTTAATTCACATACTCTCAGGAAAACCTAGCAGTCTGGATCCTAAGCACATAAAAATGTTCCATGTGCCCTCAACTCCAATGTCTTATGTTCCTGACAAGCAAGAGAGGAGTTAGATTCATCACTCAACATACTGTTTCTTAGAGGATGCCTGTTTAGCAGGCAAGAACTTTGCATCAACCCTCAAAATCACCTGCCTCCTCACCTCACCTCACCTCAAAATCATTAACCATGCTGAGACCAAAGATGCCTAATGCTGGAGTCTTCACTCTACTGCAGTACCTAAATCCAGAGCCTGGAGCTCTGCTGCTGGGATATCTACTTTCTGAGTACAGCTACACATAACCTTCACAAACTAGGCACTTTAAATCAGGTTGTAAATGATTTCACACATGCCTGACGTCTAAGGTTACCCATAAACATCACGATCATTTTAAAGTAAGCTTTATGAAAAAGATACTGATTAATATGAGCCATATGTCTTACAGGTGAGCCACATAAACCAATCAGCTTCTTCCATTTGCTCTTCCTTCTACATGTACCTGGATGCCCTATCAGACAAGAGCAGGTGCCACTAAACAGTGCAGAAGGCTGCTCGACGGTTTTCCAAGTGTATTCTACATACACAAATATACATGAACAAGCTAAAAAGAAAATAACATTTCTGAACAGTATTCAACGTCCTGGGGGGTTTTTTGCTAATTTTCAATTTATGTGCTTTACATGTTGGAAGAAAATAATATTGCTAGGTAGTTAGGTCCATTTGGAATTGAGAAACAGCCCAAATCATTAGCATGGGGGACCCTCACGGGCCTGAAGTACATGCCTCCACAGCTGTTGGTTCGTTGTGTTAACACACAGATATTCTCGTTTGGATATTAATCCATCAGGTATCAAAGATTTTAGAGTGTCACATAAAGGTGTTCCATTTATAGCACTCTCAGCACCTAATGTTTCAATTACATGAAATGATACAAAGCTGAAATTCAGTGAGATCTTGCACTATAAGGGCAATTAAATACCCTTGGACACAGGAACTTGGAGCATAAAACTACAACACCCTTCTATGGCTGGGAACCACTCTATGTAACCCCTTTCATTAACTGATCGAGCTCCACTTTAAGTCCAGGTACATTTTTCTTCTCTGAATTTCACTCCTGTGACTACTATAAGCATTCCAATTTCCATTCCAGGTGCATTATTGCTAATTTATTTTTTTAAAGTCAAAACTGTCTTTCAGTTTAAGTAACTTTATTGTGTTAACCAAGTCACCTCTTGCAGCCTCTGTGTTGTTAGATACACCATTCCTTTGGTCAACCTCACAACCTTCTCTGCTTCTGCTCACACCTGAGTTTATTACAGCCACAACACAAACTGCACCTAGCACTCCAGAGGGATTTTACTAATCCCTTATCCAGTGTCACTAATACTTTTAAATAAATACATTCTAAAATCAAATCTGCCTTTATCACGACTACAACATATCCCAGTCTTCCCCATATGTCTCCTAGTGCTGCACTGTCAAGAAAATTTCATCAGAGCTTTCTAATTTTTATGCTGCTATCGGAAGAAGAAAAGCTGAAGTCTCATGAGTCATGTGAAAGGTTTTTAAGAAGCCCACTAGGCTCACTGCCTTTTGGCCCTGTAATTTACATGTTAAGCATGCCGCGGTCTGCAAATTTTTTCTGATTCTTTTTTAGGTGTAGGTGACAACAAAAGCCTTAAGAAATTCTAGATCAATGAATCTACTATATTTCCTTGGTCTAGAAAATCAGTTATATATTAAAATATATCTGGCTAGTCAAGCATGACCTATCATGTTACACTTTGCCCCATCTGTCACTTACTTCTAGATCTTTATACTTTTCTTCAAAATTTCAAATCAGTTAGTAGTTCAGCATTGTTATATATTTATATATATACACACACAGAGTGAGAGATTATTTTCTTCAGTTCTCTACTACTTCAGTAGAGAAAAGACACATCGATTGCAATTGCAACATGAAAGAGAGAGAAAAATGTTTATCAGATTAGGCTCTCCTTTATAATATCTTCCTTTGGTTCTTGACAAATAAGTGGAGGATCTAAATATTTGAGAAGCTGTGACTAGATCATTCACTTATAATTCTATAATCTATGCAAACACTACCAATAGAAGAAAATTAAAATCAGATCTGACAACCTGAGTAGGAGTATTTATTTTGCAATTTTCTACTCAAACTTCACCATGATGAGCTCTAGTATTTAGAAGGTCTAGCCAAACAGCAACGCTAGTAACACAGCTCTGCTAGTTAACATAGAATTTATGTTCAGCTCTGACTGACGAATAATCATTTATCCTTCCTATCACAAGCTCACTTAATTCTCTCGGTGGCTGATAAAATAGGCTGAATGTTGCCTTCATAACAGTATTTCCCTCAAATATAATTGCTTAAAAATAGTAATTTATACATGCTTTAGAATTAAGCATTTTAACAATGCATACCATTCTCACAAACACACTTATGGGATAGCATAGATATTAATGTTATGTTTTCACTGAATTTCCTACTGGCATCAAACACATTTGCTTCTAGGCTTTGGCTAAAAATTGGCAGCCTCAGCAAATTCATTTCTGAGGAGCTATGTAGTAAGAAAGTACTCTGAAGTACTATGACCACAAAGTATCATTGTGCTCAGTTTTCAAAAAAATTTAAGTCAGACATTATTTATTGAACATTGCTCAGGTAGCATATCACCCGTAAGACAGTATTCACCACTATTCACTCACACAGTGAAGAATCTTTAATCCATGCCAGGAGATACATTAATCCAGTTTTAAAATGTTCTGCAGCATCTTGCCACAGAATATGTAAACTTTACATCATTGCTGTCTAATTACAGTGTTATTTAAAATAGAAGCTCAGAAACAAAATTCAGATTCTAAATTTAAGAGAAGAAAAAGAAATGGAAAAGGCTAGAAGTGAAGTTTTTACCCAGACAACAGCTACAACTTGGTTAAGGCCTGTGGGCTGTGAAAAATATTTTTTAATTATCAATTCTTCTTCTGAGTATATGGTCTCTCCTAAAATAATCTAAAAAGGACAGCTAAACAAGTTAATTTAAACTCTTGGGGGAATAATTACAAGCAGTTAGACAGAAACACTATGCTTTCAAATCTGAAGATTCATAGTTTATAATAAAAGACATAGAATGTCCTCATGACTGGTCAATGCAATTCTAATAGAAAACAAAACTCCAGTGGTTTAGTGACCATAATCTCCAGAGAACTGAGATGTTTTGCAGATTTCAATTTACAAATAGTCTGCATGACTTTCAGCAGCCAAATTTTACATTACATGAAGCACATCCTTAAATTAAAATTGCAGGCATGTATATGCTGTACCTATTTTTAAAAGCAATCCCAAAAATTGTGGTTTGCGATTGCAACAGTTAATTATAAAGATGCCAGTACCAATACATAGTGAATCCTGCATCCCTAAAACTAGTGTACGCTGGTTAACCCAGACATACTTTCTGAGCTCACTCATCAGATCACAAGATGTTCACTACAGAGCCAAACTTACATTTTTCTTGATGAGGAAAAATATGTTTTATTTGTCTAGAGATATTTTCATAATTCATCTGAGGGCATGAAAGAAAAACATAGTAGGCACCACTCTACTAAGAGAGATGAGCAGCAATCAATTTACTTACAATAGTACACTAACTATTTCATTTTAAAAATGAGTATCTAAGACATTTAACTCACCTGGAGATGAACTCTAATAGAATGAATGAAATCAAAACTAATCTTTAGGTAATAAATGCTTTCATTTGCTGCCATTTACTGCTAGAATTTACTAAGAATGGAAGACATTAAAAAGGGGGGGGGGTATGCACTTTTTGGAGTTTAAATGCATACAAAAGTAAAAACATACTGAAGGATATCTTTTTTGCTTTGTTGGAATTTTTTAAACAATACTACCAGCAGTTCACTTCCTTATTAAGAATAATAATGGATCTGGACAAAGTTGTATACTTGCCTCCAAAAAGCTAAAAAGATCACATACAAGGAAAGACAGGCATTAGAGTAAATAAACTACAATTCTGTGATCTGTAAGTGATATATATCACCCTTTCCTATTTTAGCACTTCCTTCTCTTTCTAGTTCTCATTTTCTGTTATTTCCCATTTCTATGTATTCCGGTTTTCTCTTTCTCAGACTTTCTAATTAAACAATAAAGTAATCAGGTCCCTAAAAGAAAATCTTCTGTTGTTGTCATCATTTTTTCTGGATTTCAGTGAACTCTTCATCCATGCATCCATCCCTTCTGAATCCCCTCTGTTCTCTCCCACTCTTCTCTGTATAGATAAACTTGGCACTGTACATTCTGGTATTCTCTGGTACTGTTTTCCTGTAGTCTTGTACAAGTCTGCTACCAGCTATAAATACCTATATGAGATAGTAACAAACTTTCCTTCTGAGAACTCTTGCCTCAGAGTAGAACAGTTATCAGTGAACTTTCAGGAAAAAGGGGAATTAATACGGAAAATACACGTAGCTCAGTTTTACATAATGTTCCCAGAGAGGAAGAACTAGCTCAAATACTGTACTTTTATATTTTAAAGAAAAGTTTTTCAACAGAGAAAATACTGGTTCTAGTTTACAAAAAAAAAAAATAAACAAAAAAAAACAACATGCAAGAACAGATACTAACAGATACTAATAATCAATGAAATTACATTCTCTTCCTACACATGAATACATGAATCCAGGAAAGTAAGAGTTGTCTGTTACCAGGCAAGCCTTTTTAACTACCTGGTAAACCTGAAGAACCTATTTTTAGAAAAACTTAAGAAAATACCAAAATAAACATCAGACTTCAGAGACTTATTTCTGCTCGGTTCACTATACAGAACATGATGTTCACTGGCACAGGAACTATGGAGTATTTTATTTTCTCCTTTAACATGAATGACACTCCCTAAATACAGAGTTTAGAATCTCTCATGAAAGATAGATTTTCTTCTGCTGCTTTTTAGAGGCAATCAAAACATGTAACTGTTTGTTTCACAAACTTATTTATCTTCTAGACCACTTGGTGAAGAATACAGGGGGAAAGGAGGTATAGTATCTACTGTGGAAAGAGTCCATTGATTTCAGGTGTCCGGCTGAGTTTTCAGAATACTTGGCTTTACACTCAATTCACGCAACGACGAAATTCATTGCATGCTTCAGAGGTCAGACATTCCAGAGAGGTACCCATATAATGATGACTGATAATTAGCAAGTAAGACTGTAATGTATGCTTTGAGTTGCTCAGTATCACATGAGAACCACACAAGGGAGGCAGGAATGGAATCCAGAGCTCTGGCACCACATTGAGCTGTTGTAAGCAGGAAACCCTCCTTCTCCTTCCTACCATTCCATTTACCATGCTCTTCCTCAAACAGAGGTCCTGCTTGAAAAGTTAAAGCACTTCTACTGTTCAGATGTGACTCATCAGCACAGCAGAGATGAACATAATATAGAAGTCCAGTGGAAAATACAGCACATTAGCATCTAATTAAAGATAGTTGGCTGCTCCTAGCTTGCTCTTAGCTTGCTCCTTGGCTCCTGACTACTCTAGTTATTCTTCCTCAAGACAAGGCCTACAAGCAGCTCTAGGAACAGCTGAATGCAGTGGATTGCTCTCAAAATACTGTGAAGAAGAGACTGCACAAAGATTGGACACTTCTACAATATACAATATTCCAAAACTTTTTAAACTTCACACTGCCAAAATGCTCTAGCCTTCGTGCTCTACTTCATGACATTCAACACATATCCTCAAGTTCACAATACAGAAATATCACTTCAGTGGGCTGTAATGTAGTTCTCACTTTTTATTTTCTAGATTCTTTGAATTAAAAAACATACATCAAGTAATAACTTTGTTTAAAGAGTCATAGACTTGGTCAAATGGTATGTAACGCAGCTACAGTCGGTATGATTTAGAGAGAACTAGACTTAAGTAGTGTAGAGTGGACATGAGCTAGCCTGTGACACAGCCTCACAGAATGGTCCCTGCTCAACTGATACCTGTTTCACAGAACAGCCATAACAACAGAAAACTATTTAAGATTTCATGGTCAGCCTTAATTCTGTCAATTTCCTGGCTTCTAAAGACTTGTAAATTTGATGTTACTTTAAGACAGCCTTTTAAGAGTTACATACACCTAGACAAAAAGATATAACATTAAAATACAGACATGTTCAGAGAGGGACAGAAGTTAAATGTGATGATTAGAATTTAGATTTGCCTACAGCTTTGACACAAAAATGTATCTGGCTCTATACCTATATCTCTACATCTACAGCTTTCCTAGATCAGGGTGGAATATGATATGATCAAACCCTGATCAGTCATGCAGATCAGATCAGATGCACTACAAGTCAGCTACACCAACAAGAGGCAGGAAAATGGTGATGCCTTTACCTTGTTCAGTCTGTACCAAAGTCACTGTATAATTTTTTTACCTCATATATAAAAAATAATTTCCATACTAATATTCCTCACACATGCCTATTGTCCTCTTATTTTTTACTTTCAGTAAGAAATCTTTTAACAGTTTAATGTTTTCTTATCCTTTGATGTAGAGCAAAATGTCCCTTCTAAAGACAGAGTTCAAGTAAATAGAACTTCAATAACGGACTTCACAATGAATCCTATAGAAATAAACAAAGCCATGCAGTGGTTTCATTTCTTAGTTTTCTCAACACTTTGTATTTGTATTAGTCACATTTTCCAGGTATGGTCTCTGCCTCTACAACCTTTGTCTCCATTTTCTTTCTCCCTGACTCAGCTCCTTTTTAGAATTGTGTCTTCTTTGGGCATATGGCGAAAGGTGTTTCATAAACTGGGAAGAATAGCAGGTACTCATATGGAGAAAGCAGATACAGTTTTTAAGATGAATTATAGCTACAATGAAATATTTATTCCCTGAACACAGAGCTCAGTGAAAGTAAGTGACCATAGTATATCCTCATATTAAGCTGAAAGAGAGAAAAGTGCCTGGTTTAGCCACCATAAGCTACCAAAGAGAACCTTCAAGCTTCAAATTAATAAATGTATGCAGTTTTCAGGGATTCACAAATTTTCCCTTAAAAATTAACTAACCGTGTCAAAATATTTTCATCTAGACAAGTGCCTACTCCTTTAGAGCCAATTATTTTTTCCATTGTATACTGTCGAATCTGTGAAATGACAATGACCTACATAACAGAAGATCCATGGCTAAAATCTTGTCTCTGCCTAAATCAATGGAGGTTTTCCCATGACTTCAAAAGCATCATTAACTCATTGCCATCATAAAAATAGGATTTGGCAGGACTTCTAAGGTTGATACTTGGAGCTGAGCTAGGCACTTCCCCTCTTATACTTCTTTAAAATGTTCCTTTTCCTACCAGACTCACCATTACTAAAATAGTAGTTAGAAAAGCAACTTGTCACCCAGGAATCCAACAAACGAACAATAAAAATACTGGAGAAAGTTGGCACCTTCCTCTGTTTTGTTTCAGGACTTTCTCTATTTAGTGGCACAGAAGAGAATTTGTGCTGTTCTTTGTGTATTACACACAGCTAAGCAAACAGCTGTATTTAAACAGCAAACATCTAGTAACAGCCACATCAGGTTCCAGCAGAAAGATGAGTCAGGATGGTTCTTAATATGAATCCCTCCAGTAGCCAGAAAAAAAAAGAAAATGTTTTTTCCAAAGGTTCTTTAAAAAAATATGGTGTCTTCCTCTTGCTACGGGTAGGGCACAGTGCAATGGAAAACTGAAATTCTGAGGTGGATTTAAAGTGCTCTTCGGTATCTTCTGAAACTGAGGTATGTTGGGGAGATGATGCATTCAGTATCCAGAGAGAAGAAAGATACTGTTCACACAGCACTTCTACTCACTAGTCCTTGCAGCAGCAATTGTGTTGGCTTTGAAGGAAGCCAACTGTCCTGCTCTCCCAGCCAGAGGTAAAGAATTGCATTGGTGGCCACTAGAGGGAGGATTAGGAATATAGTAAATTGTGGGCAAAAGGCACCCATGATGAATCACATGGGACAACCTACAAATCCCCCACTGCTGCCAAAAGGCAACAATTCTTAGATACTGCTATGGACTAGGAAGTATAGTCCAGTTGTTATCATCTGCTACAGAGGAGCTGCCAGTATGCATCCTAAACTTTGGTGGCTGGAGGATAGGAGGGCTGACTAGGATCATGTGAAGCATACCTACAAACACAGGAAGACACATCTGTTTATTTACAGTCACCTTATTTGCCTTCTGGTTTTTAATCTCCTTACTTAAAACTTCTGATGTCCTTTATCAAAAAAGCTCCTGTGAAAAGTGAATACACCAACCTCAAGAGAATCTCAGAAGAAGCATCAGCTGAGAGAGACACACTGTGCCACAATACGTTGTATTTAACAAAAACATCTGAACATATTAAATGTACTTGAAAACAACAAAATCCATTGTGATAAAACAAATGTTCTTTCATTAAATTAAGGTTTGAAGCATGTCTGAAAGAAATGTTTTCAATTAGTTACCTAGATAATTATGTAGTAAAGAGGATCTTGCAATTCAGTTTACCCGTAGCTTGACTGCCTGGTGTCTTACCTCCAGCACAAGTTGCAGAACATTCTGACCAAGGCAGATGATTCCATGAAAAGCCAACTTCATTGTCTCCACTGCCAGTGCGAGAGATGGGAACATTGAATTTATATCTTATACCCAAATTTTGTTCCTGCAGCAGAATCTGTAGTTGAAAACAACTGGTTATACCATTAAAACAGGAAAGCAGCGGGTAACTACAGTGACATTTAATCTAGGTATGTGTTATGTCCTATGGAAGGAAAAAAAAATAAAGGAAGCCATAGTAGTTCTTTTAGGTATTCCCAAAAGAATCTGGACTAACTTCTAAAACATATGCAAAAGAAAAGTATTATTGTTTAAGGTGAGCTTTGTCTTTTTTCCTGCCCCTTAACACAACTTTATAATTTCTTTATTCTTAATGTAATTGTTCTAAAAAGCCAGTTTTCATAAAATTAACATCTTAATGGAAATTAACTTGACAGCTGAGGTCAAAGTTGGGTAAGGACATTACTGTGCAAACATGCAACAGTCCTCACTGAAATCTTGTGAGGAGCTACCTACATAGCAGTTATGAACTTAGCTCTGCTCTTGTTTGTACTTCTAGTGACTATAATAATAGCAAAAAAAGAAATGGCAACAGACTGTTGCTGAGGTCATTGTTTTCCCCTAATGCAATGGCCAATAGCATTAGCTTGGTGGAATCACACCTGTGATTCCTTTAAAGGTATATCAAAACTCTCAGTGTAGCCATATCACTGCAGGTGACATAGACGGAAGTGCAACAATCATCATGAGTTTTTGTCCACACTCACTGTTGTCCAACACTACCAGTCCAACACTAGCCTTTGATTCTCTATCAAGCTTTTCCCTTCTGTTGCTAAGAATATATTATCGTGTTAGATTTCATTCATGGCCTTGTCTTTTCTCAGGACACAAATACACATTTCAAATTTCAGAAATATATTCATTATAGCTTTACCATGACTATGAGATTTTCTGAAGTAGGGCCTAGTGCTTCCAAAGACTCTGGTTCATCTGTTGGCCTCTTGTAATGGAAAGCTGTTCCAGCAACATCAAACTTTCTTGGCCAGTCAATAGTCCAGGCACCATTAATATAGTAGTCATCCTCTTCTGATTTTAAAGCTTAAAAAAAAATACAAGCCACCTAAAAATTGGAAGCAGCATTTATAATGGAGAAGCCATTGCAAACTCATCTACTAATCTGTTAGAAATATGTGAACTTCAACTCACTATCACTATTTTTTCAAGCAATGTAAAGCCTTTTCTCTAGCCCTGGTCAAAATATCCCTCATACAGTTGGACAATATCGCCTTTGCAATAATCTTCAACATGCAGATATACTTTTCAGATTTCAACATGCAGATGCTGTATGGAACAAACTAGAATGCCTTATGCAACTTGCAATGTATCTTCAACTTTAAAACCAAGCCCATGTGCAATGTATACTGTTCTACATAAGACATATGTAGGTCTCAAATGTATAACTAATTACTAATCTAATCTTTAAATTAAGAAGTTGGGGCATGGAATAGGTATCTCAGATAATGTGCAGAGGAAAAAAAAGAAGGAACATTGAGTCTGACGTATGGTGCCAATCAGATCTCGCTTTGTTGCCTTTTTGCCCACTGTTGTTTTTTTTTCCTTCTTAAAGCACAAATCCAAGATATTTCTGCTACAAACCCAAATGCTACCTAATTAATCTGATATTTTATTATTCCTAGTTTACAGCCTTAAACCATAGAAGTACTTTAGATAAAACATAAATTTCTTAGCTAACCAACCAATTGGGCTGGAAAAGCATGTATAATTCAGGGATTTACATTTGAAATTTTATCAATAATATTAGACTGAGTTTCTAAACATGAAACTGACTTTGTATCTTAAGGTGAATATTCTGTTAATTAGATATTGACTTCTTGACCTAAGGTGAAGATTATCAAGTTATTCAGCATTCATATTTACTTTAAATAAAACACGTTCTTAAAGGCAAAATGATGGTTGGAAGTACATGATCAAACAGCCATGTCATTTTTTGTTGAGACAAATAACTGACTTTACTGGATAGGGAACAAAAAATCACAAGGAATAAGACAACTTATGATCAAGTTTTATTCTCAACTACATCTGTGTGCACAAATGGTCTACCTTAAATAGCGAAAATGTCTCGATGCCCAAATTTTCTAAAACAGATCATAGAGCATTCATATAAACAGAAGATTGTTGGAGACGCAGTAATGTTCTGTTGGTGACAGCCATATGCGGCAGGGATTAGTAACCATTTCCATCAGCGCCATAAGGTCTGAAAAAGAATGCCTTTCCATAGCTTAAATCTTATTCCATTGACCTCCCTGGACTTACTTTAGAAATACTCATGTGCTTTGAGCAAAAAAAATAGCTCTGACACATACAGTTATCTGGAATTCTCAAACTAATTCACATCCCTTATTGTCTATATAGGTTTTGTAGTAAAAGGAGGAGATGGTAAAAAAAGAGAGCACAGGAGAACAAGACAAATTGCAAGCCGTACTGTACTAAAAGAAAGGAACAGTACTTTGCTATTTATCTATTTTACACAGGTATATGAAATAACTATTTTACAGCTGAATATCACTATTTTGTTTTATCAGTGGTCCTATTTCCACATAGCCAAAACTTCTATCCATCTTGCTTTTACAAAATCTAGCTTAATTCAAAGATGGTCACAGGGTGTCCCAAAGTTACTGACACATAGTAAAGTCTCTCTTACTGTGTCACTCAATCCCAAACATTTTCTTAGCAGTATGTCTAGTATCTACTAAGAGTAAATAATGAAATTAATTCTTTATTTATATTATTTGAGACATACAAACAACAACAAATGAGACATATCTATGAGCACAGGGGAACAAACATTCTCATACATGTTTACATAATAATTCTGAAATTGTATGTATGCTGTATACACTTAAACTAATGTATATCCAGAAGCAAAACAGTTCATTTTTTACCTGTCTGACTGCCCAAGAAAAATGCATTTGCAGTCTACAAATAGATTTACCTAATGTCAGTTGTTACACACAGGTGAAGGCCACACAGTTGTGAATAGCATTCCAATAATGTAATTATATGACAATGATGATGCAGTGGCATAATGCTATTAGCATACGAGACAGAAGGAACAGGTTAATGTTCTAATCAAATCGCTTATGAGAACCTGGGAATGCAGGAAGCCCACAGAAAATTAGCACACGACACCCTGTTGCATAAGGGAAGATGTCACCCTGGATCAAGCCATTTAAGGGAAGGTAACAGCATTACTAAACACACATCTTTTCAGCAGTTCTGAAAACAGGCAATTTTGTTGTTGCTGGTTATTTGTTGGACAGATCAGTTTAAAATACTGCATTATTTATGCAGCTGGAGAAGCATGCTTTTGCTGTCACAACACTAGGAGCGATATTGGTGCCAAAATGACCTGCCAGAGACAGGGGGAGGGAGGACAGGTGCTGATTGAGCTAAATGACTTGCCAAATGTCTAACTGCAGCCTACATTTAAGGCCATGGCTTGCAAAAGAACCGGATCTTAGTTTAAAGAACCATGGGTTGTTCGTTGCAAGTTAGTTTGAAAGCCTGCTAACTGAAGTGAGCAAAGAAGAACTTTGAAGCCAGTGTGACAGCCTTTTTTTGTATACTCCCAGAGAAATTGATTTCTTAGACTGTGGTTGCATATTTAACAGCAATGCACATAAAAAAAAAAAAAAATATAGCACTATGTGTAAAAGGCTACTTTCAGCTGAATCAGTTCTCTAATCTGGTTCATGGTGTGGCTACACAAACAGCTGTTCTGGAACAACAGAGGGAACTCCGTAAAGTCGGGGAAAGACCTGCGAAGTTGACACTGCCACTAAAGAAATATCCATAAAACAACAACTTTAAGGTATGTATTTTAACATAATAAACTAATTTTTAACTCCCATTGTGCTTGTATAGTTCTTTTAAGGGAGAAGACAAATTTGAAGCCTTCCTTTCCCCAGAAAGTGGTGATCCTAAAATAGTGATGTGGTTCACACTCACAGAGCAATACATCCCATCACAAAATTAAATGGCCTCTGTGACCTAGTGTTATCTTTCATTAGGATATAATGGCACCTCTGAAAGTCAGAAACAGAAGAAACTAGTGAAGGAGAGGAATCCCCCATTTGTGTAGTCATGGCTCCTGTGGCATGAAGCAAGGTAGTGAGGAGAGAGCCTGAAACTCAGGAAACCCCTTGAAACTGTGACAAGCATATTAAAAGTGTTCATGTATCACTTCACATTTTTAGACCTGTTACCAGATGAAATACCAATGAAGTTGGCTGTATTTTTTATTTAAGCCAAAAAATGCACATTTTTCATACATTTTATATAGATGGTGCCAATCTAAATGCTTTTCCAGATCACTTTCCTCTGCTTATAAAATAGAGGAGTAACAAGTTAATTGTAGTAGCTAAAAGTTATCTTTTTTGTTCTGGTTTTCAGCTGCCTGTGGAATAGTTCTTAGCAGAAAACAGCCATGATAGGATACATTTTATCACAGAATCATATAGAATCATAGAATGTTTTGGGTTGGAAGGGACCCCTAGAGGTCATCTAGCCCAACCCCCCTGCAGTGAGCAGGGACACCACTAACCAGATGAGGCTGCTCAGACCTTGAATGTTGCCAGGGATGGGGCCTCCACTACCCCCCTGGGCAACCTGTTCCAGTGTTTCACCACCCTCATTGTAAAGAATTTCTTCCTTATAGCCAATCTAAACCTACCCTGCTTCAGTTTAAAACCATTACCCCTTGTCCTGTCACAACTGGCCCTACTAAAAAGATTGTCCCCATCTTTCCTATAGGCCCCCTTTAAGTACTAAAAGGCCGCAATCAGGTCTGCCCACAGCCTTCTCTTCTCCAGGCTGAACAACCCCAACTCTCTCAGCCTGTCCTCATCGGAGAGGGGCTCCAGCCCTCGGATCATTTTTGTGGCCTCCTCTGGACCCGCTCCAACAGTTCCATGTCCTTCTTGTGCTGAGGGCTCCAGAGCTGGACGCAGGGCTCCAGGTGGGGTCTGACCAGAGCAGAGGAGAGGGGCAGAATCCCCTCCCTCGACCTGCTGGCTACGCTTCTCCTGATGCAGCCCAGGGTACAGTTGGCTTTCTGAGCTGTGAGCACACATTGCTGGCTCATGTCCAGCTTTTCATCCACCAGTCCCCCCAAGTCCCTCTTGGCAGGGCTCTCTCCCACCACCTTTGTTTGAAATGTCAGCATAGGATATATGAGCAACCTTATCCACAGTATATTTTGACATGGAAGAGGGGCCACAGAGAGTGTGATGCTGAAAGAATAATAAGCACTATACTGCTGGAGTAGTGGTGTTATTATTCCTGAAGAAAGGAGGAAGATTGATTATATGCTGAATTACAGAAGGGTGGGTGCAGCAGAAAGAAAAGTAGGCATCCAACTGTAAAAGGTACCATTATTATCAATATAATCAATTTAGGAATTAATGTACCTAGGAGGATAATTGCCCTTCTAACTCACACAGGCATCATAATCCTTTCCAACACGTTAGCATTATGTATACCAACTACATGGAGTACTGACTGACAAAACTAGCTTCAACAGCTGCTGTTAAGCCTAAATGGGTAATAGCTTTTGGTTGTGTTCATCTGTTATTTTGCTGTACAAGTAATCAGCTAAAATAGCTAATCCAGACTAGATTGATTTTTGACTAAGAAGTGAGTATTCTTGCACTACTGTAGACAGACTGCTGCGCAAAGCAGGCTACAGAGACTTTCAGAACTGCATGTTGTCTTGAGTTCAATGAAGCCAGATTTGTACATATCCGTATTAAAAAAAAACAGAAAGTGAATTTAACACAGTCTCTAAAGAAAGAAATAATAATCTGGGAATTTTAATTTAATTCTGTGCTTTACAGCAGGTTTCCTTAATGACCTCAACTAAGCACCTAGGTTTTTTGCACCTCATTTTCCTTATCTATAAAACAGGGATTGTACCTAGTCCCTACAACACAGCAACACAGAAACACTGTGGAATTAATACATTAAATTGCCTTAAGATAAGGAGACAGTATTAGCATTTAAGTAACCATGGCTGTTGACAAATAAACATTCCAAGAATAAATGATGTTTTACAATGGCATAATCCCCCAAAATCAGAGACTTCCCAGATGGAAGACAGTACCTCAGAGTGGGACAGTAGATCATCTGAGTGTTCCTGACCCACTTCAGCTCAAGTCTGACACTCTAACTACAGTGAAGTTGAACTGATTTCGCACTGAATGGACAAGGAGGAATTACATGATGTATTTCATCAGCTCTATTCAAGAGAATATATCCTAACCAACTACTGCAACTGTATGATCACAACCTAATATTAACAGTTAACAATTCCCTCTGCTGCTTCTACTATGTGTATCATTTGGCCAAACCAGAAAATGTACCTTCAAATCACAACATAAATTCTGACTTAATTACAGCCTGCTACTTAAGCCATGCTCTTACCAATGTAGTTCTTTGACATTGCCACTTCTCTTATTTCAATGTGCACAGAACCTCTTGGAATTTGAATCACTTCCATATAGCCTGTAAGACAAAGGTAAATTTTATTTGTTCTTGTTTATGTTAATCAATATTACTCATGAAACTAATAATTAATAAATTATTTACTACTAAAAATTAGTATGAGACATGGTATTCAAATGTACTTGAACATTTTCTTTCATGTGATATAAAGGAAAACACTTTAAATTTCACACAAAATTTGAAAGTGATAGCAAGAACTTACCATGTAGTCAGGAATTCCTTTATTTAATTGCTTATAAAGCCTTTTCAACAATATCACAAATAATTAATGTATAAAATTATCTTAGGATCATAGGATAATTCAGCTTGGAGAGGACCTCAGACAGACATTTAGTTCAACATCCTGCTTTACAAGCACGGTCAGCTAGTTGATCAGAAAAATTACTCAGTGCTCTATCCTGCTGGGTCATGAAAAACTCCAAAGGTGGAAACTGTACAACCTTTCCGGGCAACCTGATCCACTGGACTGTCCTACTTGGGAAAATTTTTTCCTTCCATTCAGTCAGTACCTGATTTGTTTCAATTTATAGCCACTGTCTCTTGTCCCACCATGTACCCACCACTGTGAAGAGCCTGGCTCTGTCTTCTCCATAACCTCCTCATAGATATTGGAAGACTGATACTAGGTCCCCACAAACCTACTCTTCTCCAGGCTAAATATGAGCAGTTCTCTCAGCCTCTCCTCACAAGGGGTCAAGTGCTCCAGACCCCAGTAATCCTAGTGGTCCCTCACTGAACTGAATTGACTCCAGAGCATCAGTCCTTTTCCTGTATTCCGGAGTCCAAAACTGCTAACACTAAGATTGCAACACTTAATATTGTCTTTTTTGAGCTAAGCTTTAAACCAATTGCCCATATACACTTCCTGAGTTCTTAATAAGATGAATTTAAGAGACATTTCCAATTATTTCTATTCTAAAATTTCATGTATGACTAAATATCAGATTCTACCATAAAAATTAAAATCATACATGACATTACTCTTACTATACCACCATAACTAAATAAAAAAAGCCCCACACCAACTTCTTTTAAGTGCATTAGAGACTGTAAGAACTAAGTTATAGTAATGAAACATATTGCTGTATTTGACATAAATCCACACTAATACAGAAAAAGGAAACAATGAGGCAAAAGGAGTCTACGTGAATGACCAGCAGCAATGCTGTGCTGGAAATCAATGCAGCAATGTTATTTTCTAAATAGTCATCTAAAAGCACTGTGCAATGGAATAGAAATATATGTGCATACCTCCTCTGGGCAATGAATCATTGAAGAAACCTTCAATGGCTTCACATGTACTCCCATCTCCTCCACAAACACGACATCTATCTTCCTTAGCATCAGACCCCAAAATATTATCACAACCTACATGCTAAGAATAGATAAGAACAAACACTTTAACAGGATGATGGTGTTGCACCACTATCTCCGCAGTTTTTTTGAAGTGTTTCTCTCAAGTTTGTGATACTCAGTTCTTTTTTTTATCTACTCTGGTTTTGATAGCTGTTACCATAAGTGGATTTTCACTTACCAGGAAAAAAAAAAAATTAGAAACGAGAACAATCCACATTTTGGGTTGTTACCAAACCTTGATTAGTAAGTACTTTGTATTTTTACTGTGACTTTCAGGAAGTGATGTCATAGTGTTTTACAAACAATGTAATTACTAGTTATCGATAAATGAATAGTGATGTTTTTATGTAATAAAAACAGCTCACTGTGTTCCACCTATATTGCTTTGTTAAACTAAACATCTGCTGTGTTTTCCTTAAACATTTATGCATCATAAATAGTATTATTGTTCCCAAAGGCATTTACAGCTTCATAGACCATATTTCCACATCCTCCAGGCAAAACTTGCAATTATTTTCATAAGTTTGAATGTAAAGTGTAAATGACTTCACTGTAAGAATGAAAGCAGAATGAAATAGTGAAAGGCTGAATTACATGCTGTATTAGACAGGATTCAAAAGACTTTGGAAAAAAGAGATGTCTATAACTGATCATAAAAAGTACATTACATTTCTGATAATCTACTTGAGAAATCTATGTACAGTGAACAATGATTAGCTCCCTCTAACTTATTAATTCAACCCTATTACAAAGCTAATGAAAAAGAGACAGCTGGATCCTTAAAAAAAAAAAAGACAGAGAACGAACATTGCAGCTTGCCAATTTTTTCCAGGATATATACAAAAAAGGAGGCAGCTGCATAACTTTGTTTACTGTCTAGCAATATTATCTACCATGTTGTAAACAAGTAATACACGGGCCAAAAGAGAAGTTAAAACACTTAAATAATTGACAAAATAGTATTATTCTAGCCATTTGCATTTTGACTTTCTGATTCACCAAGAAGACAGAGGCCCAACTTTATTATATAGCTCATTCTAGAATTGAGATTTAGTCTGATTATTAGTTTTAGAAGATTTCTCAGGACTACTAAAATCTTCTTATGTATAAAGTATGCCAGAATTCCACGGGTCATTTCTTGTGCTTTTTTTCCCATTAGTTTACTAATATATGACAAATGCTTTTGATCTCATCATGTTATTCAATAAACATACATCTTCAGCCCTCAGTTTAGCAAAACATCGGGTTAAGCTTTAGTTATGTTAGTGGTTTCAGTGAAATCATATCATTTTTAGAGTCACTGGCACTATTTAGATGCCTAGACTTAAGCACATAATTAAACACATTGCTAAACTGAAGAGGCAGTAGGATGTATATAACCAAAAGTATGGCACAGACCTCCAGTTCTATGCAAATTTATGTAATTCAGTTCTATAGGAATCTTACAAGATAACCAGTTTTTTAGTAAAGGGCAAATACTTGTATCTTTATACGATTTTTTTTTGCTACACAGCAATAGTGACAACTTTCTGTTTCAATTACATTAACAGCAGAATTGAACAAGCTAGAGACAAACAGATTAGTATGTTCACATTTACTGTTTTTCAGCCAGAGTGGTGTTCTAATTGGAAAGATGGAACAGGCCTTGGAACAGTGCAAAGAATCTGTTAATCTCCTGTTGCCCTTTCCATCGATTCTTCAACATAAACCACAAAGCAAGAAAAAGGAAGACAAAATGAAGGATTCTACGAAAGCCTGTGAGAAGCTACTGAAATTCAAACAATTTGTCTCATTTATGCAATACCTTTTTTATCTTTTTATCTCAATTGTACTCTTTCATTAACAACTTGACCTGTCAACATTTCCATTTCATATAAGTAACAAACAAGTACTGCAATTAAATGTAGGAGATAGCAGACACAACAAAGTAATCCATAAGTACTTATAAAACATTTGTAACCTTGCATTCTCCATTGATACAGATATCCAGTGAATCAGCATTGCACTGAGTCCCATCTATTACTGCAGGAGCACGTTCAGTGTAAAAATTATAACCTTCAGCCAAGCAGTTTAATGCACATGGTTTAACCCCACCTGGACAACAAAAACGAATGAAAAAAAAACCCAGCAGAAATCTTGAAAAGTTAACAATTGGTTAAAAATATGTATGCATAAGCAGATCTGAAATTTATAAGCTTATCTCATACCTGACACATATAATGTATACACTTTATTTAACTTCCCTTTATTGATTTCTCTACTTGACTCTTCTTTCTTGCAAAAAAGATAATTTCGCATAGTAAGATATGGCAAGGTTGGCTGGCTCCATAACGATTCCATAATGTTAACACAACCCTAATGATTATTGAACAATTTAAAACAATAAGGATACCACTTCACCATTTGAAAAACAAGAATAACAAAAGAATGTAGTGCTAGAAGTATATCAGGGTAAATTTCAAAACCAAGATCAAACTATTTCAGTTAGGAATTTAGTCCTATTGAGTTATACTACAGCTTAGACCACATGAGCAAAATGATGCTTTTTAGGCTTTTAATCTAAAAAACTAAGAGTAAAACCATTCAAGTCAATAAAATACAAAACCACAAGGGGAACATGGACTAATTCACTCAGGTTTTAGAATAGGAAAAAACAAAATAATAAAAGGGCAACCTACAAACTTTGAATGACAACAGAAACGTAACTAAACTTGATTAAACTGTCTCAAAGAGAAAAAGAAATTACAGCCCTCTTCCCTGCTGCAAAATACCCTTCTATTGCACAGTGCAATTATTTATAATTCAATTACTGAAGTAATCTTTAGGGACTCTTATAAATGCTTTCACTTCTTTCTCCTTTTCCTAGTATTCTGACCTTAAGAAAGGAAAATTTATTGTAAGGGTTTAGTTTTTTTTTTTTACAGATTACCTATGGAATGTCTAATTCTATTGTAACCGCAGGTGAAGAGGGGCTCCAGATTTTTAAAGTGGAGTCCCTAAAATGATGCTCACTCCCCTTCACAGTAAACCAAAATTCTACCAGAATAGAGACGACTCTTTTGCAACATTTTCAGCAATTGACTAAAGTACAAGCTTAGCAAACTTAGCTCACTATATCTCAGTCAAAGCTTTCTATTTACAAACATTACTCTCTATATAGCATTTATGTAATTTTGAATACTTCACATACGATAACATTTTTGCAAAGCTAACCATTACCTCCAGTGTAGGGTTTCCAGTTATAATACTTTCCCCGGAAAGGCATATTGTCAAAATCTGCACATTGCTTTTCTCGAAAATCACGGGCCCCTGAAGGACATGGCTAAAACAATAAGACAAAAAAAGGTTAATTTCTTCCAAATATCAACATAAAAGAAATGCTTATATTGCAAACATAATCATGGAAAAAAACTAGGAGGTGGTTCCCTGCTTTATTTTGTGGCAGATTCTGAAACTTGCTTCATCACTTTACAGTTGAAGTGTCTATTTTGCAATCTTAGGGCTGGCATGAAGTAGCTGAAGTAATTTAAACAGAGGTATTACATAACAGTTTCCATAAAATTGGACAATCAGAATCACGTCAAACTATGCTTTATAATCAATCAATCAGATACCTCCTTATAAACACACATTAAAAACAGCTGAAAAAATTAAAATCATTTTGGTAAGAGCTGTAGGCTCAGTTATACTGTACTAAGCAGTTGTACTGAAACATGTTACTAAGACTTCAAGAAAAAAAATTAAAACACTTTCTAAAGAGCTGTATCACCTCTGCTTACTTGCAGCCTTGACAAAAGCATTGTGTTAAGGCTAAGAATGAGAAAAGATATCATGTTTGGCTCCGATTTTTATGTCTCCAAGCGTGAAGAAATAAAAATTGCTTTCATTTAAATTTTCATTACTTTGCATTACCAAATACAAAACTGTAAAAAATCTCCTTTCCTTGGAATGAGGGTAGATGTAAGTGAAATTCAGTTTGGAAAGAATTATAGAAGAAACAGAATTCTTTGCTATTTCTCACATTTTTCATCAGCAGGTCTGAAATAATAATGACAACTAATCTTGAATACACACAGAATTTACAGAGCACATTAAACATTGTTATCAATGTTTAAGTACCTTTTGAAATCACAAGCTTCATCAGACAAAGTGTTTGAAATACAAATTAAAATAATTTTTAGACTAAAAGAGAAAAGAATTTGTTTGACAGAAATCAGTGGTGTTAATAAACATTATTATTTTATGAGCAACAGAAGAGTCTATTTTATGGAAATTTTAGTCTTCCTATGTATCTAAGCCAGTTAGCAGTGTTCAGGAATCTGAAATGCATTCAAGTGAAAGGGTCTCTATCAACACGGATGATAAAAATTTACTGTGCGATGCAAATATTAACATAATAATTATTATTCTCAGTATACATTAATCAAGCTCTTAGAACAGCCAGCCCATTGTAATATGATTCAGAAACTGGAAATTTTTTCTTCAATTTTGAAGCTGTTGCAATACAAATTAAAACAGTGAACATTAGACAGCATTTAAATTTTAAATTTTCTCTAGAAATCACTCTATTATCTCCTGCTAATGCAAATACATTTTTGAGTATAATACATTTACTGGTGGGAAAAAAAAAAGTAGTGTAACTACTGCAATAATCCTTCAGATGACAACAGTGAGAATAAAAAATAACTATGTAAATAAAACAGTAAGAATTTTTAAAAGTTTTTTTTAACAGTAACACAAATTAAATTTGTCTCTTCGCATCATATTCTCCAAGCAGTAGAAGGGTCAGTCTTTATCCACGTCAAAGCTTGAGTCCAAATCTCTCTGATACTAGCTACTGCATCCTATTCTTCAGTCCTGCTAGCTTAGGTACTAATTGATATGGCTGGTATTCTAACTGCACCAAGTTCCCTTTACAAGTTAATTAAATCATTCCCACTAAAGAAATAATTTTTCTAAATATTTATACTAGGACAAAACAATAAAATATGAAGATGAGTAAAGAAAGATCATGACTTCCATATTTATAGCGTTAAAAAAATTCTTGCAATCTGATCTTTGAGATGTAGTCTTACTTCTCTTGTTTGATGGTGATCTCGTATGTATTTTGAGGCAACAATATCACTTCATAAATTACCTGGATAATGGGAAAGAGTACACCCTCAAAAACTTTGCTGATAAGACGAAACAGGGAGGAGTGGTTGATATACCAGAAGGTTGTGCTGCCGTCCACTGGGACAGGCTGGAAAAATGGGCCCACAGGAATCTCTGGAAGTTCAACAAGGAGAAGTGCGAAGTCCCACACCTGGGGAGCAACAACCCCATGCTGGGGGCCAACCAGCTAGAAAGGAGCTTTGTAGAAAAGGCCCTGGGAGCCCTGGTGGACACAAAGCTGAACATCAGCCAGCAAGGTGCTCTTGTGGCAAAGAAAGCTAATGGTATCCTGAGCTGCAATAGGAGTGCCAACAGCAAGTCCAGGGAGGTGATCCTTCCCCTCTACTTAGCACTGGTGGGGTCGCAGCTATAGGACTGTGTTCAGTTCTGGGCTCCTCAGTACAAGAGACACATGGCCATACTGGAGAGAGTCCAATGAAGGGCCACGAAGGGCCTAGAGCATCTCTCATATGAGGAAAGATTGAGAGAGCTGGGACTGTTCATCCTGGAGCAGAGAAGGCCCTAGGGGGGATCTCATCAATATGTACAAATATTTGAAGGGAGGGTGTAAAAAGGATGGAGCCAGACTCTTTCCAGTTGTGCCCAGTGAAAGGACAGGAGGCAATGGGCACAAATGGAAACACATGTTCCTCCTAACATCACAAAACTTTTTCTTACTGTGGGATTGACCGAGCACTTGTACAGGTTGCCTAAAGAGGTGGTGGAATCTCCCTCCTTGGAGATATTCAAAGTCCATCTGGACACGGTCCTGGGCAACCTATTTGAGGTTTGAGCAAGAGGAACTGTACAAGATGATGTCCAGCAGTCGTCTTCTAAGCAGAGCAAAGTCTTTTACCCTATTACATATATATTCAGTTTTTTCTACCATTTAAACTGCTAAAATCACTGTTAGTATCCTCTTTTCTTCTTGAACACAGCTTCGGCAGCCTGACAGAAAACCTACTACACACAAGTATGAATAGTCTACAACCTCACTGCTGACAAGAACAGCAGACAAGGCTGGGAATACTTAGGAGCAGCTAAAGGAACTATGGGAGCAAAGCCTCTCATACAATGTTCCTGCTTTCTTGATATTTTATCTGGTTTTGGTAGTCCTGCAGACTAAATCCTGATTTTCTATACTGCAAGTACTGTTAAATTAATTTCACAAACTAATATACCAAGATATCAAAGCTTTTACATAACCAGGTGTCTTTGGCTCTAAAAATGTGTCGTGGTTTAACCCGGCTGGCAACTAAGCACCACGCAGCCGCTCGCTCACTCCCCCCCTCCCTCAGTGGGATGGGGGAGAGAATCAGGAAGGAGAAAAAGGTTAGAGCCGAGGGCTGAGATAAAGACAGTTTAATAAGAGAAAATAATAATAATAATAATGAGAATGATAACAGAATATACAAAACGAATGATGCACAATGCACTTGCTCACCACCCGCCGACCAATGCCCAGCCCGTCCCGAGCCGCAATCACTCCCCGAGCCGCGATCAGTCCCCAAGCAGCGATCACTCTCCCCGCGACCGACCCGACCGACTCACTGAACTGACTGAGCCCCCCCGAGCATGACGTTCTATGGTATAGAATAGCTCTTTGGTCAGTTTGGGCTAGCTGTCCTAGCTGTGCTGTACTCCCAGCTTGTTATGCACCTGCCCGAGCAGGAGAAGCTCAAAAAGTCCTTGAGCAGTCTCAGCACTACTTGGCAACAACTAAAAACATCACTGTGTTATCAACATTCTTCTAGCACTAAATCCAAAGCACAGCACTATGCTAGCTTCTGTGAAGAAAATTAACTCTATCCCAGCTGAAACCAGGACAAAATGCAAATCCATCAATTCACAGGCAGATTTGGTGACCTTTGCAATAAAAGACGTTTCCATTTTAGTGGCTAAGTCCTCTCAGAAAATACTGAAATATTGACAAGTGCTATCCCTCATCTCAGGATCTTGCTCTTTGTCCAAATCATTAGTTTTAATCCAGCTTTCAGGTGGATTCGGTAGTTTTCAGGCAGTCCTCCTGAAGACCGCAGTTACCAAATGATAGCCTGAAACCTGCACCATCCTTTAATCTGAAGCATAAAATGCAACTTGTAAATTTGTTGTTGCATAATTTTCCTGTCTTTTTCAGTATCTCATCGATTCCTGAGCAGAAGTAAAGCTAAAGGCTATGACCTCAAGAAATGCATTCAAAATTGTGCTTGACAAACCTGATCGCCTTCTACGACAAAGTAACCTGCTCAATTGATGTGGGGCTAGTGGTGGACACCGTCTGCCTGGATTTCCCCAAGGCTTTCAATAGTTTCCCACAGCCTCCTCCTACAGAAACTGATGTATTACAGTCTGGACAAGTGGTCCATGCAGTGGGTGGGGAACTGGCTGATGGGCAACACCCAGAGGGTGGTGGTAAATAGCTCCTTTTCAAACTGGCAACCTGCTACAAGCGCAACAGGTGCTACTGGGCCCAACACTCTTCAATATCTTTGTAAGTGATCTGGATGATGGGGTCCAGTGTAGCCTGATTAAGTTTGCTGATGATACCAAATTGAGTGGGGAAGCAGACACTTTGGAAGGGATAGCCACCTTGCAGGAAGACCTCGATAGGCTGGAAGAGTAGGCTAACAAGAACCTTATGAAGTTCAACAATGACAAGTGTAAGGTTTTGCCCCTGGGAAACCATAATCCAGGAGTGCATCACAGCCTGGGATCTACCCGGCTGAGGAGCAGCTCTGTGGAAAGGGACACAGGGGACCTGGTGGACAACAAGCTCAGTATGAGTGAGCAGTGTGCTGCTGTGGCCAAGGCGGCCAACGGGATGCTGGGTTGCATCAACAAGGGTATCACCAGCAGAGATAAAGAAGTCATAATCCCACTCTACTCAGTGCTTGTCAGGCCATACCTGGAATATCGCATTCAGTTCTGGTCCCCACTACGTAAAACAGACGTGGACAGGCTGGAGGGGGTCCAGAGAAGGGCCACCAAGATGATCAAAAGGCTGGGAAGCCTGCTGTATGAGGAAAGGCTGAGAGAATTGGGTTTGTTCAGCCTTCAGAAAAGAAGGCTTTGGAGAGACCTTTTCACCATGTTCCCATATTGATAGGGTGGCTACAAAGAAGATGGAGGCTCCCTTTTTACAAGGAGTCACATGGAAAAGAGGGGTAATGGGTACAAGTTACTCCTGGGAAGATTCTTATTGGACACAAGAGTTATATTTTTCACAACAAGAACAATCAGCCATTGGAATAATCTCCCCAAGGAAGTGGTATATTCCTCAACATTGGACACTTTTAGGATTCAACTGGACAGGATACTGGGCCATCTTGTCTAGACCATGCTTTTGCCACAAAAGGTTAGACCAGATGATCCTTGAGGTCCCTTCCAACCTAGTATTCTATGATTCTATGAAAATCATAGGTATAGAAATGCAAAATAGTTACTGCAAGGTAAGCTACAATATGCATTTGTAAAATGTCAGTTCCTCAGCACTGTCTCTTTGCGTATGTACTCTTTTCCCAAGGTAAATGTAGAATAACTGCTTCTCTTTATGAGGCAAGATATTTCACTCTTTCATGCACTTACAGTACATTGATAACTCTTCTCAAGCAACAGGCTGCTTGTGTTTCCAAATGCTCTTTTAGAAGACTACAAATCATAAGACAGGATTCTAACAAACGTATAAGAACTTAAAATCGTGTCTGAAGAAGGTCCTGAGAAGATGATGATGAAATAATTAAAATTTTGAGTTAAAAAACCCCATTCACTTTAATAAGAACATAAAAAAAATTAAGACTGAAGCAAAAATAAATTGTCTAAAAAGTGTTAACAAAATATCGAACTAACATTGATGTGACACCAAACATCTTACCTCACAGAAATCTGTTTATCTTGGAGCTTAAAGTCACGCAGACTTCAGTAATTTAACTCACTGTGTTTCTTATTAACAAAGGTCTATACTACACCTCACAGAAGATGAGAAACACAGCCAGAGGGGTGACAGTTGAAACTCAGGTACTGTTCTGAGACATAGCTCCTTGCATGAATGCATTTTAGAAGAAATAGGCTTTAAAGTATTAAAATTAGGAAATCAATGAACAGTATATATGTGAATGTATTCATAATGGAAAGAACCAACAAAAAACATTTGCCTACATTCTATTAAGGGAAAAGACTTAAGACAAAGAATCTTTTAAAGGTATGTATAGACACATACATTTGTTTAGGTAAACCATTCACAGAACTTATAAGCAAAACATGTTTTTTACCATATAAAAAAATTAGGAGGTTTTTACAGTTCTAGATGTATATCAAATTAAGCTTCACATCCTATATATATTTTAAATCAGGCAATCTGTTACTTCAACTGAGTAATGATGTACCTTGTAATTCTATCAGCATTTTGTATTTTTTTTAAATTAAGAATGCTTTGGTTGGAAAAATAAATACACTTTTGTAACAGATAGTGTGGGTAGTGGTAGAAAAGAAGTTTTCTGATCAGTGAGTTCTTTCTACCATCCTTTTGTTTCCAGAACTCATTAGCTAATGCTCTGTTCTGCTGATCTCAATGTTTCCATTAGCAGATGCCTTTTGAATTAAGAAGTCATATATGGCTTTGGAAGTGTTTGATGAGAAATAAGCCTAGTAGGACTGCGTGTGCTGTTTCCAAAGAATTAAAATGGTCAAAAGAAAGGGCAACAGAACTAATTAATCTCTAAAAGAAAAATTAAGTCAAAATGAAGTTTTTTTGGTTTATGAATAGTAGGAGCTTTAGGGAGTACTACTTTGAAAATTACAGACAGACAATGAATGTTGACACTACAAAATAAACTTCAACAGAAAAGATGTACAAACAACACATTTTTCATAAAAACAATGACAGATTTGCATGCTTTTAACGGTTACATTAATCAAACATACCATTCCATTAAAAACGTCAAGCGCTAAGGACTATCATAAATCTTGAAACAAAATCCACTAGTCTCAGCAATTCTTAGTTATGTAGAACTTTAAATGTTACTACAAAAGAAATAGACTACAATCATCAAAACCATTAAGGCAGTAAATTTAAACTTCTGTAAGTACCAATACATTTATGCACTGGAAAATCATACCCCAAAAATATGCTAAAAAAATTATTCATAGTCAAACTGTAAGAATGTAATTTCCAAATTGCCTGGCTTTAGTGTGCAATTGTTCAGAATTTGTTTTAAGACCTAGACAATGAAATGCAAAGTTTCCTTTCCAATTTCTTGTTTAAATTATTGATTGAGATCTGAGTATAGGTAAAGAATGAATATTTTGGAATAGAGGACTATAATTTTAAAAGATTTTGATAAATTGGAGCAGTGGTTTCAAATAAAGCAATGGATGCAAATTACTTGAGTAGGAAGAATCAGCTGTGCAAGCACAAGCTGAGGAATGACTTCCTAAAACAGCAGCTCTTAAGAAAGGGATTTGAGCATTATGGATCAATACATACTGTCACTCCTGTAAGAAAAATGAATGCAATAAATGGAATCCCATCACTAAGATGGCAGACTATATTCTAAGTCTGACAAGGTATCCCTGACAGGCCTCAGCTAGCATCTGGTGCAGAGGTTTGGGCGCCAAACTTCAAGAGATGTGCGCTACTGGAATCCCGAAGACTATTAACACAGAGACTGTCTAGTGTAAAGAAGACTATGAAGAGACATCACAGTAGTCAGCAAACACAGGAAAGGTTCCCACAGAAGGAGGGAAGCTGTCTTTTTAATGGGGAGAGAGTAAGCAAGAGTCTTGAAGGATGGGAAAACATACACTATATTTTATGAAAACTGTCCTGACTGTAAGGATATTGAAGAATTCTAAAGATATCTTCCGGACTGGAGGTATTTCAGAACAGATCAGATGCCTAACCATCAGTTTAACGACAGTTGATTTTGCCTTTGAGCCAGGAAATAGCCTGAATGGCCTCCTCAGATACCTTCTAGTTGTCCATTCTGTGACCCTATAAGCTTCCACTCAGTAATAAACAAAGAGAGAATAAGGGAAGCAAACCTAAGTAAGAATAAAACTGTGTGAAAAATGTCTGACAATAAGAAATAACATAAGAATAAAACAAGTCATAGCAACATTTAAGTGGTATCATAGGTAGTTATGGTACAACTGTTAATGAAAAAAACATTAAAAATTTTTGTATATTTGTGAGGGAGCAGGATTACATATTATGTAAACTTTCTTGTATACTAGTTACTGTAGCAGATGCTAAATAATATCTATTGGAGAAATACATTTTAAGTAAGAATGCCTGGACAACTACCTCACAAGAGTCCTCGAAGACTTGAGGGAGGAGGGCTCCAGTGTTCAAATGTGTATTTTTTAATAAATCTTAGACTGTGTGCACAAACTGAAACAGTGTAATGTGAAGAGGTCATCATTTGAAAACGACAAATAGAATATTCTAGGTTACACTTTGCCTGATATCAATCCCAAATAAACAGAAATGTTGGCAGAGGTCTAACACATTTCCTGGCTGTGTGAACAGAGCAGCTGTGATTAGCAGTAGGAAAGTAATTTTTAATTTGGAAATTTTTAGTACTACCTAATACTTAGAAGAACCTACACAGAGAAGTTTGCAGATCTAATACTTATGATAATTAGTAATGATCATAAACCCAAGGTTTTTTTTCAAGGAATCAGCACATTAACTATTGGGTTTTTTCCTGAAATATTATCAAAAGATAAACAACACCTCTATGTACAAATTCTCCCACTGTTATGAACTTTCTTGATATAAGAAGAAAATTAAGATTAATTTGAAGCTAAAATAATATGAAGGCATGTTTAGATTTGTAGTGCTACTGACTTAGAAACTTACTAGTGAAATTCTTCATTGGTGTGCACTTTTTTCTGGTTCAATTTTTAACTTATTTGAACTTGTAATTTAGGTTCATTATTTGATTTTATACATTTATACTCTGCCCCATCCCCTCAGTGGTAGTTCATTATTTGGTGGGCTCAGCATTAAATAAAACTTCATGATCATTCTGGTAATACAAGAGCCAGCAGACACTTGATGGCAAAACAGCACATTAAAACACATCAAAGTAATACATTTTCACAGAACGTATGAGAGGACTGTGTAACACATTAGCACTGGAAGTTATAAAGGTATAAAAAGGGTAAGAGTGTTTAAAAGTGGATTCACGGAGGATACTTCCATTTGTGGCAGTTAATATGGTACAGATACGATGTGGATCTCAAAAAATCTTTAGACACCGAGCTTCTGGAAACTCATATAGTATATCCACAGAAAAGTCATGCCTTGGCTGCTAAAAGTTTATAATTTTTCCCTAAACACCTGTAGTTGACCACTGATGGGAGACAAGACACTGGGCTAGACAGACCTTTGTTCTGATGTGTAATGCTCCTTGTTCACCTTTAACGTTGATGCTCAAGCTGAACTCACTCCAGGCCTTAATGCAAAGGCACCAGCTGGGCATCACGTTGAGATGGGGATTCTAACATTTAGCAGAACACAAAGGGTGCCTGCAATACAGAAGTGCCCTACAGAACTGTTTGCCAATAAAATGCTGAATTCACAGCTTTTCTGAACTAGGAAAAACATATCCATTGCTGCTAAAATGTAAAACAGACAAGTTGACTACACTTTTACAGCGGAACAAAATTTACTTACATCAGTATTACAGGAGCGATACCGCTTCCTTTCTCCAAGACAATATTTGCCTCCACCTGAAGGCCTGGAAAAACACATTTTATGTATGTATTAGTACAAACACAAGTTCATGCGATATACTAATGCATTACTAGTATAAACACAAGTCCAAGAGCTATATATTACGGAAATAAAAATAAAATTACATGGAATTTTTAAGGTGAGATTTTAAAATATTTTATTTAGCAAGAATTGTAGCATTGACTTGAATTGGAACAGATACAAAACAATATGGGGTACTTGAAATTCATCACTTCTATAGTATTCATCTAGTTTGCATAGATCCCAAGCAATACAGTTTAATTGTATTTTGAACATACTAAAAAGACATTGGTTTTAATTATTCGCTTGCTTTGTAAAACCAGAATGAGAAATGTGTAAACAACCTATGTGATACTTTTTAGAAAAAAATCTTGTCATATTATACTTCAATATATAACAAAATGAAGAAACACTGCCTGCTAAATAATGGAGCCAGCAAAGACTGCTTCTTCTAGTTCAAGAATCTGATTCTGATTTGAATTAAGCAGAATTAAATCTGAGGAAACTCCAGAGTAAGCAGGTTCTATTAGTGTGAATAAGACATTGGGTCCTAAATTCCCAAACTGCTGAAGAACCTTATCTATCTTCCACAGAGGTCAAATAATGAAATAACATTGACTTAAATGGAAGACTAATCAGACATCAGCTCTTTGGCTCATAACTTGAAAGCAGAATGGAAAAAAGTTCTGTGCTTGTTTTACAAAAAGAAATACAAGAATTTAACATTAACTAAAAAGAAAATACTATTTTACACATTACAGATATTTAACCAGGCAACACTATCCTTGAACCAAAAGGAGGTTTTTTCCTAACTGCAGACGTATTCCTCCCCAAATGCATTTGCTTGCTGTACTGTTAAACATTTAATCACCTTTCAACACACCAACCCATATATGTGGTGACAGAAGTAGTTAGAAAATCTTAGGAAATTACTCATGCTCCAAACAAACATTTCACTAGCATTTTTACATACTGCTGTGAAAAAACCCATGAATTTAATTTATTATTCTCTCAGTAACATAGTCTGACATGTTATCGATGCGTATGGACAATTTTTGCTTTTGAATCCATTCAATAAGTAGTCCTATTTGCCAGATTGGATAGTTATTGCTAATGACAGGAGGTGAACAGACTACCTTAAGCAGCAGTAACGTGGCATTATGGTGTCTGTCTTGCAGAGCGCAGTGGCTGACATACAGCCTAGCTTGCAAAACATGGGTACAAGATACAAAGAATCTAAGCATACAGAGAGAAGGTAAGAAAGGAATGAAGCCACAGAATGGATTTTCATGAAGGAAGCACAAAAGCTTAATGTTTTCAAGAAGAAGTGGTCTTAAAAACTAATAATGGTGATGGAAATCGTGATTATGGGACATGACAAGAACAGAGTAAATAAAACTAACCTTCTGCAAAGACCTGTAGCTGTGATGATCTAATCAGAACAGGGCAAGCAACAACAGAAAAAAGCAATGAAGCAATGAATTCAGCAAAGGAAGTAAGTAAGCACTCCTCATCTGAGAAGCGCTGGTGACAGAGAGAGGAGCACTTACCTGACAGACCTTCTCTGGAACAGTGCTCAGGACATTGGAAAGCAGACAGATGACAGGACCAGTACAGATACACACAACAGATCAAGCTGTAGTGGAGAGGTTGGCCCCTCTTGAGAGGGAGTAGGTGGACCAATAGCAAGTAGTGGCAAGGAGAGAAGTTGCTGAATTGTTTTAAGAGTCAGAGGGAAGTCACAACTAAGTGTTGGACATGACAGCATATAAATGTACTGTATGCAACATAATACTACTAACTATGGTTTATATGTAAACAGTTGTATGCAAAATCTTGGAAATACTGTATTCAGTTTTTAATAAGTAACTGGCAATAGTTATTTTATATCCTAGACAAGCACCAGAGGTAATATGTCTTAAGAAAGAAATCTAAGGCATAATTTAAATATATTTTGCATGAACAGCAAGTTGCAGAAAGAAAACCATTCTGGTTACTGCTAAATATAAATCCAGCTATCTTTACAGTACATAAGATACATTAAAAATGTTAAAAGTATGTCTAGTGAATGCCTCCTGTTTAAGTTTTCTGTCTGCTATTTTGAAGACAAATGTTGGCAAACTAACAAAACATTTTTACAGATAACATGTGAAACCACAGTTCTGAATAATTTCCAAATGTGTCTTTTTGTTGGCTCCGGCTTACTTTAGCTACTTACGCTGGACTGTCACAGTGTCTTATAGATGAGGAGACTCCTCCCCCGCAGGTCCTGCTGCACTCTCCCCATATTGACCATGGACCCCAACCCCCATCTATGCTCTGGGGCCAAGTGCCAAAAGGTACGCACTCTCCCTGATAACACCACTGAAAGATTTCACAAAAAAAACATAAAATTAGCTTCCAGGCTGACAGAGTTATCAGGACAGAAAAATATAAGGGTCAGGCAATGACCAATTATAGGCATTAGCATTCTCTGTATAGATAACGAGACTAATATTTTACTTTTTCTAGCCATGTTTAGACATTGGTGAGGGTGTGTGTGATTTGTTAATTGTCTTCACTAAGTCCTGAATTATAGGTCCCTAACACACACCAGAAGTTAAAGCAAGCTTAAAATAAAGATTTTTTTTTTTCCTCTTCATACATCCTCCTTAAAGTTTCACATTAAAGGAACTGCAATTTGCTTACATTCTTTTGAACACTAAGATTAATTTCTAAGATTAGGTTAATAAATTAAACACCCTCCACTTAGGATTCATGTAGGGGCTTCATTATGCAAAATGAAAAATTCTCTCCAGTAGTATTTTTAAGAAAGTATTCCCTTACATTTTAAAAAAGAAGATCTGGACAAGGTTACAATGGAAGAAGAATTTGTTGCAGCACTTCATTTATACTAATCCTACAGACATAATAAAAAGTAGTGCCAAAGAATTAGACATAGTACAGAAAACCATGTGCCACTGTTCAAGGCCACTTGTTCAGGGACAGAATGAACACATGTACTTCACTCATGGAAACACTTAAAACTTTGCAATATTGTTACTTACAAAGAACATACAAAATGACAGACAATTCGCACAACTGTCTGATAAAATAAATTTTTAATTTCCTTAGTCAGAAACCTTTTTCAATCCATTCAGCAATAATCCTGGAGCCCAGAGTTAGATCCACATTCTGGTGTCTACTGGATGACTGACTAGCTCAGTTAGATATCCCTTTCCCACTGTTACAGGTTTAGGTGACGGAGTAGAGCACAGCCTCAGGTCTACTGTGACCTGAATCTGCGCATTTCACCTCCAAAAGGTGGGCATCTGCTGCTTAACTTCCTTGAATTCCTGTAACAGACACAGTATTGACCCTTTCAAAAAAAGAAACCCAGGCAACTTCTCTGTCCAAAATCAGCCATATGAATTTGACAAAAAGCACTGAGACACACACAGAAGAGATGGACAGGTAGACATACCCCTGTCCACCCATAACCACTAATGGAAGACTCAGTGTTGACTTCATACTGTTAAGTACAGCAAAGCCAAGTTTTCTCTTCTCCTGAGTCCTAAGGCTCACCTAAACCCTCAGGCCCAGCAATGTGGAACACACGTAAACAAGTAAATACAGCCATTCACAATGACCTGAATTACTCTAGATTTTTCTGAAAGCTACTGAAAAGATAATTTAACCTTCAGTCATTACTCTGAAAAAAAGACTTAATAGGAGTTTGATATGAACAAGGATTGTAAAGAGTGTTAATTGAAGAAAATGAATAAAAATCTGTATTTTTCCAGTAGAAATTTCATTTTGAATAAAAGGTACTTCTAGACTGTCAAACGTGCCAGTCTTAAGTGTGTAGCTCTCAAGAACATACATTAAACTGATATATTAATAGTAAATTGTGAGCTTATCATCAGCAAATGCACCCAGATACAATATAATATTGCATATGAACACATTACCATTTGATATATTTCCTTATTATATTATTTCCTTGTTATTTTCACAATAATAAGTGAAACCTGTAGCATTATTTTTCTAGCCACATTCATTCTTGTTTCTTCTCTCAAAGCATTTTTACCCTCCATGACCTCTTTTTTCTCTGTATGTGCTGTACCTGTTTTAAAACACAGCTATTACAGTCCACCACATTTCTGTTTATAAGCTTCATCCTCTATCAGTTAGAGAAACAAAACTCAATCATTAATGTGTCTACAGAAAAGACAAAGAAGACTATTTGAAATCTCAAGTTCAAAATGCATTGACTTTTCTGTCAGGTCTGTCCAGGACAGAGTTTTCCTCATAGCCACCCATATGGTGCTGCATTTTAGTTTTGTGACCAGTGCGGATAACGCACCGATGTTTTAGCTATTCCTGAAGAGTGCTTGAACACCATCAAGGCTTCCTCAGTTTCTCAACCTGCCACTCAAGTGAGTAGGCTGGGGCTGGGCAAGAGGTTGGGAGAAGACACATCAGGGACAAGACACAGCAGGTACAGCTGACCCAAACTGTCCAAAGGGATATCCCATACCCTATAACATCATACTCAGCACAGGAAAACTGGAGGTGGGGGCGTTTCTAAAGCAGCCACTGCTCCGAAACTGCCTTGGGCAGCAGTCTGCTGGTGGGAAGTAGTAAGTGATTGCCTTTGGTCTCTTATTCACATTTGATTTCTCTTCCTTTCACTTACTAAACTGTCTAGCTCAGTCCATGAGTTTTTCTCACTTTTGCCCTTCTAATTCTCTCCCCCATCCCGTGTGTGTGTGTGTAGTGACCAAGTGACTGGGTGGGGGTCAGACTGCTGTATGGGGTCAACCCACCACACCATTCTTCAGAAAAAAACCCAAAACCAAAGACACAAGGTTTCATGGAACAGGCATCCATCAGAGGAATGTACCCTTCACATGAAGCTTTTCTTAAATCCAGACAGTCTGCATAGTGGACTCAGATTTTCAGCTAATATAGATAATCCATGTGGCATACAGTTTTGCAATGCCGCTAATGGTACAAATATGATGGAAGTATCCGTGTGAATTACACGAGGGATTAAAATCTTCTGGTTTTCTTCTCATTATAGTGATAAACTAAGTGATAATGATTTTATTAACTAAAGACAATAATCTCCTTGCAGCATTGTATTAAAGACGCTACACAAGTACACGAACAGTTATCTAATGCTAAAGTCAAAAGCTAAAAATTAAAATGCTTCTTAGAGTAAAAATGTATGCTAATAATTTAATTAATTAATAATTATTAATTACATTTTATATGTATTGCAAACATGTCCAAATCAAAGCTAAGGCATGAGAGACACTTAGAGTTGAAGTTAAACCCAGAACAGAATATGCAAACCATCCTAACTCTATACTACCATGACTGTATACAATAGGCAGGTGCATTTTACCTGCTTTGTTTTTCCAGAGCTGTGTAAAATCTCCGTACTCTGTGATTTCCTCTATCATGCAACCATTGTCTTCCACATTCCCATATTCTCCTGTAAAAAATCCTTAAATGCTGTTTTTTCTCCTCTACTGAAGTTAAATCTGAGGACTTATTGCTCACTTCAGTGTATTTTCTTAATTTTCTAGTGAAAATTCTTTCATCAGAAGCCAGTGATGGACAGAATCTGTGTCACGAGTAATTCAAAATTACTAAAATTGTTGTTATTTCTAATGGGACTACAGAAACATGTTTCCTCCACAAATTACAAAAACCTCATCTGCTATAATGAGGTAAGGACTATTGAGTAACCAGTATCTGACAAAACAAGAGGATGTGACAGCTTTTTTAAAAGAACAATCCTTCATGAAAGGTTTAAAACGGAAATGTTAATTCTTCTCTAGCACTGAGTAAATTAACTTTTTAGAAAAATCTATCAGTTACTTTACCTTCACAAACACATCTCTGGGTATACCAGAGAAAAACTTCATGTATATCTAAAATTATTATTACGAATTAGGAAAAAGTGTACCTTTTTGAACCCAGCAATAATGTAAAACCCTTCACCAAAGCATGAACATATTAAAGCTTCAATACAGAACAGATGTACAAGTTCCATCAGTAGCAAGAAACTCTATTCTCTTTCCCTGTATGCAGAAAACATCTGAGTAACTTTTATGGAAAACACTCTAAAACCTTCAGGCGTAGGCAGGCATCTCCTGCGGAAAATTTCAACCCACAGAGTTAGAAGTTTGGCAGGTTTATATAAGCAACTGAAAGAAGGTTTTATAATAGAGTGTCAGGCCATTTTAATTGTAGAAATCCCTCACAACTCTGCCAATAAGATATTAATGCACATTGCATCAAACAGCTTTGAGTTAATAGTTACATCAAATTTACATTAGTGTAACTAAAAGCTGAAATTGACCCTTCAAACATGAAGAAGTACTCCGAGCTCTTGTTAGCCCTTTAGAGCAGGGAACGTCATTTACTATTTAGACAGAGCCCCGCAAAACAGGGCATAATTTGTTTGTGGCCTTTAGGTGTGACTGCAATATAAATGTTGTTGTAGTAGTAGAAGTAATAATAATAATACAGTGTTACAGAATTATAACCTATTATTTTGTCCTTAGCATGTGGTAAAGAGAACGTCATATTTGGAAAGAGCTCATATTTTCTGGTTTTTTGCTATTTACAGGAACCTTTGAAGCTGCAGTTTACAGATACAATTCTCTGCTGTTAACAGGCATGATGAGTTTACCTTTACCGATTCTCTCATCTCCCTTTAAATCTACTGATGGAACAAGATACTGACAATGGGAAAAAGAGGTTTTGTAGAGAGCAAACTGATTAAAGCCTCTGGCAAGTGGACACAGCAACAGTGTCCTAAAGCATCTCAACTCGTTCATTGTAGTGTCCTGGTTTAAAAAAAATATAAATTTAATTAAATTGCTCCCAGTCATTGACAAGGAGTGGTGGCTCCAAAATAAACCTAGACTGTTGATGTAAGAGTAGGGCTTCTAACATCTTCTATTATTCTAATAAAAGGTAACATTTCTGGTAGAACGTGAAGGCGTCTGTATTTTCATTGGCTAACTCTTAAGCTTTCTATTTTTTTAAATGACCCCTTCAATGAATGTATTTAACATGGTTTACCAATATTTCCAAACTCAGCATGGGAAAGCCATCGGAAAGATGCTAGGTCATGGGCCCTGAATGAAGCCGTCAACAAGCATTAATAAACTGTGACAGCTGTCTAAAAGCTTTCATTCTTTTTGTTTAAACATCAGATTGCAAGTGAAAATGCAGTGTAATCTTTGTTGAAACTAGCTCAGCTAGCATGGCAAAAGTCAGAGTAAGAATAGAGGTCAGTAATCATTGTTAGGAAAAAAATCTAATCTGGAGCAGTAAATCTTATGGAGAGATACTGCAACTCTCAGACCGATATCTGAAATCGTTTAATATAATCACTTCTCTTCACTTCGTACAAACCTACGTAAAATATGTTACCTTGAAAAAAGGCCCATGGAATTACCTTTTTCCCCAGTACATGTCCTGTAAATGAATAATTAAAATATCTTTCTCTCCTCTTTAAGATCTGTATAGATTTTGCCTTGTGATTGAGAAATTTTCTTTTACCATTCTTAATCTAAAACTAAATTTCAGAACTTTTTCTGAAACTACTGATATACAGACATCATTTTAAAAATAAAAATTCACATGTTGAGATGGATACAGTAGCACTAAACTTCCATTGCAACATTGACTTTCTGAAGTTTTCTGTTAGGTAGAAAAGTTTAAAGGACCTTCCTGTGCAATCTTATAAAGCTAAACAGTTATGCAACTATAACTGAATACTAAAGGAATAATCCAAAGTCAAAACAGAAAGGTCAATGTGAAATACGGGCTTTTAGAAAACCCCTTTATTAAGGCAACATTTTTTCTATATGCTTGTATGATTCAGCTTATATCTGAAGGAATAGACATCTTTTTTAATCTCTTAACAAAATAACAGAGTTCAGGCTCTAGATCTATGTTACACATTTTCAAAGTCCATGCTGGACCTAGAGTTGTAACAGGCTTTTATGGAAGAGTGCTATAAAATTTAATAAATATTAAACTGAAGAGTTTTCACAAAAATTACTCAAAAAATATACAGAGAGTATGTAACAGAGATTTTTTTTTAATCCAGGCTATAGAATCTTACAGTGTGGATAAATGTTTTATTAAATTACATATATAAAATAATTATGAAATAATTCTGTAGGACACCTCCATCAGGATACGAATGTATTCTGGAACAACAACTCTTTTTTTGAACTCTTACAGCAGCTCTTAAGTACTTTAATTTTCTAGTTCTTTCTTCCTGCAGTCTTTAAATAGCAAATTGCTTCTTCAAACAATAAATTATTTGTACTCACCCCCTTTTCAATGCTCCCTGTTTGGCAAAGAGTACCTTCAGCTGCTGGAATGCTGTTGGTAACGCAGCGGTTACTTTTGCTGAGGCACCAGAGCTCTCTACACACTTCCTAGGAAAGAAGGCAGGAGCAAGTTGATCAGAATAAAAGCCTAAAAAATTGCTTCCAGTGCTCTTACACACAGGTATACACAAATTTGTTTTGAACAGAGACTATTAAAAACTGTGCTGGAAAGATAAATCTATAGATGGTTGTGAAATATTCTGGAGCAATTTCAAAGCCACCATGTTTTACCTAAGAATATTCTGCCAAAAAAAATTCTGGAAGCATCAAATTGTAACCTACAAGAATGTGTTTTTCACACCTGCCATACAGGTCATGTTTTATAATTGCTTTTTTCTTGATGAGTGCTAATACTGGGCTTAGTATACTTTAGCATACTTTTGCTGTGAAAGTAGTCTTCAGATGTGCTGTAGTATCTCCATTACTGTCATTATCTGCCTCAGAATTACATGGGTAAAGTATATTATTAATTTTGAAATATGATACAGCAATAATTACATTTCCTTTAGTTAAAACCAAAGTTTCTGAGCTCAGACTACTAGCACTCCTCTTCTGTAACGCTTGCTAAAGCAGTGCAGATGTATTTAGCGCTCATTGAGCTATGTTCTATAATCACCTTTAGACTTTTTAGCTTTGCAGCTGATATTTCATAAATTATTTAGCCTATCTTATTTCCCCATGTTGTCTGTATTAAACACAGGTTTTCAAATAATGTTTTTTTCCTACCATATTTTCTGATTTGGTTTTGCACATTTACTCATTTAAATTAAGCCAGTTCTGTTGACATTGGAGATTCATTGTTAAAACTATCTAAGGATTGAAATTCATAATATGGGCATGATCCAAAGTTGGCTGAACACTGGAAATCTTCAACTGCTTCAGTTGCCCTTGGATTCAGCTATGCATGCAGAATGGAATCAGAAGTGTTTTGCTTTTACAGTAAATGACTTACATGATAATCTTTGTTGTATTATTTGAGATCTGTGCAAGAGTTCACAAGTTGCTTATAGAAATTTTCTAATTTTTAAGTATTTTTAAAAATGTGAAAGACACCCAGATCTTTAAAATGATCTTATGATAATCATTACCATTCCATTCTATGTAACTGCTGCTTGAAATTGTATCTTACAAATAATCCAGTATAGATCCTATGGCTAAACCTTGGTACAAAGAGCAAAACAGAAAAGACAATTAATTAGGCAGCCGCCCCCTCCCTCCCCAAGTTCATTGTTTCTCTTTGGAAATGGATGAGTATCTGGCACCTAGGCTACCTTTTCTATAGACATCAACAGAATAGCTGTTAAGTTTCATGCTAAGATTCATGTTTCTTGCATTGTACTGCATATACAAATGGATTTCTTTATACATTATTCACTAGCAGTTACAGTAACAGTTCAACAGTACAAGCTTTTCCTGAATAATGCAAAATTCTTTTCCAAGCTTAAAATCAGCTGGTGCCATTTGCAGGGTTGTTAATATAGTGTATTTGGTTTCATGATTGGTAGAAGCAAGGTATCTTTTTAAAAAGTCATTAAAAACAAACCATATTAGAATGGTCTGAAATGATGAAGAAAGAGTACTGATGATGTCTGGAGTTTCTATCCAACTTTTGACAGTTAGGCCTAAGCTATTTCATCCTATTTGGTGGGTGGCTCTATGAAAACTTAAGCAAATTGTTGAGTCTCCTTTTAGGAGAAATATCGCCACTTGTAAAACTGTACCTGCAGCCAATGTAGAACCATCTTACTTTTCAGATTAGAATTTGTCATGAAGAAATGCAAACTGTAAACACTTACTTACTTAAATCTCTGAATAAAAAAACACTTGCTTTTGCCACTCAGCTGATAACATTTTCAGATTAAGATACATACAAATAAATATATGGTTTAAAATATTAAACAGAACAGGGAAGAACAGAAGATACATCACCAGGGTTCTTGAAAAATCTAACTACATTACAAATTTCACAGCCATTAAGGTGCTAAAATTCAACACTAAATCAAATTCATATCTAAATCACACGTGAATCCAAACTTCAATACAGTATGGACTTCAAAGTGAAAACTGGTTCCTTTCAGACACAGTATGAGGTGCTCCTGTCATAGTCCTGCCTTATTTACTTCTACATTTACTTGCTCATTCTGTTGAACAAAATTAGTGTAATTTACTTGCTGATGTTTCATGTGTAGTTTACATTGTCCAATCATAATTAGAAGTGTCAGCCTGTGACGATTCTACTTGTGACCTTGTGTTTATTTTGCATTTGATCAAGTTTAAATGTTTAAATTAATAGCTGTGCTGACTTTGCAAAGTTTGGTTCAATGTTCTGAAAAGCCAAAACTTCAACTGCATTAAGAAACAAAGACTTCAGTCATTCCAATACAGACAGAAGCAAAAAAAGTCAGATCTGGGTAACAGTCCGAAATCTGAAAACATCTGCAATGAAGGGTGATTTGAATCCAGAATTCCAGGTTGTGCTCCAGAGTTTATGCGCAGAATTTCACTTTTGATATGCCTACACAAATATACCAACTACATATTAACATATAAGTGGAAGCCGAAACTAGGACAAACATGTATTTCACTGCGAGGCTAATGTATACACAGACAGAATATTTAACTATTTCTTTCTGATAGGATTCTTTCTGTACACTCAGGTGTCTTCATGGCACTAGACTCCTCCAAATTCACTGAACTAACAGCACCCAGACATTTTAATCCCAAACAAATAATCAGCTGAACTGTGTGAATTAATGGATACACAACTCCAAAACTATTTTAGTCATTCATCTGTTTGCAGGATGATCCTAAGCATGTCAGCTCACCTCCCTACTCCACAAATGAGAAAAATATTTTCCTTCTTCCTAAATCATTTTGGGAAATATCAAAACTAGATATTATTACTGACATAATCTGGTAGTCCGTATTCAGACATTAATTTCAGCAGGAGTTTGCCTCAGTAAATCCCTAAAGACAAAATGAAAGTAGTGTAAAATTACTATGGGCTGTATCATACTATTAATATTTGAGCAAAAACCTCTGCTTAAATCAGAAAGGAGTTCTGTTTGAGACAGACGTATAATATCCCAAAATCAACAGACTATTTCCTTATGAAAAACTGTGTGAAACACAGAGGATTTATTAACTAAAATAGCACAATGTATCAATTTGTAGAAGTAATTTATATTAAAAATAAGAAATTAAATTATTTTTGTAATTGCTTTTAAATATAGCCAAACTCATTTAAGAAGTTGTTTATTTTCCTCTGCTGTTTGGCATTTAAAAGAAAGAGTAGAATCTGAAGTACATTCCCCATCACCCTATACATGAAATGAAAAATAACATTAATAGTCATTTGAAAACAAATAGGATGTCTAAAAAGAAGTGGAAAATCCATCTGTGTTGTTATTTCATTAAATGAAAATGGCATTATACCAGGTACTACTATGGCTCTGTCTTCTTTATTTTCAGCTGATTTTGGAAAGTTAACAGAGAAATTCTGACTAAGGTGCATAAAGCTTTCTGTTCTCCAGCTCAACCCTATACCTGGTACTACCTCAGTTTCAGTTTCTGATTTGAGCTATTTCCTTACCACCACCTATCTGTAACATCTCTAAGCAACTGTTTTTAATAAGCCGGCCTTAAAAACACATGAGGAACTGTCCCAGAAAGGTCAGATCTAAAAACACTAGCGGAAAGTATGCTGCTTTTTTTTTTTACACACTAACATGCACACACACATGCACACCCACCCACCCACATCCACCCACCAATATAAGGTGACCCTTTAGGGTAGCCTTTTCTTCATTGGCCAATACAGGATGATAACATACCTTTTGCCAACATTAAATTTGTGTAAATAATTTACTGAAACTAAGAGAAAGAAGCATAATCTGAAAATTAATCAATGACCTCAAAGTCAGTCTCCAAATGTGTGGATTTAGTAACTTTCGATTTGTAAAGAAAACAAGGGCAAGTGTTTTAAAATCCAGAAAACATAAACTGAAGCTGAGGCCTTTTACAAGATCAAGACAAGATAGATGACAACCTGTAACGGTGTATCTTAGGGCTCCATGACTTCAGTTTGGAATTCAGATGCTTGTATTTGCAGTAAATTAAACAAAGCTGAACCCATCTAGAGAAAAAAAACAGCAAATCAAATTATCTTCCTTTTGCCTAAGTGTTATCAATGATGGAGCCTCTTTCTGTTGCGTCATGCAGAGTTACACGTAGGCATTTCAAATTATGTAACATCTAAGCATCCTATATCATAATCATTATAATTGATCACAATACAGCACAATGAAAACTCAGCAATATGAGCAAAGATCAAATTGCTGTGCTGTTCTTAATGTTTTCGATACTAATGAAAGCCTCCAATAAAACTTAGCAGTTTGGCTCATAATATTAAAAAAAATAAGATGGGAAAAACATTCACAATGCATATTAAACTATGATAAATTTGGGAGTTTCATTTTTTGGTCATAAAATTTTGAAATGTTAATTAGAATTTTATGTTACTTCAACACGCTTAATCTGTAATATGCTGCACCTCTTGATGAGCATTTGCTAAAATAGAGCATAAAAATAATTAGCTTGAATTGTAACTTACAATTCAGACCTGAAAAGCATCAACCTAAAGTATTTTCAGCCTTACTGCTGAAATACTGCCGGCAACATGATTAAAACTAGAAGACTACAATTATGGGTGAACTTCAGAAGGTTCAAAGTTTAGTTCAGATAAGCACCCAAAAGTTACAATTTTAGTGCTCCACTACCAAATGCTCATTAAGTGGTGCAGCATGTTATTAATCACAACATGCTGAAAGAATGTGAAATAGAATCTGAAGTCATATGTTCATATTACATTACCAGCATTCTTTCCTAAATATTGGGTGCTTATGTGAACGTTATGGGAACTACAGAAGCCCCACAAGGTCAATCACCTCTAAGTAGCATCTTCCCTTTCAAACGCATGCAATCTATCCCATCTTTATTCAAACCACATTCTGGTATCTGGAATCTCATTACTGCTTCTACTGTCATCTGCTTTGATCACTATCTTCTCCTTGCACTTTTTAAACAGCTTTCATAGGATCCAGGCACATTGGTGTTATGTCTGTCTTTTGCAAAAGAGAGAGAAAGAGAGAGAGAAAGAGAAAGAGTCTGGGGTTTGGAGACAAGATAATCCTAGGAAAGAAGAAAGGGGACTACAGGAACTTGTCAGAAAAAGATACAAAAAGGATGTAAAACTACTTTAGGATTCAGAAGGAAGAAAACTTCTGATTCCCCTTGGCTATACACATCCTAATTTTTTAAAAAAGAGGGAAAAAAATTCACTTTAAGAGTAAAGCTGAATGTTTAAAAGTCCTATAAGTCCTTACATAAGAAAAGCTTGAAACTTTAATCATTCTAAATGCAAAAGGCCTGCACAATAGTGATGAGAGGTTTTACATTTGACCAGCAAGACCTTATGAAATAAAAAATAATTGAAAGGTTGATAAAAATGACAGAGTATAACAGCAGGGTCTTCAATTCCTCTCTTTGCTTACATTACTTTTAACACCAATTTGTGAGCAACACAATATAAATACATCTGATCAAACTATTTATGCCCTGCTAAGAAACTGCAAGTATAAAGCAACTTAGCCATGATACGATGTATGAAGCTGGGGAAAAAAGAAGCCACTTTTCAGTGAGTTACCAAGTACTGTGTACTATGTGCATTCAACTGAACACACAATCCTAGTCATAGTATCAACGGGTGAGGGAACAGAAGGGAACCAGTAGTTCCAGTGCAAAGATACACCAGTGGCTTCTCTGAAAAAACAGCTTCTAGAATCTGCTTCCACCTTCCTATTAAAACGCTACATCAAGCTTAATCATAGAATGCTTTGGGTTGGAAGGGACCTTTAGAGGCCATCCCTCTAGGGATGGACCTCTAGGTCCAACCACCTTGCACAGAGCAGGGACATCTTCAATTAGATCAAGTTGCTCAGAGCCCCATCAAACCAGGCCTTGAATCTTTCCAGGGATGGGCCATTTACCACCTCTCTGTGCAACCTGTGCTAGTGTTTCACTACCCTCATAATAAAAATTTTCTTCCTTGTATCAAGTCTGAATCTACCCTCTTCTATTTTAAAACCATTACCCCTTGTCCTATTACAATAGGCCCTGCTAAAAAGTCTGTCCCCATCTTTCTTATAAGCCCCCTTTTAAGTATTGAAAGGCCGCAATCAGGTCTCCCCGCAGCCTTCTCTTCTCCAGGCTGAACAACCCCAACTCTCTCAGCCTGTCCTCATAGGAGAGGGGCTCCAGCCCTCGCATCATTTTTGTGGCCTCCTCTGGACCCTCTCCAACAGGTCCATGTCTCTCCTGTGCTGAGGGCCCCAGAGCTGGATGCAGGACTGCAGGTGGGGTCTCACCAGAGCAGAGTAGATACCTTTCTTTATGTAACTGGAGTAAATCACATCAGTTTTTCATGGTTTAATTTACTAACATTAAAGTCTGTATCACCTGATTACAAGGGTCAATTGTAATTCAGGCTATTTTGCCCTAGAAGAAATACTGTAGAACTTCTGTATATGGCAATTTGTTTACTCTCGTGGATTTGAAAGTTAGCTGACCAATGCTGTTTTGTTTTGGTCATCATTAACTAATTCAGTTAAACTATTCTGTCTCTGGCATGTGGGAAACTAGGAAGCAGTGAAGGTATGACAACTACATGTCCTGCATTTCTGTAGATGACACTTTCCCAGCAACTTGCCATTAATGGTAACTAATTTCAGGGCCACTCCCCATAACTCATTAAAAGCTTCCTAGAGACAACTAACACAAGTGAGGTATTGAAGGCAGCAGGAAGATTCCTTATTCTGAGAGTAACTCCTCATTCTGCCTGTTTACAAGCAGTAAGTTCATAGCTTGAACTCTCTCTGTCCTCCAAAAGGCACTAACAAAACGTGAATAAAAACTGGTATTTGAGTTTAAAGCTATTTTTGTTGGCAGACTAACTGGAGAACTTAATTGCAAACATAAGACCATGACAAAGAAGAGAGCTACCTGTCATCAGCTAAAATACATGACACGACGTGTTAAACTCTAGTGTGAAATACAGAGTGGTCCTGCTGATTTCAGTGAAGCCATGTATTCAAAGGGAAGGAGAGTTTGTCCCCTTTTTCCCCTACTCAAAGTATTTACTGACGCCAGTGATGGTGGAAAAGCATAAAATGCAAAAAAAAATATACCAAGGGATTGTAAGGAACTATCTCTGAAACCCATGCTAGCAGCCAACAGCTTCACAGATCATAAAATGCACTACAGCAATATCAACCATATGCATAAAGTATTAACTGCTATTAAAACGTCTGAGGTTTTAGCCTCTGTCCTAAAAATGTGGGGACCAGCTCTAAAACAAAGCATTATTTTGAACCACAAAATCTGTAAGTTACAGTCAGGCATATTCCAGGTATTATTTAAACTCATAAAACAGAGAAATTCTGCGTTAAGACTGGAATTCTTTCCTGAGTTAACCCAGAGACAGCCAACAGCCAAATGTTATTATGCAGATGCTCAAAGGTTAAGGAGGTAAGGAGTCAATGAAAAAAGTTCTCCTTACACTGACCGAAACAAACGGATTGAAAAAGGTTCTGAACTATCAGGGGAACTGGTATACAAACAGAGCAAAGAACTGAGACACACCTGACAATCAGCAGAAGAGACTTCACACTGCATCACCCTAGAAAATGTAGCTACATCCAGTAGCTACATAAACGCACTTTGAACTAGCACTGTTCCTAATAACCTCAAAATGTCCCACTGCAGTGAATCCAGTAAGATACCTGAAAGCATGTACTACCTTTAGGAAAAACCTATATGTCAGTATTATGTGGTGAAATTTCCACAGTTTGGCTCACTTTAAGTCATAAATTAACATTCTCCTGAACCTAAAAGTGTATTCTAAGAATGAAATATTTTAAGTAGCTTGAGACAATGACTCTCAATTCTTTATTCAAAGTATCTATTTTTTCACATAAATTCTCTAAAATTGCCCCTGTATCAGAAGTGGTGGAAAGTATAATATAAATAACAATACATGTCACATTAGAAGGATCACTGTCTACTTGCTAAGATGTAGTTCTATTTTTTCAGCTCAAAGAGCTAAAGCACCTCTTTGAATTCTTGTCTGACCTAATGTGATGAACAATACAAGGAAATCTGACCAATAGCCACAATGCTTTTGCTGGAACAGTTCTGTCCATAAGTGACTGAACAGTTTAATTAGGTCTAGTACTTACAATAGCATCAAAACAACTACCAAAGAGGTCCTTTTAAGGTCAAATTGGCTCCATGTCAGTAAACACACACACAGAAAGGCAAAATGTGCAGCCCTCTTAATATTTTAGTTCTGATGCCTTAATCGTTCAAACAGCTCTCCATGTAATTAACATCAAGTTCCTAAGGCTTCAGGTACTTAAATGTCCAAAATTCTTTGCAGGATTAGGACGTGATCTATGATCAAAAGCAACAAACAGTTTAAAATAAACATGCAGAGGGAATGGATGAGGAAATATGGGAGAAAAGGCAATGAACACAGATTAACATTACAGCTAGATGGTTGAAAGAGGTAATTTTTCTAAAGATTAATAAGACATTATGACAGAATACCAAAGCAGAAAGAACATGAAGATTTTTCAAGTTATTTTAAAAACACCAACCATCTCGACAGCTACATCAGAGTCCAAAGGAGACTTGTAACTTTATGGCCTTTGATTTGAGAGTCTGACTGTTTCTCTTGTCATGTCTCACCATTAGTAAAGAACACAAGCAAGAGAAAAACGCAAGCAAGTTTCTCTGAGATTTCCCTTTGGTTAGAATTTATTTCCTTATAGGTTGCTAAACCTCATGTTGGGAAACCTGCTCCACCCCTTTTCTACCAGTGACTTCCAATAAAAAGGGCTAAAAGATGTGCTAGAAAGAAGTTAGTATACGAACTAGGTCCACTGTTAATTAGGGATTTTTACTTAAGTTTTTCTGCCCATAGTTGCACATGTGTCTGTGCAAGAATAAAAATAAGATCAATGAACTATAAGTGGCATCTTCACGTGAATAGTACATCAAATAGGAATATCCAAAGCACTGACTGTTTATTTTTGATAATGAAAGAGTTGAGCAGATTATTCAACTTAGTATCCTGGTAATTACATCTAGTTCCACTACTCAGTTCTAAAAACACCTTTCATATATGAATAGGTCTTTCTTGCATGGATATCTTCCACCTGTACTACCAGCTTCCAAAGACTTTTTTTTAACCCCCTTCAAAATTATTACTTGAAATCTGTTTGTTCATAATCATCATGATGACATTTTCAGAGCATTATGGCCATGGCGGATAATACTTTTAAATGTAGATGCTATTTTAAATGCATATAATTTCTTATAGTGGACTTTTACAATAACCTGCTATATTAATATATGCAGTCTGAATCCTATTATTAAAAATCCAGGGGGGGTTCTGAGACACTGGTAAATTATACTCACATTGATGGTACACTGATGGAATTCAATACACTATATCAATTCACAGGACTGATGTCCTATGATTTCACATGAAGACATGACTTTTAACTATTACCTCCATCGAGTGTCTACCTCTTTTTTGTAACTTAACAGAATCCCCCCAAAAATTAAAAAGAAAGCAGAAGGCAGAAATCCAGTAATACCTACACATCTTCATTACTTCCAGTTGATTGTGGGTTAGAAACTGGTTTGAGAAAGAAAGTGAACTATATATATATAGCGTGATCATCACAACAATGACTGCATAGTTTAACAGTGTTTGAAAAAAGTAACATACATGCGGAAAAGCCAGGTTTTGCACATTATTAACTTTCCAGTTTAATTTAAAATGCAGTATATCTCCAAAAGCTGTGCTGTAAATCATGGATTAAATACCTGCAGATTTCCTTAGTCTGAAAATAAAAGAGTGTGTATGGTGAGAATTTGTAAGAAAAAAGAAAATACAAAAGTTACGACTTAGATGTAGTGACAGGAAACAGAGCCCTTAAAGAACAGTGGTGGGAAGTGAGAACTTGAAGAGGAACAATAAAGGCCAAAAGAGGTTTGCTGAGGGATCAGGAGTAGAAGACCCAGTGAGCTAGTCAGCCAGCTACATACAGCTTTTAAATCCTTTCCACAATGTGATCTGCCAAAGAGGCATCCCAAGAATAATATATTTATCACCCCAGGGATATTGAAATGGACTTTCTTTGTAGCTAGACTTCAGAGAAGTAAATAGAGTATAAATTCAATTATTACATTACTTGAATAATCTAAAAATCAAAATATTACTAAAACTATTTACTTTTAAACCACTAGGTATGTTTTCCAAGCTTATTTAATTTAGGCTCAGCTGATTATTTGATGACAAGCACAGCAGAATGCATCCTCTTACTACATGCTTTGGGCTGCAAGATTTTAAGTATTTATCAATTTATTGCATAATGGCCTAAGTGTGCAGGATTTTATTTCTACTGTAAATTTATTAACTTTAATGATTGTAGCCAAAACTTTGCTAATACTTAGCTATTCAGTATTCTATTCAGCTATCTAGCTTCATGTTCCTCCATTCCCATGACTGTAATTCATCTTTCCAAAAAGAGATCCGAGCAATGTGAGAAACAATAAACTCAATGTCAGGAAAAAAAAGATAATAAAACCAGACCTCACAAATCCACACAAGTACAAAAGTAATTTCAAAGGTAGCTTTAAATTGGAAAGTTAAAGCCAACACAACAGATTTCATGTTTGAAGATTAATACAACATGAATCTAATCTCATTTAACTGAAATCAGGGAAAAATCTGTAGTACACTTTACAAGGAGCAGGATGAAGTGTTCTGGGCTCCTTATTTCCCTAAAATTAAAGAACTCTTTCCCCAGCTCATTGTTACCCAAACATTTTGGTGTACAGTACACACAAATGACTCAAGCAAAAGATGCAGCATAATGATTAAAATGTACCCTTTGCTTACGTACGATGGCACCAGACATGCTACCTGAAATCTGTAACCCACTACTGCATCTAACTAAAGATTTACGTTATAAAGGAATATATACAAATGACTAAGCAGAACACTCAGCATAAGGATTAAGACTTCTTACCCCATATTTACATTGGCGGGATGTTGCTCCATACTGGAAGCGACACTGTTCATCAGCATCATACACCTGACCTGGGGCCACAGCTGGATAAAGAAAGTCACGCTTGGGAGGCTCATTATCAAGGCAAGTACCACGGCCCGAACTGTTCAACATAAAGGACCAAATCAATTAGGAATTCTACTGACTGTAAATCACAGTAATGATATCATGTATCTAGATCTTACTTTTAACAGCACTGGGTGTGAAACAAATATGACTGCAATAAACAAACAGTAAGAAGGTACACCCATAGTAAAAAGAAAAATAATTAGAGGGAATTAAGAGATTAAAATAATTTTTCATCATTATTATTAACAAAAATGCTTATTTTAGATTGTGAAATAGGTTCATGTATTATCCTTTTTAAAGTGTGATAATTTCTGAGCCACACAAGACTGATTTTCATTTTTGTTTTAAGGTTCCTATTTGTTTTCACTGAAGAATAGCTACATTTGGTCATAAAATGAAAAATAAACAAATTAAGCAAATAAAAGAAATTCAGTTTACAATTCTTAATGACCTTTCTGATCCTTCAAACAGCTAAGTACAATCTTATAGATATGAGCAGCTCAATTAAATTTACATAAAAGTAAAACACACTTAAATTTCAATATGGCTAAATGTTTATGGGATTAGGACCTGAACATGCATGCTTTTCTTCCACTTGAGTGAACAAAATAGTTACAGTGGTAAAAATTCTGCAGGATCTTCAAGTCTACCTATATTAGGGTGAGTGAAAAAATTTGTATGGATCACAGATCTTCTCCATTGGATTAGTACTATTTAGTCTTAAAAATTTCATGTTATAACTAAGATCACCATCTTTGAAAACTTTAATATTTTTTTCTATTATATTCACTGTTTTGTTTAGTGGTTGGTGGGCTTTCTTCCAAAATATGCCTATATTCAACCACAATATTTTAGTGTAGAGGAATAAATAACAAAGAAAGCCAAAGGTAGACAGAGTTCTGTTTAGAAAACTTTGTACTTTGCTAAACATAATTATTAAGTTTCATTTAGTCAGTGTGCATAAAAGAGGACAGATGCTTTTTTACTTTCATTTCACATGTGAGTAAGTGAGGATTTTTAAAGAATTTTTACGCCAACACTTTTAAATTTTTTTCCGACATTCCTACAAATTTTGCCAGCACTTATGTTTTTTTTTCCAAATCTTTTCCATGCACCTTGCCAAAGGAACATAATTTCAGAAGTGAATGTTCTTACACTGTTTTTTGGAGATCTCCAATTTTCTATACTTTTCATCTACAGGTTAAAAAAAGAGCAAAAAGCCTCCTTTAACTACACATTTTATGTTCTCGTTTTAACCCTATTTTATTCAATTCTTTGAAATACTACAATAAACCCTGTGGAAGAACAAACAAATGACTGCCGACCATTTCAGAAGAAGGCAAACAGAAACTAAGGCAATAACGAGGTAAATACAGAAAAAAATTATATTTGGTTACTAATCCCAATGAACACAGCATGTTCACCTGCACACACGCACACAGACACGCACCATCAGCTGAAATCTATCTTTAAAATATCAACTCTGTGTTTCTGGCATAAAAAATAATGTACTTGCCCCTTTATTCCAGTTCTAATTATTGCAAGCACATATATTTTCTAAACAGCAAAAGTTAGGAAACTATCCTACATTCAGTGTTGTATTTTGCATATATGAGTAGTACGCGTTAATAATTCCAATATGAAAATAACTCCAATACAATCTTATTTTTCTGCATTGTCTGGACCAAACTGCTCTAATGACAGGATTTTCACCATAATAAAATATTGTTGTAGTAGTAAAAAAGCAAGAAAATCACTACTAAGCAGCCATTCACCTACTAGCTACATCACCACCTCTCAGACTGAAAATTAGTTTCTCTCTTTCCTTCTGCTTGAGTTCTATTATTTCTCTTAAGTAGTTGAACAATATTGACACATTTTACAAATTTAGTGTGAGAATTGAAGTATTTTGGAAAAGAAATAGCATGTGTTATAAAACCAGGGACTTCTACTGGTAATGAAAGGTCTCACCAAAGCTGTGCAAAGTATGCATACAGGCTAAGGACCATATAATCTTTCTGACAACTTCTACTGCACTTAGGAATGGTATAATACTCATGAGTCTACATCCTTGTTTTTCTCCCTTTCCCTTTGCTCCACCAGAGCAAAACCCAGCTACTTGAGAAAAAAAAAATCTGCTAAATCTAGGGGGATGAAGCAAAAGAATGCAAGAAAAATAATGGTATCAAAGCACCTTGTAAACAGAGATCTAATAGATGTTATTGATCAGGACTACAAATGCAAAAAACACCTTTGTGTAGATGTAAAACAGATAATAGGAAGGAAAAGAATGATCAAACTCATCTTTACATTCTATTTACTCCACAAGATACTACTACTACTCAAAGACTTTCTCATTTTCCTAATTTTAGGTTAATTTCATGAGGTTTTATGGGACATAATAGGACCGGTTTCAATTACAAAATAGCTAAGCTTGAGGCCATTTCACCCGTTATTCCAGTGTAGTGTCTCAAGGGATCTTTGCAAAACACTGTACGATATAATTTAAACATTTTTTATTTTAATACCACAGGATAGCAAATTAATCTTCTGTTTGAAAGGATATCAAGGATACCAGAGCATTCTCTGAAAGCTTAAGATCTCAGATGCTATCACTGCTAACTGGTTGATCAAAACAACAGCAACCTGGGATTCAACGTTAGAATCTTTATAGACTGTACAATGCAAAACTGCAGACATCACTGTTGTATGCAAGGCCAATAAAGAGAAAAAGCAAAAGCCATGGATGTAGACCTTTCATGGTTTATACTCCTATTACAGTATCTATTCCCAAATATCTCAGCAACATACACAGTACAACATAACTCCTTCAATGGTTGAAAAAAATACCCCAGAACACTGGCACTGAAAATAGGTTTTGAATGCTACAGAATTGGCTCATTCATAATAATGATGTGGCCTATAATGCAATCTGTAATTAAAAATCATAAATTAAATGCATTGTAAGTATCTGTAATTATCTGTTATAGCTAAACAATCATATATGTAAATATATGGATAGTATACACAATATTTTATTTGTGTTACCAAATTACCCATAAACATATGGAAAAAAATAGAAAAATTTATTGACTATAAACACAGTGCATTTTATATATACTCATACATATAAAAACATGAATTATTTACATGTCTATATATAACATTTGCCTCCTAACAGAATCCTTACTTCATATTTATTACATACTTTTCCTAAGTAAAAAATGATTTTTAGAGAGCAACAGGATATATTTCTGTACAGGTTACAAAAGCTGCTTAACTTGACATTAATGAATAAACTCTGCAGATTGCTGAATAGTCTACAGATAATAACATAAATATTTGCAGAATCAAGGCATAAGTAATGGAAGTGTGATTTGGAGTGGTATGTTTAAAATTAAAATGAACCAGAACAGGATTACTAAATGAAAACATTCTTGAATATTAGGGAAATACAGATACTGATGTGGATTTACCACTTGCTCTCATGAGAAATTCTACCTCTTTCCAATCTTTTACGCAAGGCTGGCACATTACCTATTTCATAGCAAAGACTCTCTAATTTTGCACAATTTTTTCGTAACACTCAATTTTTCTTTTGTTTGGTTATTTCTTTAATGTATACTTTCCTCCACAATATAATCTGTGTGCCAAAGCATTCTTTGATTCTTTTGAATAATTATCTAGCAGTCATATTAGGAAAAACCTATTGGTCTGTCTATCAAAATCATCCACCTACCAAAATCTATTGGTAACTGGCCTTGAGAGTTTGGGAGATACTAAGCTATAAAATATTGGACCAATTTGTTGTTCTACATTTATTTCATCAAACATTCTACAAATAAGTTAATGGGAATCTGCTGATGATTCTGCCCTTTACAATTTCTTTAAATTTAAGTAACACAGGATGTAGAAAAAGAGTAATACTTGCGAAGTCAACACTCAAAAATATTGTCAGCCCATGATTACAGAAACTGGTTTGGGTTCATTTCTCCTATGAACAGATATTAAGGGTTTCTACTCCTCCCACAGGAATCTGTCCTCTGACACTGCTCTCCAACCCTTCAATTCTCAGTGAGTATTTCTGCATTTAATTCCATAAAAGGTTAGTGAAATTTAAAGCCATTGTAAAGCACTTACAAACAATCCAGCTGATAAACTGAATTCAGCTAATCTTTCACTCTAACATAAAGCTTTACAGACAACAGCTATTATTTGCTAGAAGGCATGTTTTCCCCAGAAAAAAAATTATTTTCTGTGGCCATTTCAGAGCCTGTGCTGGCTGGCCATCCTTCTTGAGAGCTTTGATAGATCTATCAGCAATACATGGTTTAGCTTTGTCTTATTGTCATCCTTTTAGCCATATTCATCCTCTATCCGGCCATTCTGCAAAATAAATTGCTTTCCTAACCAGTGCCTGACTGAATTGATACCTTCCAAGTGATATTTAATGGCTATTCCTCAGTAGCCTCGGTCTGGAAAATTTGTTTCTGGGTAGTTTTAAGAAAGTCTTGAGGAAGAGAAGTTGAGGCTCTACTTTGAGTGTCACCAGCATGACCTCTGTTTCAAAATGCTTCTGCCTGATGATAAAGAACAATGTGGTATCTACACTACAAAATGGCACTCAGTGCAAGACTGCTATAGCAAGTGATGGCCCAAGCTGCTAAACTAGTAAATCCACGTTAACCTGTCTTACCATATAATACTGTGAACACGTAACAAGCTTGTACCAAAATTCATTCCGTCTGCCTTATCCTGCTGCCATGACAGCCCTGCCCAAACTTGTATCCAGATCTAAGCCACCAAATCTAAAAGGTGTTGTGGTATGTCATACAGAATCACAGCCTCAGGTTTCTGCTTGCATATCTGCATTTCATCCCATTGTGTTCTATCTTTCTTGTTAGACAAAGCTGCATGAATCCTAAACTAGCCATATGCATTCAGCACAGAAAAACACACTTGTCTTCCTTGTTTGTAGTCTACTGGGTCCTGTGCCAGCTGTTTTCCCATTCTTGAGGAAAAATGGAAAGAAAGGGAAAGAGCCTAACCTATCTGGAATAAGCATCTGGAGACACAGATGACAACATCTTGAGGCTTTGCCTTCTAAAGCTCTAAATCAGCATTTTCCTCATCTGTTGCTAAGTTATGGAGAAGTATTAGAAAAAAACAGAACAATTTTTCCTGTCTGGATGCAGACTGTTCTGCTCTCATAAGCAGCCAGGGAATTGCTACCACATGAAATTCACTATTTTTCTTTGTTTCTTGCTCACTGATCACTACCTGCAACAGAAAAGTATCTGCTCTTAAAGCTGTTCTGCCTTAAGGAAAGGTGCAAACAGGTAGAAGAAAGTGATCTAGGCTTCTGCAGCCATCCTGCAGGTATTTGTGTAACTACCTCAACAGCTTCCTTCTGTCATTGAGGAGATGACATGAAAAGCTGGGGAGAAACCCAGAAACTGGAAAAACACCCTCCAGTTTTACAGGCTATTTTGCTTTATGAAATAATAAAACAACTATTCTAAGAAAAAAAAAGTATCAATTTATTTATAGGATATTAGAACCACATAAGAAGCATAGATTTATAATGAATAGATGATGTTTGAGAAATCTGACATTTTTAAAAATAGATTGCAAAATTAGTAGATGAAGGAGAAGTTATCTTTGGCTCTTAGTACGTTATTTAACACAGTATTCTACACAATTGGAAAATCTATTCATAATTGCAATGCATAAAATAATGTTTATCCAAGGTGTCTTTGAAAAAAATAACATCTACATTCCAGGTTACAAAAATACAGCTAAAAAATTATGAAAGATAATTTATTATTGAAGCTGCCATGCGTAGATATTTTTTTTAACCATAGCTCAAATATCACTTAGTATCTTCAGTAATGATTTTTTTTATAAAATTCACAGATGGTAGTAGAGTTGCAAACACTGGCAATGATAGAACGGTATCTCAAAAAACCTGAAGAGATTAGAACTAGGGGAACGGATTCACCAGAGCACTATTCTGGCTTTACGCTAGTATAACTACAATTTCACTGGTGTCCCACAGACTTAAAAATGAAATTTAACAGTGACTCAAACCTAGAGAATGGGAAAGAATAATGGAGATGCTAAGAGTAAATAATAAATGTAAAAATAAAACATGAAGTAGAGGAGGCACAAGCTAAATATGTTTTTAACTGGCAGTAAAAATTTGAAAGACCACTGCATAGATATCAAGTGAAGAAACAAGAAAATTTATTCAGGCTGAAATTTAAAACTGTGTGGGAACATTATAAACAAATGTCCAGCCCTATTACATTTGCAGCGTAACACAACCCACAGAACTTTACCATGTTTCCTTCTCTAGACACATAAATAAGAAATGACTTCTTAGCTATCTGTTGAATTATGTCTTCATCAACAGAAAACTTACTGTCAGGACAATTACAGGATCAAAATGGAGTTCAGAGGAGAGTAACAAATAGAAGTAAATGAGACAGAACAGCAGAACTGTAATAGTAAGAAACAAACCCCCCAAATGCTACCAAGAAAATACCTGAACTGTATACTTACAGTCAGAACTACTAAGCTGTGAAATAATCTCTCAGAAGAGATGCCAAAACTGTATTCTTTGCCAAAGTGAAAACTAGGCTACATGACATACTAGAAAGACTACTGACCAGAACAATGTTGACTTAACCAGAGTTATTGGTAATAATAAAACAAAACTACCTTTTTTTTTTTTTTTATAATGGTAGTTTTAAATGAATACATATATCTCCTGAGAAAATCAATTTATATTGTTAGAAACCTGTATCACACATATATGTAAGGATGACTTACTCAGTGAGCTTTAGTTTAGACACTTATCTTACATGCTCCAGTACATAAAATTGGGTGAGTGCACAGTTCAGTGAGATGATATAAAATGCCTTTAGCTGATAGAGTAACTGAAGAGAAGTTTTTTTTCCTCTTACCAGCACCAACAGTAAACATCTGTCTCTGCCCACTGACTCTATACAGAGCTCAAACACCTCTTCAGACCAACTCGGTCATCCTCCACATCGTGTGTGAAGCTACATTTGAACCAATCTAAAGATATCTAAAGATTTATCAGTCCAGATGAGTCCCTTCAGGTAAGATTCAGAATACAGCACCTTAGTCTGAGGTTAGATCCCTGAAAGAGGAGAAGCTCACTTTGTTTTTAGTCGTCTCATGGTTAGATGACTAGACTGGTTTAAGACCATCTCCTAAAATACAGTAATTGTCTGAATTATTGAACAACCTTTATTTCTTAAAGGAATGATTGCACTGATGACACTGAACCTACCAACCACCTCATATTTGGTCCCCATCTTACACCATTTTAAAAAATCCTGTTATTAATTGGTTCTCAGTCAACTTACAGTTCTGTGTTTACCCTCCATGATTTCAAACACATACAAAGGCTTCATTATGCTTAATATATACCAATGTATACATATGAGCACATTTTTGAGACAAATGTATTTTGACAGTTTAAATGTTTTTCACACACAAGTAAAATTTCAGGTAGCAATCTACTTCTGGATAAGAATCACCACAGAAGTACAGGTTAGCACAATTTTAAGGTATTAATGTAAGGATCTCTGCCATCCTTCCCTATAATCTTTATATTCTCACCAATGGTACCAAAGAATGCTGACAGATAAAAAAACAAGACTGAATGAAAAAAACCTAGAGAATGCAATGTACAAGGAACAGGGCTACGATCTCGTTCCCTTCAATATATTCCTTCACATTATGCGCGAATTTAAAAAAACCACTTCCCATCTTTCATAGACAAATTCCGTCCTTCTCTATTTCTTACTCTCAGGTTAACAAAGTAATGACATATTATCAGCACTTCAAAATGTTTTCAATAGATTAAAAATGAGAATTGCAAGGTGGGGAAAGGCGCAGAAGCTTTTGCCATTACATAGAGAAAGTGATCTACAAAATAAAAATCTTAAGTGACTTCTGTCTGTTCATTCTAAAAATGCAAACCACCAGAACAGGCCACTGTATCTCTACTATTTATCCTCAAAGGTGACTTTTTTTTGAAAACTCAGATGATTTTTCTTGAGAGATTACTTACTCTAAAAAACTGGTGATGTAATCCCGACTGCAGGCTGACCAAGAGAAAGGGTTGGTGTTTGCTGTAATATGAGCTGCCATTAGCTTTGCTGCTTCATGACCTTTGGTCCCACAGGAATTTCCAATTCCATCATGATTCATACCAAAACTGCCCAAAAGAGGAGGAAAGAAACAGCCCATTACTTTTCTTCAGCACCAGACATCTCTTAAATCTTAATGTCACCTTTACAGAAATCATGTTGGACCTAAAAGAACACACTTTGTACAGGAGATGTCTAAAGTGGAGAATCAGGATCAGTTAAGTTGTTTAGTTTATTCAGATCTTGGAATACTGCACAATTACATAACTTTCTTTTCTCCCACAGAATTTTGAAAGAATTTTACTTATTTTCTAAGGTTTTAAAAGAAAATTTAACAATATCCTTGCCAGACAAATACAGAACACTCAGTCCTTATTTGGTATCGTACCTGGATAAGAAATGTTTATTGCGGCACTGACATTTGGATTAGTAAACAAGGACAAACAGAGAAATAGATGATGTTGCTATACAGACACACAGCATAGACACACAGCAGCCAATGATAATTTAAGCAGAACATGGGTTTTGCAACTCCCAGGGCAATGCTGAACGCACACTCCCTCTCTGTATCCACTCAGAGAGTGACCTGGAGCCCTTCTATTAGAGCTCTGCGTTGTCATGGAACACCAGAACGAAGACAACTAAAAATCAGCAGAAAATACAGTAAGAAACCTCTGGGTGGCACTTAGTCAACAGAGATTTCCAGGCAACAAATTAATTAACTTTCAACACAGATGATAGGACTCTGGAAAAAGAAATATGGCAAAAGAATCCTTATGCCTTAGAAATCCTGCGATACTGAAAAACACTCTTGGAGATACCAATCTTCAACATAACCATCAAATTAAAACTAGAAGTAAATTCACAGAGCCGTCTATTTGAAAAGACTTTCATTACAAACTATCTTGAGTTAAGTTATTACTGTTATTCCTAAATAATCAGCAATGCATACCTAACTGGCCAGACATAAATGAAGCACCTGAACAGAATATTTCTTAACAGTTACATACTTTTCTAAAACTCCATTTTCTTAAGTTTGTCTTTGATTAATTTCCATTCAATCACTTGGTGGGAAAAACTTATTTCTTTAAATACTAACCTTGGGTCAAATTCCCTCCTTCTTCCCAAACATGGCACAAGGCTTATGAAGTCAGAGGGACAGGCAATCCCTCTGAGACACAGGAGTCTCCCTGACCATGAGACAGAGAAGTAGTTAAAGGGAATGCCAAAACTGAGCTTCTGTACACCTGGAGCAGCAAAACTGTCATTTCTTTGTGTATCATACAAAGACGTCAGTCTTCTGTATTACAAATGATAAAAAGACTGACTCCCTGTTTCTTACTCATCATTCAGTAATACAATTCAGGAATGTGCTGAGGCACTCAGTTTTGATTTTCTAGAAACTTTTAGGACTGACTGCCAGAAGACACACATGGTGGTAGATTAGAGGCTGGCCATTTATCTACTGACAATACCACTTCATACCAGTTCTTCATGGAAGAACTTTCTTTATGGAAAACAGTGATAGTGGTGTTACAGTAATCTGAACATATTGCTCTAGAATGTGGTATAAAAATGCAAGACCTTCTTGTTACTCTGAGCTTCAACACGCTGGGTATTACTCCACCTCTTCAGCTGATCTAACAACCTACAAGCACAAGGTATTAGCTAACCATTCCTGCCAAACCCCATTAATTGCATGGATATAAGAAAAGGAACACCCGTAAATGACGTATGTTTCCTACAGGCAGGGGAAGGGCTTCATCATCAAAAAAGCATCACTTCCTTGCTTATGGGATGTCTCCCTATGGAATATATGTAGCAATACCTGCATGTATCTAGTTTGGTGTATGGTATCTCATAAATGCAGAAAGCTATATGCTATGTTATACATGGGAAAGGTCTGACTGACACCTTAGATTAGTATATCATCAAATGAAGAATACCCCTCGCATATAAAATACAGGGGTTTAAAAACACTTCGTCTGAGCAAGGTATGTATTATAATGAAATGATGTATTGTAAGTCTTCACTATCGATATGTACTTTGGGAGGGAAGAACTTAGATGTCCGAAGCAACAAACTGAACTGAAATTTTAAAATGAAAAATTTATTTTATTGACCTAGTTCTCAACTGCCATTTTTTCCTAGAATTAGGGGTACTTCAAATAGAAACATTTCCTTTTGAATTGCCTCTGTGCAATTTCTTAAAATAGAAAACCTTCATTTTTAATAATGTCTATGAGGTGAGTCCTTTATAGAAACGGACATCTGGGTATGTGGGAAAGAGTTGAATTGGATCATACTGACTATATCTGATATCCAGTTTATCCCTCATTAGTATATTCCATTTGGCAAAGAAATGACAGACTTCAACTCTCTGGGAAATGAAATTAGTATCTTTTGGGCCTATTTGTAATTTAATACCTTTTCTTCTTCCATCAGCTCTCCTTGTGAAAAAGATAATGTTGCTGATTGTGGCAGTGGTATGACTGATATGTCTGTGAGTGGAAGCTATGGTTCATGATGCACACAGGGTAACAATGCCTTTTCATAAGCTCACAGTATTCTATTTTTTTTATAAATATTCATTTGCCTAAATCATCTATTCTCTTCCAAGAAGGCTCTTCTACTTGCCCTTGCTTCTGAAGGAAGGAACACAAAATAACCTTCAAGAAGCCACTGTTACAATTTACTTACTTTTTTCAAACTCATTAAACAGATGCAGACTGTCTTTCTTTCACTGTCTTAAATAGTCTGGCTACAGTTACCAGTATAATTGTCTTTAAAAGAACAGCCAGATGAGTAAGGAGACAGTGAAAATTCTTCTCAGGTGACACAGGAGTTTTTCTATGAAGTTACCTTTCTACCTACCATCTCAAGGGAAGATGTTTAACCCAGCAGCTCTTTTTTTTTTTTTTTTCAAGCATTATGGCTCCTCTTTTCCCAAGAGAGTACCTACATTACATTTAAGAACTGTGCAAAGTAGCAACATTAAGAACTTTAAAATCGTAACTGAAAAATTGAAACTCTCCTGCAATTTCTCTAGTTTGTATACTTCTTAAAAAATACTAAGAAGGCAGCATATCTGACAAGCGCTCTGTGCCTGTTTCATTTACTAACATCTGTAATGGAACAGATTCTTTTTTCCTTGGCATTCTGTTTTTCCTTGTATCTGAAAAATTATCATCTAAGGGTATTATTTGTAATACACATCCAACTTAAGATCTGACCTCAGAAATCACAGGGGAGATAACTAGTCTCAGCTGCACTGAATGAAACAGCAATAGATAACCAGAAACCCTGGAATATAAGCAGAGGGAAGGATGGGAATGTAAACTTCTCATCTACCCTTCCTTTATCTTGTGAAGAACCATACTGCACGTTCCTGCGATTTCATTTGTATTTAAGATGAAGTTACTACTTTGTTGGGTGGTTCTAAACAGTGATGGTTATGGTTGCCAAAACACTTATGCTGATGTATCTGAAATGACAGCAGTTATTTTTGTGAGACAGCCAGGATGCTTCTGCCCTGATTTATTATCCAAACACTTAAGATTCAGAGAAGACAGATCCAAACCAATCTGAATGCTCCTCAGTACTATTCACTGAGGTTTATTTTGTATATCATGTACTTTTATAGCACTGAAGTTACCTGAAATGTGCCACTCAAGCAAACTGCTTTTTCTCATTAGCAATCAATTATCTCTGCTTTCCAACTGTAGCGCTGATCTGCATATCAAACCATTTCCTAGCTTTCTTAGGGTTTGGTGTGTTCAGAACTGCAGAGTGCATTAATGTTGCCTTTCTCTAAATACCAAAGAGTATGTTCATTTTTTAGTCACTTACCAATTCACGCGTTACGTGAATTTCACCTAAATCTTTCGAAGCTGTGGCTCGTACTTTGCTCTGCCATTTGTTTAACAGTGTGAGGAAGAGGCATACCAGAGACTGAGAAACTTGAGTCGGATGAGGCAACAAAGTTACAGGAACACAAGCAAAAGAAATACTGTAAAATCAAGCACTTCATCTTCTTGTCCATCATCTGAGGCTGATTGACAGCTGCATAACTACATGTAACTCTTTAGGAAAAATAAACCTTTACTTCTAAGAGAGAAAAGAAACTTTTACTTTAAGAAGTTTTATTATACTAACTCTTTGCACTAGGAGACACAAAATAAACATACATACTAAGAGTGAAATGGGTCATTTTCAAGCTAAGTGTCTTGACGTGGATACATTACTAGAACTTCCTCCAGTGCCTCTGTGTGTTAGTTAGACAAACTGCTCTCACAACATTTGTGGAGAAAGAAGCAAAGGGCAGGGAATAATCATAAAGTGCACCAGTGAAGAATACTTTAAAAATTTATAACAGTAAATCTCTACTACATTGAGAAGAGGGAAGGCATGCTTGAACAAGGATTCTCATATTAGATGTAAGACATAATGGGTGTAAAAACTGCCAGTTTCTTCTATTAGATACTAACATTTTCATAAACTTTTATTAATTTATTTTTTGTAGTGTGGTGCACTTACTCTCATAATTCTTAAAAAGGTGTAATTTAAAACTGTATATGTATTTCATATAGCTTGGAATGTCTACTTACAGACTACGTTGAAAAAAAATAAGAAAATTGTCAGCTTCCTTTTATCTGTAAATGTTACCATAGCTTTAAATTGCCTTTTCTTGGTGACATGAGAACATGGCGAAAACTAGCATGTTTCAGCATTATTTTGTTCAACAAAATGTGCATGGATGTGAGCATAATCTACTATTAAAGAGTATTTTTTTCCCCCCCTACAATATCAGAGCTATGAACTACCTGTAACAAAGCACAATTTCTGTGTAGACATACACAGTTATTTTCTTAATTATTCTCACATCTACTAGCAGTGAAATATTTACAAATTGATATAATGTTATGATAAAATCTTGGAGAAATACAATCTCATATTTCATGGTTTTATAGTAATAGAAGGTCAGCACTTTTTCTTAGTTTTTTAACCATATCCCCCATACCATGTGATAAGAGAAAGTTCTCTTTCTACGTAGCCCTCCATATATTTCTAGCCAATGGGTTATTGCTTCATAACAGCATGCAAATTGCAACCCACCCTTAAATGACATTACAAATAAAAGAAAAAAGAATTTAAAAGTACAGTCTTGAAAAATCAGTTTATTTTCATTTAGGATCACAAACATTGATAGCATTTATAGAAACTACCTGATATTGCAGCGTTCCCCTCAAGGGAGGAATCAACGTTAATCAGTCACTTCACTTTCTATTTCCATGTCTTAATGTGGATTTTAAACTTAACTGCTGTTTTCCTGCATTTGGAAATCATTATACAGTTTGAAGCATCCCATATCCTTTATTCTGAAGAAATGCTGAATTAAAGCTTTGACTTTGGTGAAACATTACTTCCCTGAAAACTTGGGAAACAAACTAATTGAATAACGGTAGTTTTGTAACAAGCATACCTGCCATAAAATTAAACATAATTTTAGCATCCTTTTAACATTAACATTTTTTCCATTTACTTCCTTAGCATCATTCTTCTCTCAGTTATGGCTGATGATCAAACACCCCATCAAACACATTTTTTATGTATTAGTATAATATAGCATTAAATAATGTATGAAGCTCTTAAAAGCACAGCAAATTCTAATTTAAAAAAAAAATGAAGCCTATTCAAAAACCTGAATTTTCTTATAAAGAAATGACAGACTTCTATGGGAGTATTAGAAAAAGTAGAGCACAAACATCTTCCTCATGGTTTACACTGCCATAGCTATCCAGCTTTCATGCCACAAGAGTAACATTGAGTAAGGTTTGTGAGCTACATAAAGCCAGAGTGGGAATGCATCACATCTCTACACTGTAGGTCAGAGTGGAAAGTATTGGCTCTAATCAGGAAGCAAACTTCTGAGCTCAGATTTCCTTTGGAAATTCATGATGCCCTGAAGGTTATGATAACCTTCCTCTTCACCCCCATTTATTCTTACACGTTTGTTAAGATCCGTGAAGTTTTATTACATTCCTTTTCCTTGATTAGAATGCTTTAATGTTAGACAAATTGTGTAAATTCTGAACTTCAAATAATATTTCACAGATATTTAGAGACAAGCCTTTTTCATATTGTAAATATAAACATCATAGAAACCAGAATTATTTTTCTAGCCTCATGTTTAACACCTACAATCCGCTCTTCTAGAATACATCTCATGCAAACTCAGGTCCTATAATGCAGCTGAGGTTTGACTCATCAAACATGAAGCTCATTGATAGCTGAAGAATGAGGAAAAGACAATCAGCTTCTGAACAAGTAAGTACCTCAAGGATTTCCTAGTTTAGAAATTTATACTCCAGCACTGCAGACCAACTTTCTCATATGGAAGGAAGGGTATTTATGCTGTTTTTCTACTTTGCATATAGACTAAAGCCTTTAAAAGTGGTAGAATTTCAGGCACATTTTGAACCAATTCAGAACTAAATACATGCTTGAAAATAGTTGTTCTTCATCTTGAAGCCAATTTACTCCACTAAACTGTAATCTACCATACTACTTCATACACCTTTTTTTTTAATCAAGGTATCACTGCCAAACTCCTCTGAATTTCAATTCATTACATATTCTACAAGTCAAGACAATTTTGACTTTTCAGAAGTTACTTTAACCACCAGCATTTTCTCCCTGTTCCTTCTGTGCAGCCCTCAATAGATGTGTCTTAGTAAATTCTTTTCTTACTCCAAGTTTTATGGGCAGCTCTCTGTTCCGAGCCTAGTCCACTATCCTCGTGTTTTGACATTTATTTTTTTTTTAATCCCTTTTATTTGTTCTTTTTCACTGTTATTTAGTTTCTGGATCTCAACTAACTCTGTAGGACTGAAACAATGAATGACACAATGCCTTTCTTTTGGGGATATTCCTCTTTCAGTAGAACCTGGTATTCCTTATCAGTTCAACTAAGCATCCTGTAAAGCATGCATGGAGCAAGCTAGGCATTTAAGAAAGTACCCCAATTAAAAAGCATAGAGTGGAAAGCCACCTAACTCAGCTGGTAGGGAAACAATGCATGGGACTGGATCCTAAATCTTACAACTTGTCTAGAGCAAATTCAAGCCTACAAACAGTTCATTTCTTCACTAACGAGAAAAATTAGAACTTTGCTTGACAATGCAGGGGATACACATTCAATTCTCACTCCTGCCATGAGAAATCACTAGTTGTGATTTTCGCTTACCAGAAAGCATTAAGCATAAGTGAAATATGTAATGGTAGGAAAGTAAGCATTCTGTAAGTCAAGCATCAAATTTCTAGAGACAATATTGTGAAAGCTGAAGGGCCCACTCTGAATTGTATCTCATTCACAGAAGTATTAAGAGTAATACAAGGCTGTTCTCAGAACCATGCATAGGGAGAAACAACCATAAAACTGTTAGTCTAACACCATGCTTTATGCCCTCAAGAAAGAAACTCAGAGTTAATCACAGTACAGTTGTCTTCAATAAAAACAGCTGGTTATGAGTCTCAACTGCACACAGCTTATCTGCACCAAAACCGGGTTATACACATATACAGACTAAAAGTCATAAGGAAAGGGAGCAAAAAAAACTTTTAAAAACACTTATAAATATTTAACAACATATGACTAACCATAATAATCACACTCTCAGTCTCTTTTAAATCTTCAAGACTAAGTGCTTTTCTGGATAATATTCTTCAAGCAAATGGAAGTTACTTGGATCAATACAGGGTTAAATTAGTTAAATTTAATATACTAGGATATACAGAAAGTCAGACTGAATGATCTAATGACTTCTCATCACTCTATAATTTAATAAACTGCTAGAAACCAACAAGTTGAGCCACGAGTAATCTTACAAATCCAATTCTGGAGAAACTGGATAATCTATCAAAATATATGTATTATCATTACTGTTCTCTTTTAATCACAAGATAATTTTATTCTTCAGTTCAACTTTAAAAAAAAAAAACCTCAGTATTCCATGGCAACTATATAATTAATAAAACCATGATATTTCAAAGTGCAATCCTCCCATTCTGAGTGGTTTTTTGTTGTATGTTACATAAACCGTATAGACATGTGTCTTAAATGCTTCTACTTTTCATTTGACAATGAAGCAAATTTCCTATTGCCCATGTATGTCTTAAGAGAAAAGCAATCATCACAGTACAGCCAAAGAAAGAAATATACAAGGCTCCCTGTAACAATTATTTTACTCACATATCCAAATACCTGTTGGTAGATACTAGGAAGCAGGAAGTTGATAGGAAATAAGAACCCCCTCGATTCAGTCATAGAGGCATTCAGTCACAGTGTGGGTGAATGGGAGGTGATGAGTAGATAGCACAAAACATTATAAACCTTGAAGATTTTTTTCCCCACATATTCTTCCCACCTTTTACAGAAGTTATCTACATGACAAGTTCATTTTTAACACCAAGCTTGCAGTGCAACTCTCTTTAATCACTGTAGATTGGACAAAAGCTAAAGGAATATGATTTCTACTTTCTTTTCAAACCAGCATTTGACATGCCATGCCAACTGCAGGTTGCCTCAAAGAGCTGAGATTTCAGATTTCAGAATTTTAGAAGACCTTGTGTGTAAGAAGCCAAAAGACATAGAATGCAGAAAGATGTAGATGGTTAAAAAAAATTCCTGTGATCACAGGATATATGCTACCACTATAATGTTTTTCTCTGATTCTAAACAAAGTCTAAGCTCTTTGAATCAATTCCTGTCATCATGCCAGCTGTACATGATAAAATAGCTGCATATATTTAAATTATTTTCATGTATATGTAGTTGCATGGCATATGGATTAGAATGAAGATGTGGTATTAGAATATTGTTTTTCTTGTTAAACATGTGACAAATTCACAGTAAGGTCACATATTACTGTGCAAGATGTTACTGACAAGAATTTCAGAACTAGGAGTGATTTGGAGGAGCTTTTTCCTGAAGAGTGGAAATATATTCTCCTTTACCCTATATTTTTCAATTCATGCAAGTGAAGGAAAAGAAGGAAAGAAATGAAGATGAGGAGAATTACATGTGGTTTAAATTATTTTTGTTCAGATCTTACATAATTGCTTTTAGATTCTGAAATTAATCTACCTCAGTGCAACTGCAGTGTTTTTTTCATATATAATATAAATGAGATCATACTTGCCCAGTGATTATTCGCATGATAGGTGGGCTGGAAATACCTGTTTACTTCCAACTCCTTTTTTGATCAGCAGATTGATAGCTCCCTTTTCAGTCTGCATGGGGACTTTTAGCAGTTGCATCAGCTAATGATTGGAAAAACATGTCATCCGCAACTCAGTGTTGGTCAACCCATGTAAACAAAGAAGGAAACCTCTTGATAATAAAAGGTGTTTAGTCTTTTTTTAGAGTCATCACAATGTGCTAACAATGCTGTCTTTTGAAGGAAGACCTGAAATATTCCAGATCAAACTCTACTCAGATTTTATCAGTCTCATAACATCATGTTCTTTAAAATTATACACTGATGCTTAAAATGTAACAAGTGATGCTATGACTGCTCCGCGACTGTTTTATATACTTCATGCTTGAGTGAAGATGACTAAAAGTGTATGAATACTGACAACAGAATCAATGTTTTAATGAAAATAGTCTGAATTATATTTAAGACAAAATAAAAAAAAGCAAAAAAAATTACCTTTTAACCATTTTTGCTTCATAAAGGAAGGCAGACAAAAGTAAGGAGTGGGGGGAGGGAGGAAAAAATTTTCAAAGCCAAATATTTAAAAATATGAAACAGAGTATGAAGTTTGTGAGCGAAATCTCAAAAGCACAGATTTAACTGGAATCTGAAATCAAAGGGTAAACAATGAGTCTTCAGTTCTAAATTTAAAGCCCTTCGTAATATATACTAAATAAGATGTACTGCCACTCATTAACACTACATACAGGAACATGGAGCACCAGAATAGAGATGGTACAGCCATGTAGGAAAAACAAAAATCTATTATTAAACTAATATTAAAAAGGTGATACATTAAAGCATATTCTTTTTTTAAACTCACTCACTTGTGACCAATCTCATGTGCAATGGTAAAAGCTGAACCTAGGCCAATGTCTTCATTAATGCTGCAGCTCCTTTCAGGCTCACACATTCCAGCCACAGAGGCCAAGCCTGAATAAACAGAAGGAGACACAAAGGGTCATGCCAAGGTGTTTCAGTCTTAAAAGCCCTAGTTATAAATGCCTGGATTCTTTTTAATAACCTCTATGCACAGAAGAAGCAGTTGGCAAAAGGTTAACTTTCTAGTCATTTGCAAAATCACTGGGGGGAATTTCACTTTGCCGGCTAGACATTAATATTTTTTGAACTGCAGTCAGTGCTGGAAAATGTCTAGACTAGGGGTTAGATTTATAAATTTTACTTCTGGTAACTTGGGACCACCTAGTAACTTGAGCCAGGAGAGGGAATTCAAGAAAGCATTTCTATTTTAACATTCTTGAGCCTGAAGAAAGCAAAATGTATCCACATTATTTTTCTAAAGAAATCTGTTTAAGTTTAGTGGGTTCATAAAAACATACAAGCAACTTTTTTAGCTATGAAAAGCCCCACATGGTATGTTAAAAAAATTAAAAAAACAAAACTGAATGCATCAATGAAGAGAGAGGAGACATGTTAATAACAAGCATTCATTTAACCATGAAAGTCTTTTCCATTTATCACCTATCATCTTCTGGAATTAAAACCTTATTGTATTACAAGTGCTTTTAAAAACTTTCTTTAGCGAGAGAAAGCCACTGGCATTTACAGAATATGTCTCTTCCATATCTTACACATTCTTCAGCAATAGAGTATCACACAACATACTGCAGTCGTAATTTAGTGCTACTAGAGAAAGCTCTAAACATCGGATTTATTTAACATATTCCTCCCTCAAGTTTCTTATCTGAAAGAAGGAGTAATCCTTTCTTCAAGGAAATTACCTGCTCAGTTAACTAGATTATAACAAAAAAATACACTGGAAAGAGTATAACTTTGGTTGGGGGACAGGGCAATGGAACAGGGAGAGGGGAAGAGAAAAATCATACTCTTTATATGAGCATGCACTTCAAATTATTCTGATTGGACTAACAGTAAGCAAGCAGTAGGATGACAAGTGCTTCCTGGGTGTGTCCACATGAGCAAGTAATTTGGAGCCGTAGCAGTGGGTCAGCAGAGTGAAGCACTGTTATTGAGGCTCCTCACATGTTTGCATATGGGTTGGACAGTCTACTTTGGACCAGTTTAATCCTGTAGGCCGATCATATTCACTATCCATGCGGTTCAAAGCTTTCTAGAGGGAAAAAATGCTAGAGGATATTGTGAGAATACATGTAGTGATTAAAACCCTAATGTCACCCATAGGGACATATGGAGCATTGGGAGAGTATGTGTTCTGACTTTAAGTGTTCTCCAAAGCAAATCTAGCTCGCACGCACTGAAACTACTCTGATGTCCAAACTGACAAGGACAGAAGGTAACAATGTGTGTCTGTAGAACTTGCATCAAAACAGTGCTACTGCTATAAACAAATCATCGGTGTAGACACACCCACCAAGGATAGGATAAAACATCAGAAGAAAAAAAGACTATCCATGGAGAAATGTCTGTATATTCTTTGCAGTATGCAACCTGTAGAAAATATAATAATTACAGTTCACCTATGCTATTCTAATTGAGTAGGACATTCTGAAGACAACATGGCAATACTTATATCCCAACTGTCACGTTCCCCTGCAAAGTCCACCATGTTTGAGTGATGAAGTCATCTCTATCTTCAGATCTTATAACCAAGCCCTTGCTTCAGTAACTTACAGGACCAGGTTAACATAATTCCATACCATGCCTGCAGAAAGCGACAGACATCAAGTCAAGAACTCAGTCTATGGCTCAGATTTAAAAAAAAGGAGTTGTCAAAAAAGGAGTTGTCCTTCACTGGAGCCACAAATGTGCTGTAAAGGCATCCAAGGTCTATCTTTTCTAAGAGTTTCCACAAAAGACTCCCTATTTAGGAAGTTGGAATAGGAGAGAGATTTCTATGCTACATGAAATTCTTTACTTCTGTTTCTTCCTAGAATATCAGTGATGCAGGTTTCTTTTGACCTTTTGAGACCTCTCTGAGACTTTTGTTCATAGACGCCTTAAATATATGCTTTAGTTACTGCAGGTCTGTGGGACTTAGGCGTATTAAATGCCTTGCAAAAGCAGGCCACAGGGCCTTATCTCTTCTCCAATTCAATGACTAAATTGCAAATAAATTGTCATGGTTGTGTTGCCAAGGGTCCTATAACACTGAGCTGGAACTGATACCATATGTGATTTTTAATTTTTTTAAAAAAAAAAAAAATCAAGCCTTTTGTTTAATAAAACATTTGCCAAAGTCTATCCTCTGTTATGCTGGATTCAAGTGAAGAAGAATTTGCCTTTATGCCAAAGCCTGATAGAGTAAGTACTAGTACACTAATGATCTGTGTTAAAAATATCACGTAAAAATATAAAATAGTTGGTGCGTGAATGTATCTCTTTCAAACTTTCTTTTTTTAACACTTGCAAAGACAATTCTGTAACTTCAACATAGACAGCCTCTTCAGTTTTGTCTCCTCCCCACAGACATCAAAGAAAATCAGTTACATTTAGAAATTCATCAGCATCACTTGCCTTTTACTAAAAGGTGCTGAGGACATTGTTTATATTTAGAGAAGGCAAAATTCTGGTACCTTTCCCCCTGTAAAGTACATCCCTATATCAGAAGCATCCTGTTGACTTGAGCAGGACTTGTAGAAAAATTAACATGAGTTAAGGCTATCAAAGCATACAGTAGCACAGGCGAAGACAAAGCAAATACAATTATGAGCTCTGATTGGGAAAAGTATTAATAACCTGAACCAGCCAAATTAGAATTTTATCTTTAATTACATCTAAGAAAGAGGCTTATGAAAGGATACAAATTGAAAAAGTTACATTAGTCTTTGAATAATGTTTCTTTCATATATTAAAGCACTATTAAAGGTAATAACTATGCTACAGTAAATAACTTTTGGTGACAAATTTAGGTATGCAGAGAACAATAGCTCTCCATCCTGTACCTAAGGTTGCTATGTATGCTTCTGTATTATCAAAGCATTGTTTTAAGGAGTTTCAATGTTACTGTAATTTGTATCACCGTGAACAATCTGAAGCTGTACTCCCTGTGTACAACAGAGCAACAGTGTAAACCTCAAAGCCTGTTTCTTTTGTAAGGGTTGGGGGGGGCAGGGAGGAGAAGGTTGGGTTGGGTTTTAACTTTCCTGAGGTCTTTTACTTGTTTTTTTTTTAACTAGATCATAGAGACAGATTAAATGGAAATAAACAGCAAGCCCCCTTCTGTAAGAATTAAGTTTGAGTCATCTGCTAGGTTTTATCAGAGCTGCCAGAGAAGAAATACACAGCAGCAGCTCAGTTAATTTAAACCTCCAGCAACGGATGAAAGCCAAAACCCACCTCAGTTACCTTTTATTGCTCATGTTTATAAAACTGCAAAATTTTGAAAGCATAAACTTAAAAAAATTGTATCTGTCAATAAATCAATAGTTGAATATAAAGCAAGGAAACAACAAATACAAGCTGACAGTTCTTTTTATAATCTTACCCAGTGTTCCACAAGGCTTGTTTTTGTAAGTGCAGATATCGTATCTGTTAAGGAGAAAAGAAAGTAGATAAAATACATCAGAGAATCAAATTTGTAAGATATTTTGTTTATTTATCACGTATCTGTATCATAGTTCAAGTTGTCAGACCGCAATCAGCTTAATTATGTGCAGCCAGCTGGTGTCGGCATTTTCTACACTCTGGTGTAAACCACAAGCTGCAGTACACTCACAGCCGCTGGCCTCAGGCCAGTGGGACACCTGCCAGTAAGAAAAAAATGGTTAAAGTGGATCTTTCTAATCACCAGCTCCCTAAAGCAGTCTACCATGCTGTTACGAAGTTACAGCAGCATATCTATAGACTGCTACTGATTCAAAACACTTAACTTTTACTTTTTGAACATAACTGGAATCCTCTTACAGTGTCACTTATTAACTAAACATTAGTTGTAAATCCTATTTAAACTTTCACTCTAATTAAAAACTATAATTAGCAATTATTACAATTTATGTAAAAAAAGAATCTTATGAACTGCCATTATAGTTCCCTTCTAATTATCTTCCAATGATTATATGAGTCTTAAGAGTATGTTGTAAGGAACTAAAATGAAGATCATCTTTGTGAAAAGCTAAATAATGTCTTTAAAGGAGAATTTTCATCATTTTAGATACAACCCTCCAAATACAGAAGCTCAATTAATTTCTGTGTAGTTAACATGTAAGTATCCAGAGCTGAAAATGGAATTAAAATACTTTCTGCAGCACAGATAATAATAGCAGTAGTGGCCATGCAGCAGTCAATTCATTAATTACACCTTCATATTTTGAACATGCAATCCGACGATATAGGTAGTGATATAAGAACACCCCTACAATGCCTTTGATTTTCAAGGATTTATACTGATTTCCTTGTAGTATGTTTCAGAATAATTTCTATTCTTTTGAATGGTGAGTGAAAACAAAGATGAAAAGCTATAATCTTTATGCTTTCATTTTTAACCCAGGCCACCAGACATTTCTGTTAAAAATAACCTAAGGACTGTTATCACGTAGGAGCCTGATCACAAGATACATAGCTTTCAGTGCTAAAAGAGTTAAGGTCTGCCTGTAAGCCAAATCCATGGACAAAATAACAAAGCTTAAAATCTGGAACAAATCCAGTAGACTCTCTGTGTATGTAGACTGCTGTAACCACATGGAATTCCCATGACTTTTAAAGGTACTGAGTGTGGAGCAGTTTTTGAGATTAAGCTCTAATTTTGAACTCAAATGTTCATTTGCATTGATCTCAAAGTGGTTCAAACTCTGCCATCCTATATGCACAGAAAGCTCTCACTGATTTCCCATTTGCTGTTTGGAGAGGGGGAGGTAATCAGATCAGCATTCTTACATAAAATGTGTTAGAATATAATAACGTTTTGTATGTCACAAAGCTTCAAGATGACACAGATACAGAAAGAAAGATTTTTACTGAACATTTCCTGCCTTTTCCATATTTAAGGAAGCAAACTTCTTGTTTCTGCATTTAGGAGAGAGCCTGAACCTAATTCTATTGAATTTCATGCAAAATTATTCCTCAAAGACCTAATAAAGTGGGTGCGTACGTCCCTGAAATGTGACCAGGCTAAGGAATTGGAATGTGGAAAGAGGTATGAGGCAAGATTGTTGATTACATGTCCATTCCCACCCTGAACGGATCAGAAGTCATTTGATGAGACAGATGGGAAAGAGGTCTGGGACTTCTGGGAACACCTGCAGGGCTGCTGAAGAGCCGCGCCAGACAGGTGGGAAACGCATGATGGATGTACAGCTGTCCCTGACAACTCTGACTGATGCATCAACCAGAAGGAAGCTGATAGACAATTATCAGTTCAACAGGATTGTCAAGAACTGGAGCAGCAATAGCCTCCTGTCATGCCATGCATCAGACAGGAAGTGTTAGTGTGCCCTCCAAGGGCACTTCAAAAGGAAAAGAATTCTAGTCTTTTTTTGGCAGGCATACACCCCATGCTAAAATATACATTTATACCACTGAATTAAAAAGTGAAAGGGACCACAATCCTGGACACTGAAATTCTATTATCTGTATTATCAAACTGTTTTAAAAGTCCATCAAATTGCTAAAAAAAAAGTTCCGTACACAGATTTGGCCCCTGACAACAACTAATCTCAAAGAACTCCCAGGAAAGTTCACAAGGTGGCCACACACAATTATGAGCTGGCAAAATATATGAAGCTACTCTGTTCTGGAGAAGTCAGCTTACTGGACACAAAGTAGTCCTGTGCCAGTTGTCCTCAGCGCAAAAAAATGTCGCTTACATGTTTATTAAGTTATTAGTGTAGATGTAAGCTATGGACTATCTCTTGAAGAAGCCTCAGTTATCTGCAACTTTGACTTGCAGAAAAATCCCCTTCCTTTGCAAATCTGGTTAGTATGATCCTGATCATTTCAGTAGGCCACTTGAGTCAAATATATAAGAAAGATGAGTTCTCTGTAAATACTGCTCAGTTTTGTCAGTTATTTGCAGCTACAGCCAATCCCAGACACCTTAGGAGAAGACAGACACTTCTCACCCATCTAGCTGCACATTGCAGGGAAAGGAGAGAGGATTCTTCCTGATCCCTGCAACCTGTCAGCTTGCAGGCCTAATGCATGTGATTGTGCAACTATGAAGTTCTATGTAAGCAAGTGTATTCCTTTGTTTTTTTAAAAAAAAAAAAAAAAAAGACACATACAAATTCATGGGTTTGAAGGCTAGAAAGCATCACGATGATTCAGTCATACCTCCACCCACCCCTAGCATAAAAAGGTAAGTAATTTATTCTAGAAGCTACATAGGAGAAAAAGCTGTTCGTTAAAAGCTATTCAGTGTAACATTAAGAGTTGTTTTCAACATAATTTGAGAACACCTGTACTAGGTTATCCAGCTCATCTGGCTTTCCCTCCACAGAAGTCATTTGTGGGTGCTTGCAGGGATAACAGGACAGCACAGACTGATACCTTCCCTGATAGAAGCCCCCAGCTCCATGGCTTAGGGGACTTCAGAAGAAGAGACTGCATCTTAGCATTTAATTGATTTTTCTTCTGATGTCTTTAGCACTTAGTTAATTCCTCTTCAATCTTAAAAAATTTTATTTCAGTGTCCATCTGGGGGATGTTGTTATGCCTTTATCAGCAAAGTTGAGTCCCTCTGTCCCAGTAGAGATCTTTTTCATGCTGAAATTGGGTTTTTTATATTCTTTTAAATCAGATTAATAAATTGAACTCTGTCAGCATCACACAACTACACTGTGGCCTTTCTGCCACCTTCCTCCGGCTAGAGAACTCTAGGGCTTTTTAACTTTCTGAAGTGTGTGTATTACAATTCAAAAAGTTGTTCTTATAGTAGTGTTAACAGTAGCAGATACAAAGGCAAAATAATTACTTCTTCTTACATGTTAATGTGTATTTATGCATTCAGGGATAACATTGCCCTTTTCACCAGTCTGATTATGTGAAATAGCCCACTAAAGGAAAAAAATCTCTATACAGCACCGTTATTACTAGCTCTATGTTTCTGGAAATGTCCACTGTGCCAGAAAGAACTATCGCATCAAATTAAGACTGAGATAGAAATATACCTGTAACAGGATTGGAAAGATATATGAATGCATTGGATATACTTTAAAGAATTTAACTAATCAACAAGAACAACCCACAGCACATGTTTTCTTTAAGTATAATAAAAGAATAAAGCATGAAAACTCTTACTAGAAATGCAAACTGTTCAAAACCAGTATGAAACACAAACTACTTGTAAGCACATAAACCTACTCTAAAATTACCTGAAAGCTACCAATATGCCTGAGTAATATTTGAGATAGATATTGAAAGAAATAAATGAGGCTTTTGAAAGAATCTTTCTTAGTGAAAAATAGTTTAGGAAACAAAAAAATACAATAACAGCAAATTGCTGAGCAAAAACCTACCAAGGTGGCTGGAATATAAACATAAAAAGTACATGAATATAAGAAAATTCAGACTCGACAAAACAGATAAATAGGAATGACTAGGCATAAAGCTCTTCGTCACTCTGAGACAGCTGACCATGTATTTCATATATATATATATATATATATATTTTTATATAAAATACTATAGGATTTGCCAATTAGCCTGCTTGAAAAGGTTGTCAGAAAACAAAGTAAAGCCTAAGAACTGTCTCTGCTCTGACTGAGTAGAAACAGCTAACTACTACGAATTATTTAGAGTTCATTTTTAAGGAACATTTCAAAACATATTATCACTGAAAGGAAGGGTTTGTTTTTTATTTGTTTTAACCAAATTAACTTTTTGACACTTGCTTTTTGTTACTGTAGGTTTCACTAATAAGCTATTCAAATAAGGACTGTCCTTTTCATACACACTTGCTCCATAATAAACACCAAGGGTTCATTAGAATTTGATCTTTTTTTACCTTTTATTCTTCATGCTATGCAACATAATTTATCTATGCACCCAATCATATATGTCTCGTATTTGAGTAAGTGGTTAAAAGACCAGACAAAAAAAACCCTATTTTAAAAAACTAAGTTAACCTAGTTCCAACACCTAGAATTATGAATTCAACTACTGCTGAATTAAACTGAAATCTCAGACTCCCCTTAAAAGGATCACAACCCTCAAGCTATCCAACAATTCCAACTCCTATTTCTATATTGTGGGAAACAAAAATGAAAAACCAGTGAGTTGCTGGTAGTTTCACGATGTTCTTTTGCTTACATATACTTGGCTATAATTAAAAAGTGGTTGTTTTGCAAGTGCAGTCAATGTCACTAATGTTAGCGAATTGTGTGGAAAAAGAGTTATAAAACAGATACTGACTTTTAGTTGGTTTTTATAAAAAGCTTTGTATCATAATTCTTCAACAGTTCATCAATCTTAAGATAACTTGATGGTTCATTAGATTCGTACAGGTTACAAACAGCAACACTCTGTATAAAAAAATGCTTTTTTATGTCTTTCTAAAAACTCTACTACAGCATATCCTCAACCTTACAGAAAGCGGTATACCGCAACAGCATTCTGCCTTAAAATAAAGTACACGTCTTATTTCGTTTCTTCCTCAAAAACCTCAAACCAAAAAGAGCTATTTAAACCAAGGAAGGAAAAGCATAATGTACATGTTACACATCACTCAACAGAAATAGCTTTTTCTATTATTAGTTTTCCATGTCTTTAAAACTGCCATAGACAACCAAAGTCTGGCTCTATTGGAGTTTCTTCTGATACTTGGGTGGGTACAAGAAATTCTGAGTTACAGCTAGAAAAACTATTACTGCTATAAGTTCTAATTCTCCTGATTGATACGAAAAGAAATATTTTAAATAATTGTACTGTAGATTAAACATTTCCATACTACTTTTTCTAAACTACAAATGCAGCTGCAAATGGAGTCAAAACAGTAAAAATAAACTCTTCTGAAACATTTTTTTTAATGCTGTCATTTGTCTTCATCAATTTTGGCAATGTAATATTAGAATAGCAGTTGCAAATTTACCATAATCAGTACTACTATTGGTGTACTTAGGACAGATGTACAAAGCTGATTTTGAGATTATGATTTAATAAAAGATTCTCTCAACACAATTCCAACCCTAGTGTGTTTAAAACATTTTCAAGTTCATGAAAAATACATCAGAGATGTGTCATGCAAGCATATAGCAGAGCTAGTACAAAAGATACTAATTATGTGAAAATAGAGGACTTCATAGACAAGTTTGTAAACAAAAACAGTCCTAAAGACAAGAGGAAGACCCTGAGATGGTTCTCAGCTTGAGACATTCCCTAGGCCATGCTACACCATTTCAAATCACTGATAAAAAGTCATCATGCCAAAAATCAGAGAATTAGCTTTAACATCTTGTTATTTTGAGGAAATAATACATTCAGACTTTTTAGTCATCTTCCACTTTATAAGACTGTCCGTGTTTATGTACATTTTTTGGCACTTTTCAGGGTTTCTTCTACAGCCATCCAGACTAAAAGCTTCATTTTCCAATGTAAGCCAGGATCCTCATATAGAAACACGGGCTTACCAGTTACAGCAATGAGAAGAGAATAAAAAAATCAAAACTACACATTAACAAGTGCTACAAACTGTTAGATGGTGATCTAGTTAAGTATCCAAGAAGAAACCTATGGAAACTTAAAAGAACGTCAGTGTTCCGCTAACATAAAAAACCCAACTCAAACAGCATTAATACTGCTGACTGGTTCAGATATGACACATCACAGAGCAATCTTTGTTCCTATTAAAGTACTATTAAGTGGATTAAAATTAGGTAGCATAAAAATACAGATAATTCCTTGCTGTCCACTGATGTATTGTTAACATCATTTGAAACTCTGGAAAAGAGAGAATACTTCCCTTCCCCACATTCTTCTTCTAATCAGAACCTTTCTGTAGACCATACATGGCTACAAACTGATATGGACAGTATCAGTTCAACCACAATATGATGAAGGCAAGTGAACGTTGCACAATCTCATTAGACTAGTTTAGTTGACAATGTAGACTCTACAATTAGTCTAGAGACAGCTTTATAAACAAACTCAAGCACTGAAGAAACCATCAGGCACTTGTGGTTCCAAAGCCTGCCCCTTGCAGGCACTGGACTAGCAATGTCACTTCACTCTCTGCTTTGCCTTGATTTCTCCATCCTTAGAAGTTATCTTTTCCTTTTTTCTATTCTGTGTCCAACATGTATAGGCTTGCTGCTCTAACTCATTCTGCCCTCCTCCATGTGTTTTCTTTTGTGATCTTCAGTGAACATAAGTTCCAGCAGAGTTCTCTCTCCACAGCTTTAAGATTACCAAAGATTGACTGATGGCTCAAACTATCATCAACCAGCTTATACAAATAGGCCTATCCTACTATAAATGTAATTTCGAGGGATATCCACATGGCAGTCATAGCAGCATCAATAGGCTCAACCTACAGCAGCTACCCAAAGATCCATCTTGCTTCTTTCCATTTTTACACCCTGCACCAAGTTCTGTCCTTCTGCATTTAACATCAGCACTCAAGCTAGCTAAAGAGGTTTGACTGAGTCTTCGGTATATTGGAATCACTTTACTGTACAGAACGGACAGCATAAACAATCATACAGAAGGAGCTCCAGACCTTCTAGCATTTGTAGCCTATTCTTTAGATGAATCCATCCTCCTTCAGACCATATTAATTCTATTTCAAGCTAGGCTTTAGGTCCCCTTTGACACTGAGACTCCTCAATCAGGCATCTTTCAACAAAATCACTAAAAAACCTTTCATATGGATAAACCATAGGTAAGTTTCAAAATTGTACAAATCAGAAAATTAATTATCATAGTAAAGCACAAAGCTCACGAACTGGAGACTGTGAACCCATAAAAATAATCAGAGAGTTTAAATCTAGCAGAACTACCAGGAGTGTTTCATAACTTTTCTGTTGCATATCCAATTTTCTTCCCATGGGATAGCTCCAGATCCACAGTAAAAATTTTTAAATTAGTGCAGGAAAAATGCAGAGCTACCTACCTGAATGACAGTCATGACTTCATTACCGTTCAGAGACAATTGAGAGATTCAGCATTTGCACTATCACCACAATGTAGGTAATACTTAACTTGCTGTATTCTGTTCCTCAAAAGTGATTCCATAGCTTTACTGTATTCTCAGTACTGAGCCAAAATTTAGATGGAGTTACATGGATGTGATTAGCTAAGGCTGGCCTAGAGAACAGAAATTTCTGCATATCTACTCCAAGTGCACTGCTAATAATTCTTCTATCAGTGCATTCAGGAAAAGTCTGGCAACTAATACATAAAGCCTTTGTTCACAGGACATTCACTCAGAACAGCTTGAGCAGCTTGCAGGGCAATACTTCTTAGAGTGTGCTAATGCAACAAAGTCTGGGGAAAAAGGAAGACTAACAAAACTAATTACACAGGCGTGGTTGGGGGCATCCTGCCACACAGCAGAAAATATTATGCTAAACCATTTATAGGAAGCCACTAGTCTAGACCTTTGGCAGGAGGGAAACACAGCTAGCAGCTATGATTACTAACCAAGTTTTAGTTCTGCTGTACAGAAATAAAGGAGATAAATTATAGCAATAACATATTGCAAATATATTTATAAGTTTTGCTGTGGATATGGCCTTTTTTCCTTTACTAGCTTCCTGAGTATTTTAAGTGATTAGTTTACAAGTCTCTCAGAAGATTACACACGTCTTTATACACAAAATGTCCACTTTGTATCTGCCCTTACTCACACTGGATATGGGACAAAAGGCTTGGTACTTGAGGTAGCTTGTAAAGAGTAGCAGCTCATTAGGATGACAGACCACACCTGGTGCAAAAATAAGAACACAAGAATTGCAATACAGGCCAGACCAAAGATTCCACTATCCCAGTACTCTGTCTTCAGGACGATCTAGGAGAATGCCCAAGAAAGAATAACATCAGTGCAAGCAGAAAATAGCAATTACCCCAATACTCTCCCAACTTAACTATTTTCAGCTCGGATTTTCTGAGACAGGCATGCTTCTGGGTATTTAGTAACTCTCAGTGGATTTTTCTTCTGTGAACTTGCCAAGCCAACCTTTCAACCTATGCACATGTCCAGCTGCCCAGGGGGGTTGTGGAGTCTCCTTCTCTGGAGATATTCAAAGCCCGCCTGGACGAAGTCCTGTCTAGCATGCTCTAGGAGAGCCTGCTTTAGCAGGGGGGTTGGACCAGATGATCTTCCGAGGTCCCTTCCAACCCTTGCGATTCTGTGATTCTGTGATTCTGTGATTCTGTGATTCTGTGATTCTGTGATTCTGTGATTCTGTGATTCTGTGATTCTGTGATTCTGTGATTCTGTGATTCTGTGACTTGCCAAGGAGTTTCAACATCAGCTAGCTCTTGCATAAAGGGCTGCCTTCCTTCTCCTTGTTTTGAGCCTTTCTTCTGCTAAGCTTACTGGGCAGGTTCTGGTTCTTATATAGAAAGACAGAATGAATGATTGTTCCTTATTTATGCCCTCCATACAATATATAACTTTGTAGATAACGGTAATATCGTTCCAAATTTGACTTTTCCAAAATTTGACTCCTCCAAGTAAGAGAGCCCTCAACTTAGTCACTCCTTGTAAAGGAAGTCCCGTATTTTTTTGATCATCCTTGCTTCTCTTTTCCAATTGTCCAAAAACCTTTTGAGATATGAAGCCCAGAATGACACAAACTACTCAAGGCATAGGCATATCATGTCCAGTTTACTCAATGGCATAACAACATTCTTTATCCTTTTTCCAATAATTCTTAATAATTAATTTGCTGGATTAACAGCATATATTAACATGTAGCCCAAATCTTTTCAGTAACATCAGAATATTATCAAATAATAGAATCAAACAAGGAAAGAAGAGCAGTGACTTTTTCTGTTACTTCTGGCTCAGATTTTTTAAAAATTTCTGGGAAAAGGATTGAAACTCTTTAAGCACGTACTGTTACAACTTGTTTTTCCTGAACATGATGAGAACAATATGCCCCTGTGTTTGGGCCCAATTAACAATCACAAAGTATCTGGGTAATCACAGAGTTGTGTTTGCACAGAGAGCTAAATTTCAGTAGCTTAATGTGGTAATCAAAAGCATCTTCAGTTAACAGAATAAAATCAATTTGTTGACTTCTTTTTAAGGTCCAAAAGAAAGACTATCACTCCATTCAAATGATTTTTAACCCTGATTATTATCAAAAAGAATTTCTGTCTTAACAGCAAACTCAAACCAACCTATTTTACAAATTTAGTGTTTGTCTCTACAAAAGCATTACAATAAATTACAATAACAGTTTTCACCTCTTCAAGAAACGACAGCAACTAATTTGATTGCCAGTGCTTAAAGGATAATGCAAAGCCAATCAAGTCCTGGACATCTGTGGTAGTTCTGCAGATGACATACATAAATTCCATCAAACAGGGTGCTACTGTGTTGTACAGCTAACAAACTTTGAAGCTAACGAATTTTGTAGACTGCCTGTGAACTGAGAGGAAGAGAAATGCACAGAGTGACAGAATGAAATGGTGGCAGAAGCATCACTGTTGTAACAAAGGGAAGTTTAAAAAAAGTAACAGAGAGTAAGTCCATGAGAAGAGTAATGTGACTGAGATCTTGTCCAAGTTTGTGTGAGAGTGGATCTACCCAAAGGTCCTGTCATGTTAAGATCAAAAGGAACTTAATTTGTTTTGTTTTGTTTTTTTTAATGAGCTGGCAAATGGAATACCTGCACCTCAGACTGATCTCTGAAGTCTGACTGTATCAAAAAGGGGAACCCACGCATCCAGTCCGGAATTGCACCTAAATCTTTGTTTCATCTTCTCCTCCACAAAATACACAGCAGGAAGATATATTTACTCTATTCAAGACAAAAAAAAGTCTGTGTGGTATACATTATCATTTTCTGTGTAGCTTATTTTTTTACAAATCATTGTAACAACAACAGCAACTAACTGTTGTGAATGAATGGCTGAATACCATTAGAATAGTAACTTACTTTACAACGGTGGCTCTTCACAAATCACATCACTCTTATTGTATGCAAGCTGGGATTAGTCAATAGTGTCTATCCAGATTCTCTGCACACATACATACTTAGTTCCCCATACCATGAAGAATGTAAGACTGGAGCAGGTGCAATTTATTTTAGTACTTCTGACAATAAAGAATCACAGAAGACTCAGTACTAGCTGGCAGAGAAAATGGGCTGCAGCAATAGCCATCCATCTTGTAAAGGGATGCACCTGTCAGATTCCTTTCCCTGTGTATGAATTCTACAAACTAAGCTATTAATTCCTATTAAAACTACCTGATTTTTGACAAAAAGAGTTCCTCACTGATTTCATAGTTTTAACCTTCCATACATTATTCAAGTCTTAATTTTGTAAACTAGTCTTTCAAAGCTAAGCTCTCTTGAAGTGGGAAAATAAATTTCTCTTCAGTACTTTTATTAAGCCCACTAACCATTCACCCACTTTTTTAAAAAAAACAAAGAAAACCCCCCCCCCAAAACCCCCGACAACTTGCAGTTATATTTCAAAAACTAGCTTGGTTTCTTCTATAAACATTATGAAAGAATAATTCCATTATTTTTTGAATTGACAAGACTACTCCTTTGTATTAAAAGTGACCTGAACTTAAGGTTTTTTATTTTTACCATATACTGAATATTAGCATTGATCTATGAAAATAACTGTTCCTCCAAGTCTTATAAAATTTAAATGCTGAGCAGAAATTTTGGCTGGCTATAAGGAGAACCTGTTTTCCCCATGAGGGCAGTCAAGCAGTGAAGTGGGTTGCCCAAACAGGTTTTGCAAGACTTGATTGGATAAAGCCTTGTGCAACCTGGTTTGATCTCATAGCTCACCCTGCTTAGAGGAGGACATAGGACTGAAGACCTCCAGAGGTCCCTTCCAACCTGAATCCCTTAGATTCTAAGTAGGTGTTATCTGAAAATCTTCAAATTTTTATTCAATAAACACTGAATAATAAAAATGACACTTCAACGCAACTCTTCAGAATATTAATTAAAAAGGAAAGTAAATTACATATTCAAAATGAAAGCTTCATTACAGCCGTAGTTATTGTAGTCTAAGTATCTTACCAATATTAAAATCAGGGAAAAAAGTCTCCCTCCCCATCCCCATCCAACTCTGAGTTGGAGCAAACCTACTAACAACCACAAGTGAAAATTCTTGAACCACATCTCCCAGTTAGTTAA